>CM068299.1:7712868-8179867 GCA_034768395.1 Linum lewisii
CCGCCATCTGCCAAGCTCCATCCGACCGCCCGACCACCACCCGCCGCCGCCGCCACCCCCTGCCAACTCCAATCGACCGCCCAGCCACCTGTCCGCCGCCACTCCTCTTCACCCGACCGCCCGCCCGCCGCCACTCTTACCCAGCCGCCGCCGCCAACTCATCTGCCCAACTCCTGCCCGCTGCCCACCCACCCGACCCACTCGCCGATCCCCATCCCGCCGACCGCACCCACCCAGCCACCTGCCCAGCTCACCCGCCCGACGCCGCCGCCGCCCCTCCTGCACCGACGCCGCCGCCGCCCCTCCTGCACAGCCGCCGCCGCCGTCCCTCCTATCCGCCGCCACTGCCCAGCCTCTTCAGTTAATTTCGAACCAGGTTTTTCATTATTAAGTGTGGCTGGCATGGTTATTTGTTTATTTGGCCGATTGGTGACTTCTTCAATCGCGTTCATGTGTTGTTTGCCTATTGTGGTTAATTGGGGCTTGGCTTGAATGCTTGCTTGGTTCCTTGTGTAATTGGGTGAGGTGTGTTTGCTGAATGAGCAGATTTGGTAGGGGGTTTTGTTGATTTGCTTGTGCATTATTGGTTGGTTTGCTTGCTCATGAGGGTGCTGCCGTTTTGTTGCTTGGACATTAGTGGTGTGGGTGTTGCTTGATGGACTAAATGGTGGCAGTTGGTGATATGTTGGTAGGCTTGGCATGTGACTTGATGAGCTTTTGGTGTTGTTGTTTTGTTTGGTGGGAGTGTGTGTTCATGTGCAGGTGTTTGAGTGTTGGCGTGTTTGAGCTATGGAGTTCTGTGGGGTTGATCATGTTGGCTTTTGTCTATGCCTTTTGTCTTGCTCTGTTTCAGTATGGTCTATGGTTTGATTTGCAAGTTCTGAATTCAGGGACTGAATTCCATTCTTTGTGTGCGGAGGGGTGTGGTTAATCACCACTCGTTGGTTTAAATTTTGTGCATTCCTCTTTACATTGCGTGGACTTAGGCTTATATGTTCTTGATTCGTGTTTTTGATCCATGATGCATACCTTTTGCTTAACTTTGGATTTCAATGATTTGATTTTTGCTAGCATAGGTTGTTGCACTTGAACGTGATGATCTTGAATCGTGCTCGATATTGTGCTCAATGTTTTGATCATGTGTTCTGATTCGGCGCCTCGATAGGATTTGTGTCAGGAGTGTGCCCTTCTTGTTGAATCTTTGTTTGCACTTCTTTTGCAGGATGCCTCCCAAGGGTAAATCAGCTTCTTCATCCTCCGCCCCTAAGCGATCCAAGGCACCAGCTCCCAAGAAGCGGAAGGGACAGACTGGGGAGTCTTCTGCTCCTCCACCACGGTCACCTTCGCCGCCTCCAGCTCCTCGTGGCGTCGACCCTCCTGAATCAGTGGTTCAGAGGATCTTCGACTTCGACCCCAGGGATCGGGCTTACAGTCGTTATCAGGTTATGGCGAGATGGCCCGTGGCGAGGCAGGGTAGATTTGATTTTGAGGGGTTGCAGAGTCGTGATGGATGGTTGGATGCTTTGAAGACTTTTGCTGATGGAGCCGGTGTTTGGCCGCTCTTGGAGGTTGACGAGAGGGCGTATGAGTGGCCTACAAAGGAGTTCCTAAGCACTCTCACCGTGGAGTGTCACGAGACCACTAGTGAGGTGTGTGTACGCTTTAGGCTCGGCGGGATGGCGCGTGTGTGCTCCATTGACGAGTTTGGATACCGTCTTGGGTTCTATGAGTGGGCGGAGGTTCAAAGTGGCGAGCTCTGTGGGTTGGCTCTCATATCTTCTCTTACGGGGGACGCCAGGTGTGCATTCTTCAAGGAAATTGCACCGAGGGCTAGGGGTTATTCAGCTCGCTCATCCAAGGTCACAGAAGTGAATCGGCCTATGCTGAAGCTCCTTCATCACTTCTTCCGGCACTCCATCACCCACAGGAAGTCATCCTCCTCTCCAGGTGTAGTCTCAGTCAGAGATTTGTTTCTCTTTTATTGTTTGGAGAGGGGCATCAAGCTGCATCTAGGTGATTTAGTGCTAGGAGCCCTCCTTCAGATCCAAGCTAATGACACTGCTGGTGTTCTGCTGGGAGGAGGATTTGTGACCAGGTTGGTGCGGGGGTATGAGTGCCTTGATGCTTTTGGTCCTGCTCCAGCATTTGTCGAGCCTCGACCAGTTCTCTTGCGGATTGTCCTACCTACAGCTCAGATCACAGACCTTCTGGTTCCGACTTGTCGGATCTCAGATGATGACAGTGATGAGGAGGATGAGGAGATCGACCCTACTACACTTCATGAGCTTATCTCGGGGATGGGTCGCCTCACGACCGTAGTGGAGGATATGCGTGAGGGACAGAGGAGAGACAGTGCGGCAATACAGGACCTTAGCAGGAGAGTTCAGAACCTTGAGGCGTACAACGCTAGGGACTTTGAGAGTCAGCAGTTCTATGGACAGCAGCTTGCTCAGGTGCATGAGGTTCAGCAGTTTCAGGGTATCCAGCTTACTCAGATTCAGCATTCTCAGTACTGGCAGCAGCATCAGTCCTACTACTACCAGGAGAGCTTCCACTCTGAGTCCGGCCCCTCCAGCACTTGGACAGTCTTTCCACCCCCTCCCCCGTTCGACGGCTACCATCCTTGGTCACAGTGGCCTGGGCACCCACGACCACCACCTCACTGAGAGCTGCAGGATCACTCACCACTTCTCAGGACTTTGGATTTTTCCTTTCTTTTATTTCTATTTATGACTGCATGCTTTATTGTGTTTGACTTCTGATTTTCTCTTTTCATTTCTGGCATTGAACTTGTCGTGATGGATCACACATCTCATCCGTACTTTCATCTTGTCGCTATGGGTTGTGTTTGAGTGGTGTGCCCTCCCTTATTTTCTACAGGTACCCCTGATTCAAGTCCTCGTCCTGAACAGGTTACTTGACCGGGATTCCATCTCCGGCTTCTCTTCTTCACCGCGCGGTACATTCGTTCCACCTTATCCTCTCTCTCTCTTGATCATTGAGGACAATGCTCATGTTAGTCGTAGGGGAGTTTGAGTTTTGGTGTGATTATTTGTCGGTAGAAGTCTAAGGCTATGCTTTGATGTGTTGCATGATCTTAATTGAATATCGAATTCCTCTATTGTAGAATCGTTCGGTTCTTGACTTTCGGTGTGTAATTGACTTCGAGCCTTCACAATGATGTTTAGATTGTTCCACTTAGAACCTATAACCGGCATGTTAGCACTAATATCAAATGAGTCTGGGCCAGAACTGAGATTTTATCACTCTTGTATGTTGGTTGATTGGTTGGATACGTGTTTTTATACCACTCGATAACACCGGTCTAGGATGATGAAGGCAATCAGAATTTCTTCCCCTCCTCCATGTTTTTCATTCTCTTTTTTTTTTTATCTTTCGTGATTGTGGCTTGAGACTAGACGGAATCCAATTCGAAATCTTGTACGGAAGTTGTTAAGGGGCTAAGGATCAAGTGGCTAAATTGTGAAAAAAAAAAATGCTCAAAAGAAAAGCTAGGCAAGCTCGGCACCTAAGTGAAGTGTCGGGTTGAGCACTAAGCAAAAGGGCAAAGGCTGTGAGCTAGGCAGGTTCAACACCTAAGTGAAGTGTTGAATCGAGCACTAGTATGCAGTAAGAAAAAAAAAGAGAAAAGAAAAGAAAGAAAAAGAGTTCTCAACTGTAGCCCTTGATCCTAGCCAGAGTTGTAAAGTGCGGATCTAGAAGCGGATGAAGTCGAGTCGATAGCCACATTCACGACTCACGATCCATGTTCCGATTTCAAGTCCTTTTGATTAGAGTTGGTGTTGTCGTGGTCGGTTTTGCTGTGTCCCAATCAACCACTACTTGAAGTGTGCAGAAATTGGTGAGGTTTAGACTTGTTTGGTTGATGTTCTTGCATGTGTAGGTTTAGTTTGTTCGTGGAACAGTTTAAGCTAAATTGTGATTGCTTGAATCTCAATGGACCGAACTTGTCATTTGTGAACTTGAATGTTTTCTGATTCATTTGCTTGAGGACAAGCAAAGCTTAGTCGTAGGGGAATTTGATGTGACTTTAATTAATGCATTTTAAGCTTATGAATGACCTATGATATGCCCGTGTTTATTCGTGAAATGACATGACTTTTATGCGTTTATTTGAGATTTTGTGCTAAGTGTCATTTTGTTGTCCGGTTGCCACTTTGGAGCCAAAATTCGTGGGCTATTGGAGCTGCTTTGTGCATTTTCAGGTTCTGGCTTCAAAGTACGGATAACAAGGAGCGCATAGGAGCAAACGGGAGGTCATTTGGAGGCCGGACGAGGGAGATGTGAGCCTTGCAAGATCGGGTCTTCTGCAGAGTGCAGGGGGTGCACGCCGTGCAGATGTGCACGCCGTGCAGGGTGCACGCCGTGCACTTGCACGCCGTGCAGGGGTGCACGCCGTGCACTGTCCCCTGCACTATAAATACTCTTGTTTTGGCCATTTTGAAATATATGATCATATCTTTGAACCCCAAACACATACCCACGAACCTTCAAACCCTAGAACACATTTTTGGAGCAATTTGAAGCCATTGGAGCTAGGATTGAAGCCAACAAACCTTGGGAGAAGTGCTTACAAGTGGAGAAGTGAAGATCATCTCAAGGATTCATCCATGGTGTTCTTGGTGACCATTCTTCCTTCTTTTCTCTTTACTCCCTTGGCCATGTGTGGCTGAGTTTCTAGGGTTCATCTTGGATGGGTAGAATAGTTGTGCTATGATAGAGGGATGATTGTATAGAACTTGCCATGATTGATCTTGGTTGTATGAGGATGATTCCTAGACTTGTTCTTAATGCCATTTTATGCCATGTTTACTTAATTTGGTCCATTCATTGTAATTTGATGCATGAGAGTGCTTGGATTGCATAGATTGTAGGTCTAGGGATTGAAGTGAGTGTGTTCTAAGAGATTAGATCGTCTTATTTCAACCATTTTCACTTGATTTCTCTCTTGGGCATTTTATCGAACACTTGGTGTGCATGTGGATTTTCATTCAATTGAGTTTAAAAAGGCTTTTTGGTGAATCTCTTAGTGTTAGGGCATTGATATGAGAGTGTTGTGCCTAGCCTTGTGGTCATAGAGTCTTAAGAGAGGGTCTTGTGTCTTGGCATTTCATCAAACACTTAGAATGCATCCTTTTGTTCACTTAGCTTGAGAGCGAGAGCCTAAGTTGAGTGGTATTAGGATAGGGATTAGGTGCTACGAGAGTGCATCGAGTCTATTAAAGTGAAATGCATGGTCATCCGAATGCAAACTCGATCTTAATTGGCTTGTTTGTTCAATTAGTCATCTTGAGCATGATGAAACTACCCACCAAGAGAACCTCTTTGTCTTTGATTTGCACCGCTTTATTTGTCTTTCTTCCTTTTAGTCTCCTTTAAGTTTTTAATATCTTTTTCAAATCAAAACTCCTTTCAAATGAATAGACCGTCTACGAGGAATGTGAGTAGAGGCCATTGAGAGAACCCCGAGGAATACGACCTTGGTAAACCCGTTTTATCAGCTAGTTTAAAGCATTTCATTCCTTTTGTTCACATAGCGAGAGCATGGTGCATTTGGTCTAGGAATAGAGAGTCAATTGTGCGAGAGTTCGTTGATTCTACTTGAGTGATTTGCATGGTCATTAATTACACATCGTTGCTTGAGATTCAATTCAGCTTTCATGAACCTTGAGCTTGAAGAAATCCCTAGCTAGACTAAACTCCTTTCTCTCTTGTTTGATCCTCAGTTCCTCTTGTTAGTTTTTCCTTGTTTGTTAATGCTTTTGACTTGTTTTCTTTCAAAACCAATCTCAATTCAAATGTTTAGACCGTTCACGAATTTTGTGAGTATTAGCCTATGAGAGGACCTCGAGGAATACGACCTTGATAAAATTCCTTGTCAGTTTTCAAAATTCGATTGTTCCTCTTTTGTGCGATAACACTAGTGCTATTAATATCACTAAAAATCCGGTTCATCGTTCTCGTACAAAGCACATTTCAATTAAGCATCACTTCATTAGAGAACTTGTTCAGAATAAGGAAATCGTACTTGAATTTATTAGTACAGAAAATCAATTGGCGGATATTTTTACGAAATCTTTGCCAGTTGATAGATTCATCCGTATTCGGACCTGTTTAGGAATAAGTTCCTTAAATGATACCTTTCATGCAATTAATAACATACCTTAAGTCTTCTGCCTACTTTTAATTTCTCTTAAAATTCGTGATTCTGCCTTCCTTTTCTTGCTTTTTAAACTTTGCTGGAAATTTCTTTTCCCTTTCTGATTTTTTTCTCTCCTTATATTCTCCTATCGTCCCTTCCTCTTCTCATTCTCTTCTCTCCTTCCTCTCTTCCTCATGAATTTCTTTAACCCCGCTGTCGCAGCCCTCACCATGAAGCATGTGGTCTATACAAATGATCACATGCGTGACTCCTCTCATCGAGCAATCTACAACCAGTTCTTTTTTTATAGAGATCTCCTTCATCAAGTTGTAGTCGACACCACTTCCTTCAGTCGCTACAACCTGAATCCTGCTCCTCTGGTTGCTAATCTAGGTTGGAGTGCTGTTCTTTGTGCTCCCCCTCTTCCCACTGTGTATCCGGACATTGTCTATCAATTCTATGCCAATCTGAAGCTTGTTGGACCCCTGTGTGAAGGACGGTTCAGTACATACGTTGATGGTCACATCATCTTCGTTACACCCTTGCTGCTGGCTCAGGTCCTTGGGCTCCTTAACACCGGTAACAAACTCTTCTCCTGTGATGATTTCCACTATTTCAACTTCGATTCGTGTGCTGCTCTGAGTCATTGGACTGGTAAAACCTTCTCCAATCATGCTGTTACTGACGCCCTTTCCCTTCCTGAGCATCTCAAAGTGTTCCATTTTTTCCTTACAAAAATGTCAGTTATTTGTGACAAACAAATTCGTCACTAATAGCTAAATTCGTCGCAAATATTTATTTGTGACCATCTGTGGTCGTCGGACGTCGTCGCAAATACCTCCCCCACAATAATATATTTGTGACCAATCGTCGCTAATAGTTATTTATGACGAACATGATTCGTCGATATATCTTTTAGGGTCATCGGAAAATACTTGACCAAATTAATCAAAAGTCATCGCAATTAGTACTTTAGTGACAAATTTCAATACGTCAATTATATTCGTCGCTAATAATTTTTTACGACGAAATTATTGGGTCAATAATCTTCTAGTGTCATCCGAAAATACTTGACCAAATTAATCACAAGTCATCGCAATTAGTACTTTAATGACAAAATTCAATACGTCGCTTATAATTATTTACGACGAAAATATTTGGTCAATATATCTTCTAGTGTCATCGGAAAATACTTGACCAAATTAATCACAAGTCATCGCAGTTAGTACTTTAGTGACAAATCTCAATACGCCAGTTATATTCGTCGCAATTTGTACTTTAGTGACAAATTTTAATAAGTCAATTATATTCGTCGCTAATAATTATTTACGACCAACATGTTTGAATAATATAATTAATGAATGAATAATGATCGCATGAGATAACAAATAATATAAAAATAATAAATGCCTTTTAATAATAATAATCATCATTATAAATATCTTATGATAAATAAATATTTGAAAATGAGTCATATTACAAAAAAGTCTTTATGATAAAAAAAAAAAAACAAACTACTCAGCATCTGTCTCACTATCTGAACCATCTTCAACTGAATCACTAACATCTTCATCTTCATTGTTGTTATTATTCTCCTACATAGTAAAAAAATAAATTTCAATTATTTAAAAAATTAACATAAAAAGTAACTAATTTTATATGATAAATAATTGTGAAATAATGGCTATATAGTAATATCATACCGTATTGGACGATTGGTTTGGTGGCATTTGTATTGATCCAGGAATTTGAATTTCAAGTTGTACCAACATATCTCGCACCATGTTCGGTAGAGAATTTTGAAGCTCAGTTAACTTATCTTGCGTGTCTTTCAAAAGTGCGTCAGTCTTCTCTTTCTTGCGTGTCTTTCATAAATGGTAACAAGCTTAATATGATAAATGATTTACAACAGTAAACAGTAAGTGCAAACCGTAAACCCAGTACTGAAAACAATAACATCATCAATTATGAAAAAATGAAAAAGATAGAATATAATTGATTTTCTGGTAAAACCCATAAGTGGAAGAGTGAGAAGATGCTTTTACTCAAAGCGTACTCTTTACATGTATGCAGAAAGAAGAAAAGCAGAGAGATTGTTAATTGAGAATAAGAAAAATAATTATTTAGGGATTGAGATGAGGACACAGATTCCCTTTTGCTTTTCCTCATTATGCCTCTTCACACTATCTTTAATTGGTTTCTGGCCGAATGTGAATGAATTTTGAATCAATTAACAAACTACTTAAATAATGAATTAGGATAGCTGTGTCTAGACTCAATTATTTAATTAATTTATCTGGCCGGTAAGTAATAAAATAGCAGATACATACAAGTTTGGGTAGTTAAATTGATGGTAGTTAATTGAGAGGTTAGATGTGACAACTTTAGTGTAAAAAGCTTAAACAAAAGAGTCGCAGTTGGTATACAACAAGTTTACACTACTCATTCACTAATCAACTGGATGCACACACATGGATCATTAATTACTTAACACATAGACGAATCCAAGCTTACCAACCTTTACAAATAAAAACAACTTAATATGATATAAAAAGTACACATTATAGTATATGTACCTTGTATCATATAACTCCATTTTTAATTTCCCCCCGCTTGAACACCTTTACCCTTGCCTCTGCCTTTACGCTTTATTGTACCTGCAGCTGTGTAATATATAATAATTATTTTTGAATACCTTCTATATTATAAAAACTATCATGAATGATAATTTTATATACCTTGACTGGAGTCACCTTCAGAATGAGTCATTGGATTGTTCATGTTTGGAGGACTTGACGATGAGCCATTTTGATTTGAGTCAGCATTTTCTACCTTGGGAGTACTCTTAGGTAAGCTCCTTTCTGTCGTATCTTGATTAATTTCATGTTGTTGTTGTCCATGCTTCCTTTTTGAACTCTTGTTTTTGCTTGAGTTCTCCATATTTTGAGGACTTGATAAAGATTCATCTTGAATTGAGTCAACATTTTCTCTTTCAAGAGTATCTTGTCGTGTCTTCACCTTTTTCGAATTCTTACTCTTCTTCGCCATCTATAAACAAATACTAAGATAGATTAAATTATAAATAAATTACGAATAGTACATATACAAAAACTAAATTAATCACAAAAACAAATCTATTCCAAGTATAGCAATTTGAACAAGAAAATAGAATTATAGAATACACCAATGGACTTAAATGGAGAAGTCTAAAATCTATTATTAGATCTATATTAGCAAACAAAAGGATTCCTGGAGCAAGAAGTTTGATTTTAATACTGAAAATCCAATATAATAAAGGGAGATATAAAAGCCACAATTTAGGATGATAAAGGCGTGAACCTGCAGTGAGTTGATAGCAAGGCCGCTGCAATTTATATCATAAAGGTTAGAGAATTATATAATGAAAGAATATAAAGGCTGATCGATTTATAACTTAAAGAAAGAAGACAAGAGCACTTACCTGTGAGTTGATGCAGAGGCCGCCGCACCGCCTATATGCTTTTTCTGCACAGTACTTTAGAAAATCGTTGAACCCTAAAATTAAGTAATTAAGCCTCTATTACTTTATAAATATATATTAGGTAGAGGGCGATGTAAACGCTTAATTATATGTATATTTAAAATTTTCAGCGTCTAATGAGTGAAAAGTGCCGAGAGTTTACCCGCCAATTTATGGAATGAAAGTTTAATTGATTTTTTTGCCGCTTAATTTAGTGTTGCACATGGAATAAATTTAATTAATGTAATTATTATTCAAACAATTTTACAAGAATAATTAGTTTTCGTTAAAAAGAATATAAGAACTAGTTATTTTGTCGCGTAACTAGTTACAAGATAAAGTTTCGTAACCAGTTACGATCATCGTCCCAAAAGTCACCGGATAAGTCATCGAAAATATAACTCATTAGCTTTGTAACTAGTTAGAAAAGCATGAAACTGGTTACAAAGTTACGTAATTAGTTATTTTGTCTCATAACTATTTATAAAATTTTATTTTGTTACTAGATACGAGACTCACCAAAAAAATTGATGTTTAACCATAAAAAAATTAACGTTGGTCAACAAAAAGTCACCAGCCGGTAACTAGTGGCCGACGGAGGTGAGAGAAGTGGTAGGACCTATGTAAAAAATAATCAACCTAGCAATCACATTCTTCCACCCAAAATTTCGTTAAATCACGAGATGAATAGTTCACAAGCGAGATTTAATTATAATTATTATGTGATCTTGTTTTTGGATAAGGGTTACCCAAATCCTTAACAAGATAGAGGGTTTTTTGGATAATCACATGCATGTTTTCATTGTCCGATGTATATGGTACTTAGTTATTTTCTATAATCTGTGACATGTGATCGATTTTTGTGGTATTGGGTCAATAAAATATATATCCATTAAATTATCAATTGTAATCATTGAATTGAACGAATTGAAAGAGTGTATATGTGCAATTAATTTCAGACATGTCATACCCCAATTGATATGTTAGAAATAATAATATCGTTAAATGGGTGACTCGCAAGCCGGGTCGCTTATTACTCGTTCGCAGCTTAAATTCCTATTTTGTTCATAATCAAAAGATTAACTTAAAAAAATTCGACTAGTTAATTAGTTTTGCATTTGATTTTTTTAACCGAATAAATTTTGATTAAATTTATTCATATTTTTTACCATTTCAAACGAAAAGGACGTAACAGACTGAAGTTGGTCAGTCAATTGTAGGCTTGACAATGGTTACCCATGGGTCCAAATACCACATATCCACTCCTCATCTGTTTATGGGTATTACTTGTACCCGCCCCGCAAGAGCAAACGGGTACAAAATCCAAACCATCACTGACCCGAAATGAATATCAGGTGAACCTATTACTCATCGGGTGAGATAAAATGAAAAAATATAAGTCTGAAACTTTGTTCTAGCCTAAACTGTATAACTGATACCATGAAGCAATATTATCATAATTCATAATTAAAAAACAATCGACCTTTACTGTCCATGTTCATGAATTTGCCATTAGTAATTTATTTCACTTAATCTTATACTTTACTAATAGCCAATAGCAAAAAAAAATTTATTGGTCGCGTTTTGGGTGGGTACTCGATTTCCGGATACCAATAGCCAAGTCTAGACAATCGGTCAAGCCGATACTCAATCGGTCAAGCCGATACTCAATCGGTCGATTAAATTAAAGTTGACAGTCTCGAAAATTTAAGGTTGAATCTCGACACCCGAAATCGAAATGACCCAAACTCGACAACCCAACTTTTTTTTGAGTGGGTTAGGATCTAGTTTAGGGTCAAATCGTTAATTTTTGCAGTATTTGAAAATAAATGTGTGACTCTAATCCACGAAAAAAAAGTTGAATTATTGAGTATTAGTCATTTTGGTCTAGGGTGTTAAGAAAGAAAACTCAACTCCAAATTTTCATACGATTTCAAATTGGGTAATGTTGAATCTACTATCATTTATAATGATTTTAGTGAATGAACCAAATGTTATTATACTTATTAGTCCAACCTACCGTTAAGATTTGGATAACATTAATTATAACATTCTTAAAAGTAATCAACTTAAAAATGACAAGGCATCCATACAAATTCTAAATATAATAAATGAATAATATATAGGAAAAATCCTCAAAAGTCAAACATTAGTTTTATCAACATTATTTATAAAAAAAAAAGAAAAATATAACTCTAATTAGAAATCTACGGCAACATTCTTACTTTCTGTTTGCCAACTGACATTCTTATCTCCTTTGGCAAATTTGGAGATCTCTGGACGGAGGAAGGAACACCGACGGACGGAGGAAGGCGCACCAACGGACGGAGGAAGGCGCACCGACGAACGGAGGAAGGATGGCGGAAGAAGGAAGGAACATCGGTGGCTGGCGGTTAGGTCTCTTCTTCTCTTCATCCACTCTTTTCAGCATATTTCGATGGAATTTGATAGACCCCTCTTCTTTGTTGTTCTATTGCACTGGATAGAACCCTCTTCTTTGTTCATTCAGAGCACCGGCGGAAGGAAGGACTACCAGCGGTTTCTACAAAGCCTGCTTTACTGCTTCAGATTGTGAAGAAGCAGGGGAACAGTTCTGTATTACTAAATTGGTATGCTCCTGTTCCTTAACTATTCCTTCATTTTCACTACTTAGTTTGCTTGTGTTGTGAATTGTTAGTATCTCATAGGTGTAAACCAGAAGCTGAATTTGATTGCTGTTGAACCTTTTCTTAGTTGGTGTTGATCTTTCGATTCAAGTCTGATAACTATCCAATCAATTTAGATCATTGTAGATTACTAGTAAACTCAGGGATGGATTACATTGCAGATTGTCTTCATCTCCTGTGACATTGTTCTTGTTAACTTTCCAATCAATCCCTTGTATGAAAGAGATTTCAGCAATGTAACTTTTATCACTTTTCTGTTGTGGTTGCTGTAGGTTGGGATTGCTCCGTGTGCCTGTAGAGTGGGTTGGAGTTGCAGGTTGTGTATCCATATTCTAAAGGTATCATCTTCTATACTGATTATCAACACACTCTGCTTATCAAGGGAAAGTAGAAAGGAATTGGTTCAGTTAATGAACTTAATAGCTCAACAGACAACTGTTATTTAATTGATTGTATAGGAAGCTTTATGAATACAACATTAGATAATTATACCATGATGTTTGTTTTGGATGTTTAGAAATAATGATTGTTAGCTGTACATAATTCCTTTTGGCTTGGTTTTCATTGAATTCTTACAATTCTAATGTAACTCTTTTGCTTTTCTATTCTTGAAAATGGTTTGATTTACCTCTTAATTGGTAGTTTGTGTTTGTATAAAAGCTGGACAGTTCCACTTCCAGCTCCCCCTCCCAAATCAATTTACTAAACTGAACAATTGAATTCATAGTGACAGCCTATTATTTATTCCACACAAATATTAATGGCTGAAATCTTTGTTATAAACATGAAGTGTTGTTAAAGATAGAGACCTGATGCTATTGGGAGACTGACGTGGATCATGACTAGGTTGCAAGTGGTGATGTGGACACTCGAACGTTGAAACTTGAAACATGGTTAATGGTTTAGAGACTGATGTACGTATGAGACAGTTTTGATTGGTTACTAGTATAGAGTTGCAGACCTGTACAGTTTTGGAGTCTGGCAGCTGCCATGTTCCAATTTTGCTTTGTTATCTAGTTTTCCTGTGGTTTGTTATGACTTCAGTCTTTATTTTTTCTTTCTCTATGTTGCTGGTTTTTCTCTTTTGGACAGCAGCAGTTTCAGTTTGCTTTGTTTTCCAGTTCACCTGTGTTTTGATCTGACTGTAGTTTTATTTTTTCCTTTCGTTCTGCTGCTGGGTTTTTTGTTTTGTTTTGGACAGCAGTATTTTTTTCTTTACATTGCTTCACATGTACAGTTTACCCAGTTTTAGGCAATTTGGTCTTGGTTAGTACATCTGTTCTTTGTTCTTGTAATTATACTGGTTCATTCTAATAATATAAAAGAAACAAACTAGTCAATCAACAACATTGCATCAGTTAGGTATGATGAGTTATTGACCTAGGTGGTTTATTGACCTTTCTTTCTTCTGAATTTATAGCCTTTGTTAGTAGATTGTGAGTATTGATATGTGAAAGTTCTTACTGTTTGTTTCATGTAAGCTGCTATGGTTTGCATTCTTGGATTATATGTTGTTTGTCCTTTCTTCTTTTTTAGTCTCATTGTTTTATGCACAAATCCCTGAGTTGCAAATGGAAGTTCTGTTAGGCTATCTCTTAAATTGTCTTTGATGTGTTATGTTCCATGTTTGCTTCATTGTTGCTGCAGATGAAGATGAATTTAGAACCATGAAATATTGTTGTTGAACTATTCCTGAAAAGCTGAACTGACGCTGTTAAACTGCTGTTGAATTGTTGCTGAACTGCTTCTGCTAAACTGCTTTCTAACCTTCACCTCCCACTTCTGATTCTGCTGCTGTGATCTTCCCAGCTGACAAAGATGACAGCAATGGAGAACGGAAAACATGGGCTTAGCTACAGTTCAGCAAAGTCAACAAGCAACAAAAGAACCGATTCTTCTTTTCAGATCAATAGTGCCTTTACAAAAACTGGTTCTGCATTCTGGTGCCTTGTATAGAAAGACCTGAATCTGGATTATAGATCCATGTATATCAACAGAGGAAACATCTATTACCGGTTAAGCAATGCCAATTGATGTTGCAGAATTGTTACTATGGTCTATTATTAAACATCTACTGTGTAGTGATTGCCTTGTCTGCGGGTATACTCTTCATACATGCTCTAATGAATAGCCACATCCATCCCAAAATCACCGGCTACAAAAAAGCACCAAGAAGTTGGAACAAAAAAGAAATCAACTGCACCCCACAGAGACCCAAAACCGGTTGTCCCCACTACAAAACACTACAATATAGCAGCCCCCACCCAAACAGAAAACCCTCTTCCTACACCTAATATCCCAGGATAAACAAAAACCCAACAACACAAAAAATAACCTGCCAATATAGAACACAGAAAAACAGAGGGCATTGTTCTTGGTCAATATAGAAAAAATCATCTGCCAATATAGAACACAAAAAATCACCTGCTAATTTGTAATATAAATAAGTGAAGTATCTAAGAATGAATTTGTTTTAATTAATTTATCGGACCAATAGTATGCTGCCACGTATCGGTATAACCGGTTACGCGCGTCACCGGTTCGTTAACCATTCTTTTAAATATGGATCCGGTTAAAAGGATTTTTTATTATTGTTAAAATTATTTTTTCAGGTCACAATTTATTATATTAAAATAATTTTTATGACAACCGATGTTGGTCACAAATAATTTATGATTAAAAGCGACAAAATATTTTCGAGTGGTCGGAAAAAAAATCCCGCCATATATTTGAGGCATAAACTTGATATTACCGATCATATATTTGTAAATCACCGAGGAACATATGAATGGTCATAAATAAATAGTAGTTTGACGAACATTTCCGACGCCTTGATTTTTGCGTCACAAAAAGTAGTTTAGTGACGACTTAAACCTTTCGTCGCTAAGATCTGGTCACTAATAACACATTTTTTTGTAGTATTACTCGAGTTCTTCTTCCTCGTTCCTTGGGTCGGGATCTGGCGACTCCCCTGGATACATGGCTTATTCATTGTGCTACAATGGGTATTCCTGTGAACTTTTGCTGCCTCATGTTCGCTACCATGGTCAACTATGGTATTCCTGACTATGAAGGGAGTCTTCCCTTCGGACCCCAGATCTGTACTCTCATCGCCAAACTGGGAATCCCTCACAAATTCAAGTTTTCAGAACCCACATCCGTAGAGCACCTGCGTGCACAACACGTGCTTCGTCGTGTTGGGTGGTCCAAGTGTGTTCCTTTACCTGTCAATGGCTCAGGGGGAGAGATTCGTTACAACTGTTTTGGGATGGATGCTGATGTGGTCAATAGCGCCGAGAGTGACGCAAGAGCACGACTCACTGTGTGGTGTGATCACGACGATGCATCTGACTTTGTGGAGAGCCCCGACTATCACTTTTAAGTTTGTTCTGGTTTGAGTCTTTCAATAAACGTTTACTGTTTTTAGACTTTTGAAATGTTTGGTTGTTGATTTGGGTTTAAACCTTTGGATGTTCTGAATGTTTGCTGTTGAATGATCTTTGAACTCTTGATTCCTTTTTTTAAGGACTTTTGGTTGTGTTAACACTGTGTTTTCAAGCTTGGTTGTGTGGTGTATACTTGGTTTCCTTAAAAGTCCCTCTGATTTTTAATGCAAGACAAGAACAGTCTTAAGAAAGAAAAGAAGGAGCCATTCACAGGCTTAGGGGGAGAATGCTGAACCAAAGAATCCTGAAATGGAAAGATGATCTTCTCCTTCTTGAAATACTTGAGAAAAATCAGACTTTATTACTGACATGGTGTCAAGCACACTCTTGCTGGCATTTCTATGTTTATATGATTTGATTGCAGATTGAGATTCTTACAATCTGCCCGAAAAGAGAAAGAGGAGCGTGCTGCCCAGTACTTAACCAACGTCGCCTACTCTAAACAGGATGCACTTGATAAATCCTTACCAAAGTTGTTTAGAGAATCAAGCGTGTTGAGCAGGGAGCTTTGGCCTTTGATTCTTGGTGATTCAGGGGAATTTGAACTTGGCAGGGAGCTGAGTTGGTTTCGATATACGGGAAGTTTATCGAAAGGGTTTCATTTCTCTTTGTAATCGTGTAAAGGTTTATCAATAAAAGTGACTATCTCGAAGGGGAACCTTCGAGCGTGGACGTACATTGAAGCTTTAAGCTCGGTGGAACCACGTTAAAATCGGTGTCGTGTTCTCGTTCCGTTTGTCTCTGTTCTGTTATCGACGAAAGAAAGCTGAAGTCAAGATTGCCTTCAGTGCCTGTGCTCATTCAATTCGTTTCTGGGCTTTTGTTTGGTTTTTCAGCCCACTTCATTTAAAGCCAGTCTCCACACTTCGAGTAAAGAGGCGTTAGGGCAGAGGGATTCATTTCCATCTACAGCAGTTCACTTCTTCTTTCTCGATCAAGGTCACCAAGAGAGAGAGAGTTAGATCGATCGAGTCTTGAGTGAAGGGAGATCAAGCTCAACATAATCTAATCTAGGTGATCAAGAAAGACAAGTTTTAATGTTTTAAAGCAGGGAAGCTGTCTGGCGACAAACCCTAACTCAACACAAACCTAATCTAGGCGATCAACCAGAAAAGAAACATAAACAATGAAGAACAAAACAACCATGCAAAGAGAAACTGATTGAACTTTGAATCTAATCACCGCCGATCCGTGACCGCTTTAAAGCCCTGGGTCACTTAGGGTTCATTTAATCTAAGCTCTACGAGTTTAGCTACTCATAACGATAACAGAAGAATCAAAGGCAACAAAGGAAATCATCATACAAAGGAGGAACAGATAAGAACTTAAAAACCTAATTCTGACGACTTCGGCGAAGCTTCGATCTCCTGGATCTTCACTTTAAGCTCCGAGCTCTCCGAGGTGGAAAGATGGCGTCACGATCTCTCCACGATTCTTCGAACTCTCTAAACTCTCTCTCGAACTGCTCGGTCTGGAACTTGTGTAAGTTCTCTTATGAAAGGTATGTTATGAGGTATATCCCAATATGGGCCGCTGGTTTAAGTATTTATACTTAACCCTAAGTCGCCGGATTTTGCCTGGATTTTTCGGCGAAAAGTTGATGAGTTTTCGCCGAAAACTGCTTTGTAAAATGGCTGGTTTTCCGACTGCTTCTCCTGTGATTTTCGGACTTAGAGTTTTCGGCGAGAACTCTGACTTCTCGCCGAAAACTTCCTCTTGCAAGCTCTGCCGATTCCTTCTGTACTTTTCGCCGAAAACCTGATGAGTTTTCGCCGAGAGCTATGGTGTAAAACATGGCAGGATTTATGTTGACTTGATTGACTTCTTGGACTGGTTCCGGTGCGGTTCCTCGAGGTTCCAATGCCTTAGACACGTCCTTGGCTACTTTATTTGACGGCAAAAACCTGTGCTATCATGAACACACTAGAAAACCATCAAATAGACCCGAAACGGGCCAAAGTAACACAAATGGCACAAGATAGAGCAGTTGAGTGAATATCCGCTATTCTACCCTAAAAACCATGTCTTAAGCAAGGAAATGTCACTTAAATGAGGCTGATAATCACGTCAAATCGAGTGTCATCAATGACTCAAAGAAAACAGATAGAGTAGAACTCTTCAGTGGGCATATTTTGATATTGTGTTTGGTAGCTCCTAGAATCCAATTTGTTGGGAATGGTTGTATGGATTTGGAGAGTTCAGTGTATGAGAACTCAAAATGTTCAGTGGGTTAGTTTAAGTGTTCCCGTCCTGTAAGCAATACTTGGCTGATTATGTGATTAAGTAGTGTTTGGAATATAGTATGGCTTTATGATCATTGCTTCAAACATGGTGGAGCTGCACAACACATATATGTTTTGGTATGATATCTTCTTAATCATGTTTCTTTGTTTGCAGATTATGAGAACTTCTTTCCCAAAGTAAAGGAGGAAGCTCCCAAGGGGAAGAATGATTCTAAATCTAATTCTAAAGGTGAGGGTTTCCTTTGTCGAGTTTAGATTTAAGTTTCATTTTAACATGTCAAGGAAGGAGATCCTAAAATACTAATCATGTTGTGGTTTATCTTGTAGATACACGTGGGTAGAAGAATGGACCATATGAACAAGAAGTTGTCAAGAATTTAGGGTATTTTACATATGGTGTTGTTCATATGACTTATGGATTTATAAGTTAATTTATATTTCAGGCATCTAATATTTGTAAACAAAGGAGTGTACTCGTACTGTTTACATAATCTATAAAAGAAAGGCTATTGTTATGTATATTATATATTTTTTGTACATTTATGGTTGATATATGGTAGTTTGAAGCTGAAAATTTGTCGTATTATACCATTAACGCAGTTAGATGTTTTACCAACAATATCGGTGTTGAAAAAAATTGTTGCTGAAAGTGAATGATTTGTCAACGAAAAAAATCGTTGCTGAAAGTGGATGATTTGCCAACGAAAAAAATCGTTGCTGAAAGTGGATGATGTGCCAATGAAAAAACCGTTGTTGAAAGTGGATAATTTGCCAACGAAAAAACCCGTTGTTGAAAGTGGATGATTTGCCAACGAAAAAAATTGTTGCTGAAAGTGGATGATTTGCCAACAATTTTGAGAAACCGTCGGCTAATACATTCGGCGACGCAGTATTGCCGACGAATCTAGGCGACGGTGGAAAACCGTTGGCTAAACATTCGCCAACGGTATTTTGCACCTTTACCAACGGTTTTTCCCGTCGGCAAAAGGCTCTTTTTTTGTAGTGTTTTGAGTTTGTCGTCTCTACAAATAAAGGCGAATGACTCGAACATTTGACCAGCTGACTTTCCATCTAGGACTCCGTAATTCATAGCGAATCCAATTGAGTATCCTCCGCATGCAAGTTTCGTAACCTGTAGACATTCAAGAAAAGAGTCTTGAATAATATACTTGTTAATTAATATTTATCTCTAGGTGAATGAAACTATTACTTATAAGTTGTACATGTCACAGACTCATGAGTAACAGTTTAGCCAAATCATAGAACTTGATTAAGTTAATAACTTATATATCTACTTAATAGAACTAAAATATCCTATGTGTGATTTTGACTTACCTGGACAGTCATGAGCGGAGTTTCCTCCATTCTTCTATACAACCCAGGTCGATGTATAAGTCGACAAAAGGTCGGGTTAGGCAGGGACAAATCTCCAAGTTGTTTCAGCTCAAGCGTCGAGCTCGCACTAACGAAAACAGAACCAGCATTGGTACAAACCAGTTCTAGCCTTTGTGTCCACTGGTTGAACCGGAGTCGTCCGGTCATGAAATAGTAAGGCCCCTTGAGGGCTTTAGAGATGGCCCCTTTCACCACCTCTGAAACGTCGTCGTTTTGGTGGTGATCGAAAAAGAAGAGTGTTTCCACGGGGAAGGAGACGACTTGGTCGATATTGGAGAGGAAGATGGTCTTGAAAGGCGGGTTGGTCGGGTGGTTCGGAGATACTAGGTTGACCGGGTCGTGCTTCACTATGTCATCCTCGGTTAGGGAGACAGTGTTGCTACTATAACCCATTTTTAAGTGACGGTTGTTTGTGTTTCTGTTTCGGATTTAGGAGTAGTTTGGTAGAGTAAATTTTGGGTTGGTTTATATAATGATAATGATTAGGGATTCGAAATTTTTGGGGTTCAGGGAGAAAGAGCATGGATAAATTTTGAGATATATTTGGTTAGTTATCAAGTGATGTCTTTTTCTTTTCTTTACGTTTTCCTATAATTTTTCGATTTTGTTAGCATGATATTTGCGTGTACTAAATTTTTGCATAAAGATTTTTTTGACCTTTGATCTCTAAGGGAAATGTGGTTTTATTTGCTATCTAATCAAGTTTTTGCTGGTTCAATTTTGCTGAAGTGTTTGTTGCTGTTTTATGTATTGGGCATCAATGTAGATATTTAACGAAGACAAGGGAGTCCGGCTTGGGATCAAAGAACTCATTTCTTTGATCCCATCAAACAAGGGTATTTTTGGTATTTAAAAAATGTCAACCAACAAATTATAACCTCCGTCGCCGAGCTGCCGGACCACTGCCGCCGGCCGCCGGACCTCCACCACGGCCGCCGGACCACCGTCGCCGGCCGCCGGCAGCCGAACCTCCGCCACCGGCCGCCGGCAGCCGAACCTCCGCCACGGCCGCCGGCAGCCGAACCTCCGCCACCGGCCGCCAGCCGCCGGACCACCGTCGCCGGCCGTCGGACCTCCGCCACCGTCTTCTCCCCGGACTTCTGCCGTCTCCTCGCCGGAATTCAGCCGCCGGACGCCGTCTTCTCGCCGCCGGCCCTCCGCCGCCGTCTTCTCGCCGGACTTCCGCCGTCTCCTCGCCGGAATTCACCCGACGGGCCTCTGCCACCGGCCACCGTGCCTCCACCACCATTGCACTCAATAAAATAATTTTAAAAATATGTTTGTTTTTTATGGGATTTGAAATCATGACCTCTTTATTTAAAAGTCAAACTCTTACCACTACACTACTGAGCACTAATTGATATTAAACAACAATAATTTTTTTTTATTAAGTAGTGTGCACGTGATTTGTACTAAAATGTGCGCACGAGTACAAAGTATGTGTACACTAATATATAAAAATACAAATATACACACATTTTTTTATCAAGTAGTATGCGCATAATTTACACAAAATATGTGCGCATGAGTACGAAGTATGAGTACACTAGCGTAAAAAATAATTGTGCACGTGTACGGAATATGTGTACACATGCACACACATTATTTTATTAAGTAGTGTGCACATGATTTATACAAAATATTTACACACGAATACGAAGTATGTGTACACTAGTATAAAAAATAAGTGTGCACGTGTACGAATAGGCGTTTACATGTACACACATTACATTATTAAGTAGTGTGCACATGATTTTTACAAAATATGTGCACGTGTACAAAGAGTGTGTGCATGTGTACACCGTGTGTACATGTGTACAAGATAAGTGTACACGTATACAAAAATGTAAGTACATAAACGTGTGTGTGTATAAAACATGTACAAAACATGTATACATGTATAAAACATGTATAGACATGTACACATGTATAACATGTGTACGAAAAATCTTTGCAAATGAGTACACAGTGTATGTACAAAAATGTGCACGTATACATGTACAAAAATGTGTACACATATTAAAAACGAGTACGAAGCATCACCGAAAAAAATTCCAGAAAAATAGGTCCGACGATGGTGGTCCGGTGGCTGAAAAAAATTTCAAAATCGGAGCTCCGATCGTCTAGAAAATTCATCGGAGAAGTCGCCGGAGTTCCGGTCGACTGCTCTTTCCACTTAAATTTAAAAAAAAAACTAAAAAAGAAATTAAATTAAATGGTGAAATGACCTTTTTACCCTTTTAATTTAAACCATTAGATCTAAAAAATGAATCAATGGTTGAGATTGTTCCTTAACCTCATCAAGGAAGTCAATTTTGTTTGATGGCAAGCTGGACTCAAGACAAGGACCCAATGAAAAATGGGTTTTTTTTACTTGGATAAAGGATAAAATGTGGCTCATATTTCTATAGTATTATTAAAATGCACGTTATGTCCTACCAAAAATAAAATGCACGTTATGTCATCATTGTAAAATTTTTGCTACTAGGATTCGAATGACTGTTTTTTAACCATGAATCTAAGACTTGAAAGTCACTCACAGATTCAGGGGTCTTTTCCCGCGAGAATTCAATTGTTGTGGGAGTTGATGGTTCCAACAGAGTTAAATTACTGGAGGGATTAACGATTCCAATGAAATTAAATTTCTTGTTTCCTCGCGTAGTTGCCCGTATGGAATTAAAATCATATATCTCATACAATGTCCAAACTACCCTTAATTAAATAACAAAAACACTAACTACGGTCGTATAAAATCGTTACAAATCACAATTAATGAAAAGGATACCATGGAAATGATCAACCCCATCTTAACCACATCTCACCCTCACCCTCACGATCCTAATTCCTAACCATATCTATTTCAGAACTGATGATCACAATAACAGATTGCAACAGTGGAAGCATCAAAGGGGAAAAACCCATTGAAATCCAATTTTGAGCAGAAATCTGCAGTAACTTATTGACAGACCCTGATCTTATCAGTATGAAAAAATAACACGTATGAATAAATTGATATTATCAGCTTATTAATTTGCATCATGATATTTTGCTTCATTAGTATAAATAAAGAAGCCGAAGCTTGGCTGAAAAGCAGAAAGGTGAACAACCCTTACCTGCATCGGAACTACTGTAGTTGACGGGATGGGAGAACAGGGTAGGGGCAGAGTTCGACACTGCTGTAGTTCGTCGGGATAAAACAGAGTTCAACGACGCTGTTGTAGTTCGGCGGCACCTGCAAGGAGACGTCCCTACTGCTTATGAAAAAACATAGAGGGACAGAGAAGTACTAGTCGGCCCAAAATAACAATTCCCCCAAAACCCATTGTTTTCAAAAGGATTTCAATTCAATCTCGAAGTGAATTTGAAAATTGAAAAGGATTTCAATTGCGTCGCAATTGGGCTACTATTTTGGGCGAGGAAACAAAGAATTGAAATTGTCGGGGAACGCTCCTAATTTCAATCTCCAATTTCCGTCAAGGAAACAACCTCTCAATGTCTGGGAAATAAAGTGCACACAATCATAGGTGGGAGAAATTGAATGCACCAAATAATTAAGGGGAGTAGTCCAGTGATTATGTCGGAAGAAACACAATGCTACAAGCATTGAGGCCAACTTGTTGCATGTTATGTCTACAATTTCGGTAATGACTAAATATTACTCTATTAGGTAAGTCTATCTTCAGATACTTTGACTAGAATAAATTTTATTTTTATTAAGAGATTAGTTTTTGTGAGGATGATAAAAAAAAAATCGATCTAAATGTCAAAAAAACAAAGATCACAAGAACTAACATGATAGTGTGACAATTGTCTCACGTACTATTATTTATACACAAGTACAATATAAAAATACACAAAGTAACACATGAAAAATAATTAATACACAAATAAAATGACCGAAGTTAAACTAACTTAGCGTATCTATCTCTATCTATAGTAGTAAGGGATTTTGTTTCCCCGTTGGTCAGTCTAGCTATAGTTCGTCATTCATAATTTTTTGTTGTTTTTATCTATCAATATGAAATGGATTTGTAATGAGTTAATACTTAATTATAAATAAGGTTTAATACACCTTCCTGTTTCCATGTTAGAGAATTCCGTGTTTCTGTATCAAGGTTGGTCAGCACGGCCATAGGAGTAGCTGGAACTTTTGACGGGATGGCGGACACGAACACTGACAGCATCACAATACATACAACTTCCAATGTCATCTGCAAAACACAAACGTGTATATAAGCACAATCCAACAAATTGACTTGTGAATTAAGAGTCAAAATCACATTCAATATGATTTCTTCTGAGCTAGCTGCTCAAAACAACTTAGTGCAGTAGGGGATTTGATTACAACAAACCAAACAACACAATTGCCAGAAATTCAGTGTCAACTGTTACTGATTGTTATCATTAGTATAAACTTCAAAGACGATTGATTCCAACAAACATCTAGGGCCTAAAAAAAATAGTGCCTAATTTCTCATTTACCTGGGCCAATGATGCAACAAGATAGAGCATCCATGCCTATCCCTCGGCTATGGACCTTCACCTCAGCAAAGAACAGCTCACTGGAACCATCTACCTGATTCTTAGCACGGAAGTTGGCATGTAGAACAGACCGTGGTTCATCAATTAAGAAAAATCCATCCAAAGGCCCGATGGTCTCAAACTCATAACGCTCACCCTGAAAACAAAATCAGTATAAAAGAGTTTCAAAAAGGGTATCATGAAGGATGCTGAGAGGGTAGACATAATGCAATAGCCGAAAGGAAACCAAAGAAGAAACCAAGACCACCTTCTCCTTGTGATACAGTTCCAGACTCACTTGAGCAACTGCTCTGCTTTCCTTTTCCTCATTTGACATTGTAGGTATCTCCAACCTATAATCTCCCAAAAAATTACCATCAAACATCAGATGTATATTCATTCATCCATTCATATGACGCTAAAATAGGATGAACTGAAAAACATCGAATCTGATCAATAGTAGAAACAAATACAACTCGATAATCGTGGATACAGAATTTTAAGTTTCAGGAACGGAATCAAACCAACCGCCATTAGCAGGAACGAAACAACGTGGATAAACGAAGAAGCAAATGACTCTGACGAATTAAGCACAACATAATCATTCTATTCCAAAAGGATGGACACAATATCTGACTTAAACATCGTCTATATATCGGAGGAGACCATGAGCAGATCGAACGCATTTTGAGAACTCCAATAGATACTCAATAACCGGACAAATGAAAACCCTAATTCCGAAGGTGAAAAGAGAAGCAACATGATTAGACTACAAAGCAAGCATTACCGCAACCGCTTCTGACGTGTTTCCTCTTCATCGAAAAACGGGATGATCGACGGCAGTACTTCCTGTGCGGCGTCTGCTCTACTCCCATCATCGTTTATCTCCCGTCGACGGAGCTTATCTCGATTTATAATTATAATTGTGTGCAGACAGTTTTGTTGAGTATTTTAATATATATATTGATCGTTCATTCTAAATTTGGGCGATCAATCAATTAATATTATTCTTCATCAAAAAAAATCAATTAATATTATTGGGCCGAAGTTGTAAAGCCCAGTAATTAGGCCTGTCAAGCTTTCAAATTTATATTACGACAAAAATAAAATAAAGGCATGTTTCTGAGGAAGCCAACAAATTCCTCTTCAGCCCTTGTCGTCCAAGTCCGTAGCAGCAGCCATTCGAATTTGAACAACACCTTCAGCAGATAGACAAGAAATTTAGGATGGAAGAACAGCAGGAGCAGCATTTGGGGAGATGGTATCTGGGACAGGGAAACGGAAAGGGTAATGGTAATCGTCAATTATTGTTTTTAGGGTTTCCATCGATTTAGGTTTCGTAAAATCGTTTCATTCGATGATCTGCTCTTCATCTTCTCAATCTCTTTCGATTTCTCTTTCTCTTTCTTGAAAAGCCAACCGCTGTATGCTTAGCTCGGTCACTCTATCGTGTATGTCCTTTCGAAATCAGGTTTTACAGGAATATGTTTAAATAGGCTAGCTCTCCGTTGTCTAATCGACGCCTTTCCTTCTGCTCCTAAATTAGGCTGCATTTTCCTTCCTGTTTGCAATTGATTTTGTTGATTTCTGTATATCTAGTTATATATGTCGGTTTTGATTGATTTGCTGTCCTTCTTCTGATGTATCCTTTTGGAAAACGCAGACTTGAATGGATTAGGTCGAAAGATGCTAGTTTTGAAGACCGCCTTGAAGAACAAACTAGATTTGCAGCAGAAGAGGCTTTGAAAATATACAGAAGTAGATCGGTATCCGTTTCCTTTATTTCCGTCCAGCTATCTTTTTTGGTTTTGCTCTGCCACCATTATTGTTAACCTTGCTGATTTTTGGGTCTCAGGAAATGGACTACAAGCTTGATGTTCCATTGAACAGCAATGGTATTTTTCGTCACGGTTTCGACGTCATACACGTCAACTTTACTGCTAAAGTAGATTCGGGATCCTCCTCTCATAGTCACAAATTTTTTGCCGAGATTATTGTTCGTCGACCGTGTTCGTCCTGGGAAGTTATGGCTTGTGAGGTTATTGATCCTGCTGATGAAGACAGTAAGTATTGAACTAATCCTCGTGTCACATTTGGTTACTGTTGGTTCTCATGTAGCATGGCTTTTGTGCTTCTGATTTGCTTAGTATGTAGGATTTTCCCTATTGTGGATCACTCTATTGTACGGCTACCTGTGATACATTAAGCTGAGTACAATACCCTTGTGGATGCTTTGATATTGCAGATCCGGATAAGATATCTAAATCGTGTAGAATGTGTTCCGAATATAGGACTCCTATCCTTCACCCAGCCGGACACTATATGTTTGGTGAATTTGATGACATTTTCTACATGAGTACGCAAAGTGAAGATGACGACTTAGTTTTCTGAAGGGAACAATGGTCGAAATGTGCAACGAACTCGCTGAACAGATGAAGCTTGTGTTTTTGGACAATGAGGCTCTCTAATGGATGATGATGATGTGCCCTAGGATGTAAGACTGACTTATTATGTGTGTATGTAGACCATTTCATTGCAATCCTAAACATGTTTTGCTAGGAAAAAAAGTCTTGATGATTGTATGGTACAAGTTAATATCTATGAGATAGTTTGTGTCATGGAATTAGTATGAAAACTGAATTTGATGTTTTCAAGAGGAATAATATATACGGTCGCTTGTCCTGTCCTACTAGTGCAAATATTATTGGGAATAAGTGAATATACAGGATCAAACGACATTAAGATGGAACTATTCAACGGTACAAGGCAAGGCCCGTAGCTCAAGAGGTAACAGTCAAGAAGAGGGGGTTGATCATTTCTACGACAAATTCGGTCTTGTGGCTAAACCAACAACTATTCAGCCAGTCCTATCTATTGCTCTATCCAACGGATAGACGCTACGACAACTAAATATTAACAATGCTTTCCTAAATGGAGAATTGTCAAAAGAAGTATACATGCGCCAATCTTGGGGATACCAAAATCCGACACAACCACGACATGTTTGTTGACTTGAAAAGGTTATTTAGGTGTAAGCAAGTGCCAAGGACGTGGTTTTACAAGCTCGTCTACGTGGATGATCTGATTATCACATGGAGCAACATCAACTATATATATTGGAGAATTCATAAACTGGTTGGATAAGGTATTTTCCCTTAAAGACCTTGGTCAGCTGCATCATTTCTTATAGGTCACATGGAAGATGTCTCACCAATTACTACACCATCAGACACCCATACACGACTCGATCACTCGGCACAGTGAACCATTTATGGATCCAAAGCTATATCGTCAAGTGGTGGGCTCACTTCAATATGCCACCATCACTCGTCCAGAAATTACTTATGTTGTTAACAAGGTTTGTCAATACATGCACTCGCCAATGACTCAACACTGCAAGCAGTGAAACGCATTTTACGGTACCTCAATGGCACGATTAATCATTATTTACACTTTAGTCTGACTTCGGCGTCCAATCTATTAGCATACTCCGATGCCGGTTGGGTTTCTGATATTGATGATGATAGCAAGTCTCAATATGGGTACGCAATTTATCATAAAAAAAAATCTAATTAGCTGGACCTCGATCGCGGAAACAACGAGTGGTTGCTCGATCAGTCAAGTACGGAGGCTGAATACCTGTCATTGGCCTACACCACAACGGAGCTCATGTGGTTGCAACAACTACTAACCGAGCTACATTTCCATATGCAAAGTTCGCCATTTCTCTTATGTGATTACCTCGGAGCAATATTTATGAGACAAAAGATATCATCTTCAGTGACAATTATGATTTTATTAGGGGGGTTTTCAGAGGCTGATTCTTAAGGGTGCTGAATCAGATCCCGGCCCTTCATTCTGTGTAGGCCCATACCGGCAGCTCAGATTAGTTCACCTTTTTGCGGAGGTAGACCACGGTTCACTATTTATATTGGGGATCAAAGTCTTCGCGTCGGCTGTGAAATTATCATGATTTATATGAAATTATTAAAAAAGCAAAACACTAAGTACATGTCTCTCCTAGAACATGTCTGGTGTGACAAACTAAGTAATTTTTCTTGTTGAAAATAAATTTGTACGGACTAGTGTTGACAAAACTTTTTTGTTTTTGTTTTTCCTGTAAACAAAGGGGATCAAATATTTTGCTTGTTCAAGTTTACGTAGATGATATATATTATTTTTAGCTTATCAATGCAAGCCTCTAACAATTGCCGAGATGTCTTCCGTACCTTTGTTCATGATGGCCGAAACCTTGTTCTTGTCAGGAGCCACATCTCAGACTGAAAGGAGACTTGAATTAGTCGAAGAAGAAGAAGAATAAGCATTGGGCAATTGAGCAGTACCCAGTGGTGGAACTGGGATTGGTATATGGGGGGAGCTGAATCGTAAACCGAATAAAGGTGCCATCGGTGATTTTTTTTTCAAATTTGGATAATAGTATAAAAATTTTATGAATCTAATATTAAGTAAAAATACACAAGAGTTTTGTTTTTATTATAGGTTTCTTAATTAGTAGAAAAGAATTATATGTGTCACCGACAATTTTTTCTTAAAATTTGGATAATTTATGATCAAATATTTTAATTATTACATTCGATATCAGGGGAGGGGGCGGCATGTCTCTCCCTAGCCCCCTGGTACGTACCCCTTGGAGTACCATTGAGAAAAGCACCAACCCCTTGCTGCGAATGAAGGTCCTGAATGAGAATTGTCATAACAAGAAATTTTTTCCATTCAAATGAATTCCAACAGACTTGAAATGTGATGAATTCTCGAGCTCTAATACCATGTTAGACATAGTTATATCTCCAATAATGAATCAAGACACGAACACAATTTAACACGACACGGACTCGAGTTAACGTGGTTAGCTACTCCATGGGAGAAAGAGACAATCTTATCAAGTATGGAAAAGGTGTGCGGTGAATGAATGATGGTTATGTGGCCATGTTACAAACATATTTATATGGGTTAAGTTAGGGTTTAATTAGGATTTAAGTGTATTACCCGAACTAATCCTAACCATAGGCTATACTACAACTATATTGAAGCTATACTGAACTTGTACAGAGCCTATACTAACACTATAAAGGTTAACAATTATATGACATTCTAATGTTCAAACTTGTACATGGAATTACCACAATCAATTTAGTATATTAATACTCACGAGGGGACCTTTTTTGGTATCTTCTTACTCACTTAAACTCAATCAATTGATGAGTTTTAGGGTTGATTAGTTTTGGTCCCACCTCGTCTGGACCTTTTTAAGTTGGGTTTGTGGGTTACTTTTTTAGCTTAGTGCCTAGGTTTTCCATTTCCCTCTATCATATAACAAATATAATATATAGTTTTGATAATATTGATGTGACATATTAATTTGTCATTCTTCAATGGATAAACTTAAAATTACTTAATTTTAAAGTAGGTGACCAGTTGACGCAAGTCCTTTATAACTTAAGTCATAATGGGACAATTTTGTTTTTGATCACCGTTTGGGTTTTGGTTCCCCATGCAGATGCGGTTTGGTTTACTGCTAGTACTGTATGTGTGTTTTTCTGTTTTGTCTTTGCTCTGCAGAACCCGGCTCAAGGCTAGTGGCTAGCTAGCTAGCTAGCCAGCCTAGGCGTTGTTTGGGGGATAGAGGAAATTAAACACAAGTTCATCTTATCTGTGTGTTTTATTTTTTACTCGAAACAAACCAGGCAGATCTGGGATTTTGCTGCTACGGACGGACTACTGTAGCAGCTGCTGCTGTCATCATTAAAGAGAGGAGAGGGAGAGAGGCCAGGGTTTTCACCGTAATAAGATCAACCAACCAACCAACCACATATATATATATTATATATATATAGTTTGTGTTTTGATTTCTTTTTCTTGTTTTCATTCTATACAAAGGTAACTGTCCCAAATGTCAGGATCCGGTAGCAGCAGCTCGTTTTCCTCTTTTCCGGGAATACATTAATTTATTAATAAATTTTATGTATAGCATGCTTGTACGGAAGGGGCAACGGCTTTTATTTCATCAGAAATCAAGAGTACCTATAGATTATTGCTAGGGCTGGAATGGAATTCGATCGATCGATCGGCCGGTTCGCGGGTAACCATAGTTGGTATGAACGTTGCGATAAGTTTGACTCATTTACAATCTATTCAAGTGATGACAAAACTTTTTTCCGATCTAATTAAATGTAAAAAGCTATATCTCAAGAACTAACGTGACATTATCTTGTATGTCTTGATGTTATTGATCATTATGTTTTATTGGTTTATGCGAGTAACATATAAAAAATGCACAAAATAACACTTGAAATACGACTACTAAGTAGTTGAACTGATTTGAGTTGATCTATCTATCTATCTACAGTAGTAAGTAAACCTTATTTACATCAACAATAATGCACATACATTGTATTTGTATGTAGGGCTGGCAATATGGTTATGGTTAAAGAGTAGAATTGATTATCCGACCGACTTTAGTCGGTTAAGTTTTTTACTAAAATAGTTTAAACCGACTTTATTCATATTTTGTTTACAGTTATGGTCTTTTTGACCGAAATAGATGTAACCAATAGAAGTCGGTCAATCGCTCAAACCTTCACAAAGTCATCAGGTTAACGATTAAGATATTTGTAAATTTTTTAACCAATCGACCGATCGAAATCCATCCGTTATTAATCTATCTGACCGAATCCCACCCTATTTAGCTGTCTCATATAAGACAATGCCAAAATCTGCTACACTAGTTTCATTTTATATTTTATTTTGTACCAACATATATAATATAATAATAAATAAAAGAAAAGCAATTATAAAACTTTGTGGCAGAGTGTGGCATAGTACAATATTAAGAGGTATGTAACTAACTATATATACATTATACATAGGTGGGTTGTCTTGGCCTCTTTGCACTCTGCTCTTCCATTTATATATCCAAGGCTTCTTCTTCTTCTTTGCATATCTACTACTTGCTTGAAAATGGAAGATGCCGTTATATTCACATGGCAAGGGAAACATATCATCATTGGTGGTCAGATTGTGGAGGAGAGCCTAGTAGTTGAACAAGGCATTGTATCTGTGCCCGTGAGAACGTCCAAAGGCCGTATGTTCTTCTTCCCTGCTTAATTATTACTTAACATAATTGCATTCTTTGTTTCTTTTGTTTAATTAGTCCATGGTTCTGTTTACGTTGTTTGTTTCATTTCTTTTTTCTTTTTGTTTGTGCTGACTGCTGAGGATGATGATGGTCCTTGTGTTGATTTTTGTTTCCCATTTTGTATCATCTTGTGTTGTGATTTTAAATGGATTTAAATCTTGGCCCATGTGGATTCTTCTTGTGTTAGCTTACCCTGCTGTAACTTTCTGTTCACCAAATGTATATTTCGGTTTTTGATTTGTAACTTGTTTTGGTTGGATGGCCTCTGTCTTCTGTTTCATCAGATCCTACGATTTGTTTCGGTTAGGATGTATCAATTTAATATATTTTTTTTGGGTACGAAGGCGGGTGCAGAGCACCCTTAATCATTAATCAGAATAGTTCTGGGAAAACAAGTCCCTGCATGGTCGTGCCAAATGGCTCTATCAACCTCATGGGGGTAAGTACAATCAATGTGAATGCCAAAGTCAAGGGAGTGCCCGTGGTGGGCAAGAAGATCCGCAACCCTGTTGCCTTCTCGGAAGATGTGGGAAACAGTAACTTCCCAGTTCCTGCGCCGAAGCTCAGATATGGACTCGAGCGTTCGTCCATGCCGTATGTCCTCTTCTTGTTCCCCCAGGATGGCCGTGACCGCAGCCAAGGAGTCAAGCTGGAGATGAACTTTCTTGTAGCCCAAATCCCAGGCAATCATGAGCCCAATCTCTGCTACACGAAGCTCAGCTCTCATGATAGAGCAGCGACCAAAGTTAGCTGCAAAGGAGCTCACCGGGCGACCCTGGTGGGTACGAAAGATGCCGCCCCCTGCCGCATGGGAATGGGGTTGGATGACAGAGCCATTCGTGTTAATCGTGATGCAATCACTTGGGCCTGCCTTCCAGCTGATGTGGGTGTCAATACGCTTTGAGGTCACCTTTGGGAGCACTTGCAAGTCCGCTTTCATTGTCTCTCAAACCCCGGCGATCCAATAAAGGACTCGTAGGCGGAGCTGATCGCATGTTGCAAGTGTATTCTCAAAGATAGCCTCGTTGCGTGCCTTCCAAAGGATCCAAATGATGATGCCAAAGGTCATGCCGAAGTCTCTGTGATGAAGGCCCTTTTGGAGCCAAACCTGTAAACTATCCGAAAAAAATTCAGAAGCAAGGTCAGGAGGGGTAAAAGTTGTCCAAACCTCCTTAGCCACCTTACAATCGCGGACCACATGGAGAGTGTCCTCGGTACCTCCTCTGCATCTCTGGCAGTCGTCGATGTCCGTCAGGTGTCTTCTCCTACGCTCCGCATTAGTCAAGATTCTGTCATGTGCCACTAACCAGAGGAAATGTCTGATCCGGTTTGGGCCCGTCCACCGCCAGATGGTCCTCCAAATGCCCTGCTCCGAGTGATGGCTGGTACTAGCAAGAATCTCGTAAGCTGTCTTCAAAGTAAACTTCCCTCTCGGGTCAGGGCCCCAGATGATGCTGTCCTCGCCAAGGTCGTCTCTAGGCGGCTCCATGCCAGCAACAAGGCCGATAATGTGTGTGGGGAGGGAATGCCGCAAGAAATCCCAGTTCCAGCTCCCGTCCTCGCTCCTAGCCTCTGCGACTGTCAACTGAAGGTCATCACCTGAAAGGTCAACCAAAGCATGATCAGCAAGGATAATCTCAGAATCCAACCAGCGAGCAGACCAGAAGAGGGTGTCCTTCCCATTTCGAACGTTCTGTTGACAGGCGCCCCTAAGCTCATGCCAGACCCCACGAATTCCTCTCCAAAGGGAAGAACCGCCGGTCTTCCTCCGTAGCTGCAGCCCAACACCAAAATCCTTCAGGTACTTGCTCGTCATAACTCGCACCCACAGCTTGTCCGGGTGGTTCAGGATTTCCCAGCCCAGCTTCATGAGATAGGCCTGGTTGAGCTCCCTTGCCTTCCTTAGTTCTAATCCTCCTTGATCCTTCGGCCTGCAAATACGATTCCAAGCAAGTAAGTGGACTTTGGTTTTAACAAGAGAGCCTCCCCAAACAAAGTTGCGAATAATAACATCAATCTAGTTGGTCACAGAAACAGGGAGGACCGACGTCTGCATCGCATAGGAGGGGATAGAGTTAAGCACAGAGAGTGCAAGCGTAACACGGCCCGCCAAAGAGAGCATGTTACACTTCCACCCATCCAGCTTCTTTCTCATCTGCTCCAGGATATAGCCGTAGGTATCCTTGGAGACCCTGCCATGAAGGACAGGGACCCCCAGGTACCTCCCCAGGTCCTTAGCCTCACCAAAACCCAGCAGCTCACACAGCCGGTGGCAGAGGGTGGAGCTCGTATTTTTAGAGAAGAAAACACGAGACTTATCCGCACTCACCACCTGGCCGGAGGCGCTGCAAAAAGATCTAAGAAGACGATTAACAATTCTACTCTGCCTTTGACCCGCAGAGCAAAAAAGGACCAGGTCATCGGCAAAGAAAATATGAGAAAGCGCGGGCCCGTCTTTCACAAGGCGGATCGGCTTCCACGCATTCGAACAAACAGAATTATTGATGAGAATACTAAGGCGCTCAATACATAAAGTAAAGATGAAGGGAGAGAGGGGACATCCCTGACGTAAGCCGCGACCCGGCCTGAAGCTGGGGGGTGAGGCCGCCATTCCATGAGATCTGGGTGGAGGCCGTGGAAATGCACTCCATAATAAGAGAGATGAGGTTGCCCAGGAAGTTGGCTCGGATGAGAGTGTCTTCAACAAAGCTCCACTCAATGCGGTCATAGGCTTTGGCCAGGTCCAGCTTGATCACCATAGAACCCACCTTCCCCGTCTGTGATCGCATGGATTGGACGACCTCTTGCAGAATGATGATGTTCTCAGAGATCTGCCGCCCAGGGACAAAGCTAGTCTGGTTGGCGCCTACCAGCTTGCTCATGTACTTCCGGAGGCGGTCTGCAATGCACTTGGTCACCGCCTTATAGCAGACATTGCAAAGGCTGATCGGCCGGAATTGGGAGATCAGTTCAGGTTTAGGAACCTTCGGGATGAGAACAATGATCATCTCATTGACTCTTCTAACTGTCTCCGGATACCTGAAACAACGACTAATGAAATCAGCAGTATCATTACCCACAATATCCCAGCAATTATGATAAAAAATAGGGTGGAAACCATCCTTCCCTGGCGCTTTTAAGCCTCTCATGGCCTTGATAATAGAAAAGCACTCCTCAGCCGACGGGGGGCGGCCCAGAAGGCGGCCTTCCTCTAAGGAGAGCGGGCTGGCGAAAGCTGCGACATCGGCCTCTAAAGGAGAGCACTGTCCCGCACGGAACAGGTCTTGGAAGTGGGAGGTCGCCAAATCCTTCATCTCCTTGTCATCGAAAGTCCAAGAGCCATCCCCCAGTTTGAGACTCAGGATCCTATTCGCTTTCCTCCGCCGAAGAGTGGAGAGATGGAAGAACTTGGTGTTGCGGTCGCCCTCTCGGAGCCATTGCAACCTAGACTTCTGCCTCCAGTCTTTTCCAGCTCCAGGCGCACCCTATCTTCTTCCCTAATCCAGTACGGCGAGCCGCCAACTTGGTTCTTGAGCTCCAGCCGTTGGAGTTTCTTCTCAAGCTGCCTCTTTCGCTTGAAGATATGGCCAAAGACATCCTTATTCCAGGTAGACACCTGCTCTTGGAAATCCTGCAAAGAAAGACAAAGGTCCCTTCCTTGCTCCCAGTTTTGATCAAGGAAGTCTGTGAAGTTTTCGTGGCCAAACCAGGCAGCATTGAAATGAAAAGGCCGAGTAAAATGACAAGTCAGTTTCAGGGTACGTACCAGAATGGGCCGATGGTCTGACTTGAGCCTCTCAATGTGATAGGTGGTGGAATCTAGAAACAGATTAAACCACTTAGCATTACCCAGACAGCGATCAAGGCGTTCACTCTGAGTGCGGCGGAACCAGGTGAACTTGGGACCCACGAATCCCGAGTCGAGCAGGTTGCAGTCACCGATGCACTCACGGAACTCCCTAGCCGACCCTTGGTAGAAATCCGCGCCTCCTCTCTTCTTTGACGACTCAGTCATGGCATTAAAATATCCCATGAGCATCCAGGCTTGAAGAGGCATCACCGAGAGTCTGCGAAGATCGTTCCAAAGCAAACGTCGGCCCACAAGCGAAGGCGAGGCGTAAATGAAAGTGGCCACAAACGTCGCATCCGTATCCCAATCTATCGAGGCGTGTATGAACTGGTGGGAGGAATCCAGGATTTTGACGTTGGTTTCGAAGTCATTCCAGAGGAGCCAAATACCACCCCTAAACCCTTCGGCTTCCACCACAAAAGAGGAATTGAACCGAAGCTTCTGGCGGATAGCTTGGCCGGTGTTACCGCTAATCCGAGGCTCCAGCAACGCAACAACTCGGGGCCTGTAGATCTGCATATAATGATTAAAAGCGACGAGAAACGAGTTACTACCGGCTCCCCGGCAATTCCAAGTAAATAAACAATCCATAAAAAAGAAAGGCGGGAAAAGGAAGGAAATCACCCGAGATGCTATGCAGCAGTGGGGCAGTTCAGATCCCAGCTCCGGTCCACCCCCGGCATCATCATCTGGTCAGCCAGAACCTCATCTCCTTCCGTGGAGCTGTCCACCATGGTTGAGTCATTTCCCGTTCCCGCATCCACCGAGCACAAGATGGACGACTCCGAACCGACGGGCTTGCGCCTAATCTCTTCTTGCGTCGCCGCACGGATTCTATCCTTAGTAGCTTTCTTATCCATACCCGAAGACCAGTTGCGGGTCGAGACGGAAGTCGGCTTGAGCACCGTAGTGACCGCCGGGGTCTTGGCTGGCTTTTTCCTGATCCTAGAAGAAGGCAGGTCTTGATCGGGCGGTGACTCTGCAATGGGTGTCACCTTGGGGAGGTTATCAAAAAGGGCGGCAGTTACAGCACCTTGGGGGAGGCCTCCAACGGTGGGGGCGGCCTGCATGCTGTCCGTACGATCACCAGCAGCTCCGGGGGCCATTCCCGTGTTCGGCGGGTCCTTGATGGGAGGAGGGGGGTGACGGCGCCGGCCGCCTCTTGACTAGCAACGGGCTCGCCTTGGAGAAGCTTGGCCCGGCCCTTCCCTTTCCTATCTTTCTTAACAATGGCTTTGGGCCTGCTCTTGGCTGAAGTAGACGGGCCGTTTTAGTGGTGGACGGCCCACTACTAGAAGTCTGCTGGCGGGAGGATCCGCGGAAGGGGCCAGCTTAGAAGCGCCTCTAGGGTTAGAAGACTCCCCCTCAACGGCTCTTTCATTAACTCCTGCCCGAGATTTCTGCCCCCTCTCTCCATCAACTCTTTCCTTTCTTGGAGCCAAATCCTTCTCCGGAATCACCGCCGATACTGTTCGGGAATCCACTCTTACCTTCCCCGCTTGACTTTCCTTCTTTGGTCGCGACGATCGCCTGGCAACCACCATCCACAGCCCGTAGCGATCCGGCGCCAGCTTCGAGGTAGGGTCTGGGGATTCCAAGGCCGGATCACCAGCCAGAGCAGAAGTCGCCACCGGCACGACGACGAGTTTCAGAGGGCAGCAAGCGGCTTCGTGCCCAATCCTACCGCAGTCGAAGCACAGATTCGGGAGGTTCTCGTACTCTATGAGCTGAGCAGCGCCATCGAGCATAACCACCGGGGGCAAAGGTTCATCAAGGTCCAGCTCCACCGCGATCCGTGCAAACTTCCCCCTCTCCGCACGCTGGGTATTGAAATCAATTTTGATCGTCTTTCCCACAAGGTTACCGAGCGATGTTAAGACTTGCACGTGGTAGAAATGGATTGGCAGGTGGGGGAAGCAAACCCACGCCACCATCTTCTTCGGGAGATCATTGGCGACACGAAACGAAGGATCCCATTGATGAACAATGAGATAATGGTCGAGAATCATCCACGGTCCTCCCGTTAGAGCCTTGAAATAATCCTGATCATTGGCGAATTTGACCATGAAGCAATTTTTGTCGAGGTCGACGATGTGGAACTGACCCACAGGTTTCCATATGGCGTGGAGGCGGTGACAAAGAAAAGAGTAGCCAATATTTCTTCCCAGTAGCCGGACCACCACAGAGCTCGACCACGGTTTGCAAAGTTTTTCTTTGAACTCTTTGGATAGGCTAAGGGACTTGACGCCATTGGAGACGGAAGAGGTAATGTCGTGTGAGCCCACAGGGATCCAGTTCTGGTTACCCCCCGCCGGAGTGCTTACCGGACCCCGGAGAGCTCCCACATAGGAGCGAGACTGGAAAAGAGGAGGCGTTTGGGACGCTCCCGGGGAGCCCAGGGAGGTTGGGACGGTTTGAACACTTTGGGAAGAGGGGCTTCCATGAGACGAGGTGGCCTCCGGCGGCCGGTCGTAGGGAACGGCAGTCGGGGTGTTACTCAGAGCAACGGCAGACGGCGAAGGGAGCATTACTCAAGTTCCTAAAACTATGCAGGGAACGGCGAAGGGAGCATTAGCTTGAATTATTTCTTTTTATTAAGAACATCCTCAGAATTCAAAACTGTATAAAATGTTCTATCAATCAATTTAATATGTTTACCTGTTTGTTTTTAATTTATTGTTGGAAATAATTCTTCGGTTAGTCTGTATAATTTGATAGGGTTTGGGTCTAAAAAAGCCCAAATAATTGTTCAGATATTTTAAATGGATTTAATAAGTCTTGGCCCCAGCCTTAAAATTAAATGAATTCTAATTCGGCCCGAGGGCCTGCTATTTTTTACTTAGGCTTTTGAGGCTGTAACTTTCTGTTCACTTCCCCAAATGTGTATTCCTGGTTTGGTTTGTATTTGTTTCGGTTGGGTGGCCTCTGTTTTTAGTTTAATCAGATCCCAACTATTGTCTGTATCAATTCAATATGTTTGGCTGTTTCTTTTTAATTTGTTGCTGGAAACTTTTAAGTTTTCTGTTGGATGCATTTCATTCTAATTTGATTGTTCATTTTGTTTTGTTCACAGATACCTGCCTATACAGGGCTAGCTGTGATGCTTGGGATGCAGATATCCGCCTCCTATTACGTGATCCGAGCATATTCATTAGATTCTCCTTACTATACATGAAGTTCGAAGAACCTTTGTGGTTGACGCCGAAGTTGAAGATGTTGGACTGTTTTCCTCACTTCATGAAGCTGGAGCACATACCGTGCCATCCCGATCAGAAGGTGCTCTTCAAGCTGGAGGAGGTCGAGACATGCACGCGAGACGATGCGAATGTTATTGAACTTATCAAGGAAAGAGTGCGGACGACTGGACCCGTAATCGGATGCATGTCACTAAGGGCCGATTACATGGATGGTGGAGTATACCACGCCTCTGGGAAAAGGGTTCCCCCAAGCTACTTCTAAAACCACGAAAACAAACCCAAGAAGGTAGATGATCCGATGGCTCCCACACCAAGGCGTCCACAAGACCCTAAGGAAGAAGAAGAGAAGAAGGACATACCAATACAAAGAAAGGACAAGACAATCAATGCTCATGCAGTGGCTATCGTCGGCTATGGAAACAAAGACGGGATTCGTTGTTTCATTGTCCAAGAAAGCCTAGGAACCAATTTTGGAGATAAGGGTTTTCGATATGTTAGGGAGTCAGCCTTTGTTAAGTTTTTTATTGCCAAGTTTAAGAAGGTCGAAGCTAGAGTTTAGTGTTTTTTAACTTTGAAATTCTCTTTAATCAGTCAATAGTTTTAGTTATCCAAACAATTTGTAATGACTAAATTTCTATGAATTGTTAAATTCCGTTTCAATTGTTTCCTTGTTATTATTTCCGACCAAGATTGCTTTGAGTGTCCATAATACATATAATATTCAGTTGTGCTACCCTTCGCCTGAATCTGCTTGGATCATCGTCGGCAGTTGGGTGAACTTGTTCAATAGGATGAAAGGAGTTTGCTCAAGTGTATGCAACTGTTTTATGAATTGGGCCTTAATGTAGATATTTACTGAAGACGAGGACCCAATAAAAACTGGGCTTTTTACTTGGCCCACATTGTTTTTTTTGGTATATTTTAAATTTCATTTTGGTGGTTTTATTTATGGTATATCTATTATGGATATAATAGTAAAAATAATCAATTCATGAATATTTTAAATAGAGTATCGACTTTAACAAAAATACAAAAGTATAAATGTTAATTTCTAGTTTCTATCACTTTGCCTAGGGCTTGGAGGTTTTAGAGTTAAGAAACCATGAGATTTACAATTGGTAATATAAATTCAATGTAATTTTAAATATGATGTGGAAAATGCAGGAAACAGAAGTGAAGCATTCAAACTCACACAACTGATAAAGCTTGAAGTTTTTTTCAAGGCTCATAGTGCCCCAAAAGAGCATCCAGAGTAGTCTAGGTTGAGGAGATAGTGGAAGCAAAGAGCGAGGGTGGACATTTCTTTGATTAGTAGCAGAACTAGGAAAGCCAGAACCAAGAAGACCCATCATATCAAGAAGCAACAGGGAGTACTCATCGAGGGTGTATATCCATACCATACCATACCAAGACAACAAAGTGAAACAATGCACACTTGCACAGATACTGAGAGATGGAAACAGGACACATGATAGCAGCAATGCCCCGACTAGATTACCATTCCACACATTCTTAAAACGAAGCTGGACACACTGACATAAGTTGCAACTCTTACAAACGTTAAATAAAATGTTATATACATATCAGGGCAACTGTTAGAGTAGGAGTAGTACATGATCAAAGGTTTAATACACCTTCCTGTTTCCATGTTCAGGGTTCATCAGGACGGCCATAGGAGTAGCTGGAACTTTCAACGGGATGGCGGACACGGACATGGAAATCACGACAATACATACAACTTCCAACGTCATCTGCAAAAACAAAGGTATTTATATATAAGCACAATCCAACAAATTGAAAGATGAATTAAAACTCAAAATCACATTCAAAATGGTTGCTTCTGAGCTAGATGCTGAAAACAACCTAGTGCAGGAGGGGGATTCTTTAGCATAAACTCATATTGCCAGAATTCAATGTCAGCCGTTACTGATTGTTATCATTACTAGTATTAACTTCAAAAGAGGATTCATTCAAATAAACATCTAGGCCCCAAGAAAGAAACTAGTGTCAATTTATAATTTCTTATTTACCTGGACCTTTATAATTTCTTATTTACCTGGACCAATGATGCAACAAGATATAGCATCCATGCCTATCCCTCCTCTATGCATTTTCACCTCAGCAAAGAACAGCTCAATGGAACCATCTACCTTATTCTTAGCACGGAAGTTGGCATGCAAAACACACCGTCGTTCATCATATAAGGAAAACCCATCCAAAGGCCCGATGGTCTCAAACTCATAAAGCTCACCCTGAAACCAAAATCAGTATAAAGGAGTTTCAAAAAGGGTATCATGAAGAATGCTGAGAGGGTAGATATCATGCAATAGCCGAAAGGAAACCGAAGAAGAAACCAAGACCACCTTCTCCTTGTGGTACAGTTCCAGACTCACTTGAGCAACTGCTCTGCTTTCCTTTTCCTCATTTGACATTGTAGGTATCTCCAACCTATAATCTCCCAAAAATTACCATGAAACATCAGATGTATATTCATTCATCCATTCATATGACGCTAACATAGGATGAACTGAAAAATATCGAATCTAATCAATAGTTGAAACAAATACAACTGGATAACCGTGGATATAGAACTTCAAGTTTCAGGAACGTAATCAAACCAACCGCCATTAGCAGAAACGAAACAACGTGGATAAACGAAGAAGCAAATGACTCCAACGAATTAAGCACAAAATAATCACTCTATTCCAAAAGGATGGACAAAGTTTACTGACTTAAACATCGTCTATATATCGGAGGAGACCATGAGCAGATCGAAAGCATTTTTGAGAACTCCAATAGATACTCAATAACCGGACAAATGAAAACCCTAATTCCGAAGGTGAAAAGAGAAGCAACATGATTCGACTACAAAGCAAGCATTACCGCAACCGCTTCTGACGTGTTTCCTCTTCATCGAAAAACGGGATGATCGACGGCAGTACTTCCTGTTTCTGTTGCGGCGTCTGCTCTACCCCCGTCATCGTTTATCTCCCGTCGACGGAGCTTATCTCGATATATAATTATTAATTATAGTGTGAGCAAACTCTCTCTTGTAGAGCATTTTCTCTCCCTCGTGGAGCGTGGTTCTGTTTTGTGGTTTTAGCGTTTTGTTTCGGTTACCGGAGTTTCGGCCGACGACCTGAGTCCTTGTCGTCCGATTTCCCTGTTTCAGCATTCCCTCCGTCTCTTTCTTTACTCTTTTCCCTCGTTTTCTATATCATCACCGTCTTTTTCTCCACCCTCTCCACTCTTCCACTGCCATCCCAATCCCTTACCCATTTGTCCATTCGGCCTTATCCTCTCCAAATCATATCTTACCTATTCTTTTCCCCACCCAATCCCTACCCATTTCTTATCCCTTCCTAATTTCTTTTTCTCCTGATCCACTCCCCAAAAATTTCCCCCTGTGCATTTGTATTTTTTCAGGTTGGTGATGAGTGAAGGAGGCACAACCAACGATTCGGCTCGGTCGGGCGAGTTGGAAGATCTGATCCAAAGCACCTCTCTGTTGAGTTGCCAAGACCCTGTGTTGGAGTTGAGCAGAGAACGATCGGTGACGGAAGGTATTGCTGGAAAGTCTTTGGTGGGTAGGTTTATTAGCCAGAATCATTGTTCGGTGACGGCTATCAAGAACAATGCACTACGAGTTTGGAGGCTAAAAGGTGATTTGAAGGTGAAGCCGCAACAAGAGCAAAATATGTTCCTCTTTTCATTCTTTGAAGAAGAGGACAAAAAGCGGGTTCTAAAGGAGAGTCCTTGGTCATTGATGCAGTCACACTTGGTACTAAAGAGTTGGGAAGGCATGGAGTCGCCGGATGGTGTAGAGATTCTGACGACCAGTGCGTGGTTCGAGTCATGAACTTAACTCCAGATCTTCGGAGTAGAGATAACATAAGAATGATAGCTAGGATGTTTCCTGGATTAAGTGAGGTGGATGAGGAGAGTCGCACATCCTCGGAGTGGAGTAGTATTCTTCGACTACGAGTGAAAATTGGGATTGATAGAGCGTTACCGACGGGGTTCCGCTGTCCGGCGGCCAATGGAACAGTTCAACAGATCGATTTTGTGTACGAAAATATACCAGACTTTTGCTACTGTTGTGGAGTGATGGGTCATACGGTGTCGTATTGCAAGATTAGGATCCAAAACCTGCGATTTTTTGAGGAGAACCCGACGAAGTTCGGGAGCCATATGAGGGTCGAGGTTCCAAGGAGAAGGGAAGCAAGTTTCCGACGACCGTCCTCGAGTAGTCCGGCTGCGGTGAGGAGAGGAGGTCCAATTGGGTACGCTCCCGGCGAGGTGTGCTCGGTCCCCCAAGATGAAGGAGTACATCGATGTCTGAGCGCCCAAGGTAAGTTGTCTTTATCATACTCTGAGCCTTTCCAATCACATATTCCAATGTCCCATTACCAATCTCCTATACCCAGTCAATCAGTCTTTAACCTTGCGTGTACCAAATTCCCAGATTTGCTCCGACCCGTTTCAAACGATTCCATTGCTACCCACTTCACAAAACCCGAACCGATAAAAACCCAGCTACATAAAGCCCATACAATGACTCTTGAACCCATCCAATTAGCCCGTGTTCAGCAAAGGCCTGATGCACCATCATTGTCTAGTCTCTCTGACCCAAAAGTTCTTATAATCCAACCTTCTAATAATCTTGCTTATCTTGACCAGCCTAACAATATTCGAATAATTCATAGTCTCGCTGCCTTTCACACTAATTTAGAGGACAAAGTGTATACCCTTCACCTTCCTTATCTTGCCCAATATCTTCTCAACCTCCAGATTCCACAAGTAACTGATACGATAATGAGCCTAAATCCCCTCCATTCCAATTTCATACCTAATGAGGACAACCCTTTGGACTCAAAACTCCCTGTTCTTAAGATGGGAGAACATAGGATGAGTGCGAAAAGAAGAGGAGATGAAGTGGAGTCGGACCATGATAGAAGGAAGAAGGAAAGAATGACGGGATCTTTGGTGGGTGACTATGACAAGTTCGAATGGGGAACGTCATCGTCCGGAAGTGTAAGAAAATTCAAATCGAGACCCCCCATGATGAGTTCAGAGAAGACATCTGAGGTGGTAATGGTGTCGGAGGCCGATACGGAGATGGCGACGGTGGCAAGCCAATTGCCACCACACGATCAATGATGCTCAGCTGGAACTGTAGAGGCATGGGGCAGCCCTCTACAGTTCAATACTTACAGGATATAATCTGTAAGAACTCCCCCTCGGTAGTCTTTCTCATGGAAACAAAGCAGAAGAGAGAGACTATGGAAGGTATTCGGAGGAGGATGAAATATGATAATGCACATTACATCGAGCCAGTAGGCAGATCAGGAGGGTTGGCATTGTGGTGGCAACAAGATATCAATATTACGGTACTAGAGGCAACAAAAAACTATATCGACGTTGAATGGGAGGAGCGAACGACGAGGTTTGTTACCTTTGTCTATGGTGAACCGAGGAGGGAGAATCGACAAGATGTATGGGAGCAGATCCTAAGGTTTAGTGAGGAGCGGACGAGGCCGTGGTGCCTCATCGGTGATTTCAACTCGGTTCGGAGAAGAGAGGAGAAAGAGGGAAACAACCCTCCTAACCCAGCAGCGGTGAGGGTGTTCAATGCTTTTATCGAACTCGGCCACCTATTGGAGATTAAGAGCGAAGGAGTGAAGTTTACTTGGTCTAACAACAATAGAAATGGGGGGCTAGTCCGTCAGAAATTGGATAGAGTCATGTGCAATGAGGAATGGGGGAATTTGTTTCCGAAAGCAACAATATTGAATCTGCCCATTGCTGCCTCTGACCACAGTCCTATGATTCTATTCGACCAACCGGATGTGACAAGAAGAAGGAAAAGGTTTGTCTTCGAAGAGGGGTGGATGGTTGAAGAGTCATACAGAGCCCAAGTAGAGGAGGGTTGGCTTGTAGGAAGTACCACGAGTGAGAAGCTCGCATCCTGTTCTAAAGCTCTTACTATATGGAAGAAGGAAACTATTGGAAATAATGCTGCTGTCATTGAGACACTTTTGGGTGATTTAAAAGTCAACAACAGTATGGTCCAAACAACAGATATTATGGAGAAGCAAGATGAAATTCAAGATGAGCTCGCGAGACGTTGGTGCATTCAGGAACACTATTGGGCGTCGAGAGCAAAGGATCATTGGCTACAACTTGGTGACCGAAACACTCGCTATTTTCACAAAACCACAATCCAAAAGAGAAGAAGAAACAATATCATGTGTCTGAAAAATGAGAGAGGAGAGTGGCTTAATGAAATGGAAGATGTTTCCGATCATGTGAGGGATTTTTATCACTCCTTGTTCTCCGGAACAAAGGAGGTAACTGATTTTTCTTTTTTGCAGGATTTCCCGGCGGTTGTAAGTGCAAGGATGAATGCGAGTCTAACGAGAAGAGTTTCTGATGGGGAGATTAAAGCCTCGGTTTTCCAACTCGGTCCGTCCAAGGCACCAGGACCGGATGGATTCCCGGGTCAATTTTTTCAAGAACATTGGGGTATCATGGAAGTGGATCTTTGCGCGGAAATAAGGGGTTTCTTTGAGGAACAGAGGGTGCCGGAGAAATGGAACGATACATTTATTACGCTGATCCCAAAAGTCAATCACCCGGAAGAAATCAGTCAGTTTCGGCCGATAAGTCTCACGAATTTTAGGATGAAGGTGATTTCGAAGATTTTGTCTAATCGGCTCAAGCCGTTCATCCCAGATTTGGTATCGGAGCTTCAAGCAGCGTTTACAGGTAATCGTCAAATCCAAGACAATGTGATTGTCGTTCATGAGGTAATTCATAAGCTCAGGACTCGGAAAAAAGGGAAAAAGTTTGATTTCATGTTAAAGGTTGACATGCTTAAGGCGTACGATCGAGTCTCATGGGATTTTGTGTTTGCAACCCTTAGAACTATGGGTTTTAATGAGAAGTGGATAGTTTGGATCGAGCAACTCATTACCACGGTCAGGTTTTCAGTGTTGATTAACGGTCAGCCGTCGGGGTGGTTTAGCCCAACGAGAGGGCTCCGTCAGGGAGATCCATTATCCCCGTTCCTCTTTATTTTGGTGTCAAACGTGTTATCTTTTATGATGCAGCAGGCGTGTGATAGAAGAGAGATTCGAGGGATACAGCTTAACCTGAACTGTCCGGTGATTCACCATGTTTTGTTCGCCGATGATACAGTGATTTTCTGTCGAGCGTCGGTCAGAGAGGCAACTAACTTGAACTTAGTGATGGAGAGATATTGTGCCGCATCCGGTCAAGCTGTTAACAATGACAAGTCTGTTGTGTTCTTTTCTTCTAACACACCTGATGTTCTCAGAGACGAGGTGTTGGCTGTCCTCCGAGTTCCACAAGACGCAAGGCTCGGTAAGTATCTTGGGATACCGACGGATTGGGGATCGTCAAAGATCGAGACTTTCAGATTTATGTTGGAACGCCTGGAGCTGAGAGCTCAGTCTTGGAAAAGCTCCACGCTTTCTTTTGCAGGAAGAGAAACTATGATCAAGGCGGTTTTACAGGCCCTCCCGTCATACCTTTTTTCATGTTTTGTGTTGCCGAAGGGGTTGACAAAGAAGATGAATGCAATCGTGGCGAAGTTTTGGTGGAATGGAGATTTAAAGTCTCGACCTATTCATTGGGTGAGAGCTGATACTTTAAGATGTGATAAACAGGGTGGGGGCTTAGGATTTCGTAACTTCGAAGACATTAACCTAGCTTTCACGGCAAAGCTAGCTTGGAGGATTGTTACACAGCCGAATTCGTTGTGGGTTAAGTTGCTGAAAGGGTTGTATTTTCCAGCTACTGATTTCCTTGAAGCGAAGAAACACTACCGACCCTCTTGGTTATGGAGTAGTGTGATGAAGGGAAGGGAGGCGCTAGTGCAGGGACTTCGAAGGAATATTGGTAATGGGCACACGACCTTCCTGGACGAGGCGTGGTTACCCGGAGTTGATGGGTTTCGATGTCGTGTCAACCAACGAGACAATTGCAAAATATCCGAGTGCATCTTACTGCCGCACATGATATGGAATGTACCAAAACTGAGGAGCATTTTTGATGAGGATATAGTGCAACAGATCTTACGTATCCCGTTAGGACCCGAAGAGTTTGAAGATAGGTGGATCTGGCATTTTGATTCCAAAGGTAGGTTCTCGGTGAAGTCATGTTTTAGATTGTTGAGCTCTAATCGGCAGCAGCTGCATAACGGAAGTGGGGTTGGGAATCCGGAGTTCTGGAAATGGCTATGGGGTTTATCCCTGCCCAGAAATATGAAATTCTTTGTGTGGAGAGTGTGCTACGGTGCAGTTGCAGTGAAGCAGAACCTTGCTCGTAGGAATTGTGAGGTTAGTTCTACTTGTCCGAGCTGTAATGATGGAGCTGAATCGCCAGAACACATCTTTTTCTTTTGTAAGGTATTTGTGGATCTGTGGGAAAGAGTTATTCCAGGGATTAGGCTTCCTGATGAAGGGATTAAGTGCTCGGAGTGGTTGGATAGAATCAGAACTTCCAGTCAAGCTTCTATGATTGTCAATATTTGTCATGTTCTGTGGGTTATTTGGAGGCATAGGAATAGGAAAGTTTTTAGCGAGGAGGAGCCGGTGGTGAATGACATGGAAGGCCATGTGAGAAGCGATCTTAGGAATTGGCTGAATAGCAACAGATTCAGCCAGGCTGTGACTTCTGGCTCGATCAACGCCGGTCAACAATCTACTCTTCCCCCGACGAATTTCAGTTTGAAAATCGTATGCGATGGTGCTTACAATAGGGCCATCCATCGTGGGGGCTACGGAGTTATCATTTATGATAACGAAGGGAGAGTTGTGGATGGTAGAGCTAGGAGTTTCTTTTGTGGAGCAACGATTTGTGCTGAGGCGATGGCGATCCTTGCGGCGACGGAATTGGCATCAGGTTATGAGGCTGAAACTGTTATCTTGTCAGATTGTCAGGTTCTCACTAAAGCGTTGGAAGACCAGCTGGATCAGTGGCCGTGGGAAGCGGCGCCGATCCTGGCATCTATTTCTCAGATTCTGAGAACTCACAGGATGATCTCGATTGTCCACGTTGGTAGAGACGAGGTTGCAGATGCAGATCAATTGGCGAAGAGAGCGAGAGATGAAGTTCTTGCGGACTTTCGGATGGCTGTTTGATTTGTCTATTGTTCTGATTTTTGTTTTACTTTCAGATTGTAACCTCTGAACTTGTTTTTGTGGTCTGGTCCTTGATTAATACTTAATCAGTCTCTTACCCAAAAATTATAGTGTGAGCAGGCAGTTTTTTTTAGTATTTTAATATATATATTGATTGCTCATTCTAAATTTGGTCCTATTAGCTTAATAATATTACTGGGCCGAAGTACCCGCTTTGAAAAGCCCAGTATAAGGATTAGGCCTGCCAAGCTTTCAAATTCTTACGAAAACAAAAAATAAAGGCATGTTTCTAAGGAAAAGAGCCCTCGTCGTCCAAGTCCGTAGCAGCAGCCATTCGAATTTGAACAACACCTTCAGCAGATAGACAAGAAATTTAGGATGGAAGAACAGCAGGAGCAGCATTTGGGGAGATGGTATCTGGGACAGGGAAACGGAAAGGGTAATGGTAATCGTCAATTATTGTTTTTAGGGTTTCCATCGATTTAGGGTTTCGTAAAATCGTTTCATTCGATGATCTGCTCTTCATCTTCTCAATCTCTTTCGATTTCTCTTTCTCTTTCTTGAAAAGCCAACCGCTGTATGCTTAGCTCGGTCACTCTATCGTGTATGTCCTTTCGAAATCAGGTTTTACAGGAATATGTTTAAATAGGCTAGCTCTCCGTTGTCTAATCGACGCCTTTCCTTCTGCTCCTAAATTAGGCTGCATTTTCCTTCCTGTTTGCAATTGATTTTGTTGATTTCTGTATATCTAGTTATATATGTCGGTTTTGATTGATTTGCTGTCCTTCTTCTGATGTATCCTTTTGGAAAAAGCAGACTTGAATGGATTAGGTCGAAAGATGCTAGTTATGAAGACCGCCTTGAAGAACAAACTAGATTTGCAGCAGAAGAGGCTTTGAAAATATACAGAAGTAGATCGGTATTCGTTTTCTTTATTTCAGTCCAGCTATCTTTTTTGGTTTTGCTCTGCCACCATTATTTTTAACCTTGCTGATTTTTGGGTCTCAGGAAATGGACTACAAGCTTGATGTGCCATTGAACAGCAATGGTATTTTTCGTAACGGTTTCGACGTCATACACGTCAACTTTACTGCTAAAGTAGATTCAGGATCCTCCTCTCATAGTCACAAGTTTTTTGCCGAGATTATTGTTCGTCGACGGTGTTCGTCCTGGCAAGTTATTGCCGTCGAGGTTATTGATCCTGCTGATGAAGACAGTAAGTATTGAACTTATCCTCGTCTCGCATTTGGTTACTGTTGGTTCTCATGTAGCATAGCTCTTGTGCTTCTGGTTTGGTTAGTATGTAGGATTTCCTAATTGTGGATCACTCTATTGTACCGTCTCCCTGTTACATTATGCCTTGTGAATACTTGCAGATCCAGATAAGATATCGAAGTCGTGTACAATGTGCTCCGAAAAGTATACGACTCCTATCCTCCACCCGGACGGACACTATATGTTTGGTGAATTTGATGACATTTTCTACAATAGTACGCAAGATGATGTTGATGATGATGATGGAATTTTCTGAAGGGAACTGATGAAGCTTGTGTTTTTGGCCAATGAGGCTCTCTAATGGATGATGATGATGTGCCCTAGGATGTAAGACTGACTTATTATGTGTGTATGTAGACCATTTCATTGCAATCCTAAACATGTTTTGCTAGAATACGATTTATGGATTGCTTGAATAGTTTCTGTATCTAACTATCTATACTGTTTAAGAGTATCTCTGCAATGAAAGAGTTCCAATCCACTTATGTTTCTTTCTTTAGCTCTTTTAATTGAAAGCCTGCCTCTAATTTGTTTCATCTCCTCAGTCCTCACTCCTAACTTATTATTATATGTCATAAACTTATTTTTATTAGCAAATAGTGTTCATCTTAGCACATTTATAATTTGTGATTAAACTAATCAAATTACGTGATCATTCACTACAAGTCGAGCACATTAACCATGAATTTATCCATATTTTCTTCCTCAAGCCCCAACCACACACTCACTCTCCCGCCACCGCTGCCGTCACCATTCCGGTCAGAGAGCAACAACACGAACTCATCATTCCCACTCACAACAGGACCACCGTGTACGGGCTTACCCGACCCGAAATCCAGCTCATTAAACGGCAACTTACACCACGCCGACACATAGAAATTCCCTCCACATGTCGCCGGAACCCCACGGTGAACCTCCAACCAATCGATCACCGATCTGACGTAATCATCTGTAATCCTCTCCCTCCCTTCCTTCATCTTACCCACCGCGAACCCAATCGGCTCGCCCACCAACTCCGACGCCCTCGAGGTTGCGAACGCCGTCACCACGGCGTTCCCGGCAAACTCCTCCGGCAACTGCGGCGCCACCCTCGACCTTACATCCACCGCAAAGAGGACCGTGGACGGCCGATCAAAGTCGTGGAAGACCGACTTCGTACGTGCCTTCCACACGTGTGCCACTATGGCCTCGAATGTCGTGCAGGGGCGGGCCCACAGAGACGGCGTCGTTTTGAGGGGATAAGAATTAGCTTTTGACTTCAACGTGGATATCATTTGAGAGGTGAAGGAGAATCTCTTGTGAGTGTATTTCTTGGTGAAGATCGAGGGCGATGGGTGTAAGTTGTGGGGTGCGGTGAACGATGAGGAGAAGTCTCGTAATTTGACGAACTCGTGATGTGGGAATTGGATTCGAGGTGGATTTCTGGCTCGAAAAATTGTCCTATCGTTATGGACATGGTTTGTTTTGAGTTTGTCGCCTCTACAAATAGAGGCGAATGACTCGAACATTTGACCAGCTGACTTCCCATCTAGGACTCCATGATTCATAGCGAATCCAATCGAATATCCTCCACATGCAAATTTCGTAACCTGTAGACATTCAAGAAAAGAGTCTTTAATCTTGATGATTGTATGGTATATAATATACTTGTTAATTAATATTTACCTCTAGGTGATTGGAACTATTACTTATAAGTTGTACATGTCACGACTCATGAGTAACAGTTTAGCCAAATCACATAACTTAATTAAGTTAATAACTAATTAAGTATATCAACTTAATCGAACTAAAATATCCTACGTGTAATTTTGACTTACCTGGACAGTCATGAGCGGAGTTTCCTCCAGACTTCTATACAACCCAGGTCGATGTATAAGTCGACAAAAGGTCGGATTAGGAAGAGACAAATCTCCAAGCTGTTTTAGCTCAAGCGTCGAGCTCGCACTAACGAAAACAGAACCAGCATTGGTACAAACTAGTTCCAGCCTTTGGGTCCACTGGTTGAACCGGAGTCGTCCGGTCATGAAATAGTAAGGCCCCTTGAGGGCTTTAGAGATGACTCCTTTCACCGCCTCTGAAACGTCGTCGTTTTGGTGGTGATCGAAAAAGAAGAGTGTTTCCACGGGGAAGGAGACGGCTTGGTCGATGTTGGAGAGGAAGATGGTCTCGAAAGGCGGGCTTGTCGGGTGGTTCGGAGATACTAGGTTGACCGGATCGTGTTTCACTATGTCGTCTTCGGTTAGGGAGACAATGTTGTTACTATAACCCATTTTTAAGTGACGATTGTTTGTGTTTCTGTGTCGGGTTTAGTAGTAGTTTGGTGGAGTGAATTTTGGGTTGGTTTATATAATGATTAGGGAATCGAAATTTTTGGGGTTTAGGGAGAAAGAGCATGGATAGATTTTGAGATATATTTGGTTTAGTTATCAAGTGATGCTTTTTTTTTTCTTTTCTTTACATTTTCCTAAAAAACTTCGATTTTGTTTAGCATGATATTTGCATGTACTAAATTTTTGCATAAATATTTTGATGGCCTTTGATCTCTAAGGGAAATGTGGTTTTATTTGCTATCAAATCAAATTTTAGCTATAAGCCCAAAGACTAAAAGCCATATTTAAGGTTAAATATTATAACGGTTATTATAGATATAAACTTTTGTTTTAGAACGTATATTTACCACAGTGGCTAATAGACATTTATTTACTAATTATTAGTGCTCATGATTTTCTCGAAATGGAAGCCCACCCAACTATAAATGACCCAAGTTCGCTAAACCGATATATTTACTCTACCACATTTGTTCTCAATAAAAGGATTTTTTAAAATCATCTCTAGTAAAAATTGAACCCAAAATACACATACTAGGTGTTATATCATCATCTTGTATTTTCAAATCATTCAATGATGATAAGACTGCATGAATACGAAATTTTTTTTTTTTGAAAAACCTACATAAACACGATTATTTCACTCTTTTTAATCATTAAAGTGTGGATTAACTAATAAGTTAAATTTGTGGGGGGTATTCGGTCAAGTTAGGCATCTAATCATATACTTATGGTTAGCCTTAATCAACCTTATCCTTAGTACTACACCACTACTACTACTAGAAAGAAATCCTGAGTCGTCATCTTCTTGCAAGGCGTGTTAGTCCAAGTCAACATATGTACTCACTAATATTTGTTTTCCAGTTGCCGTTAGCTACGAAGGAGGCCCAAACAAAACATCGTTGAATAACTCATGGGCTAAGTTTTTGGGCTTATTCTAAGCCCGGCCCAATATGCATTGAAGAGCTCATTCCTTATTCTTTCGGAAGTTCAGCTGGGATGGATATTGCTAAAATAACAAATTTTCTTTTCGAAAATTAAACCAACTTTCCCCCATAATCATTTTTTTTTAATTTCGATAATGGACGCTAATTATTGGATTTATTCATCCATATTTGAGTGATAATTCATTTAGTTGGAATTTCAAACTTATTCCATATTTTATTTTCATGTCATTTAGCTCATTGACTTGTTACAGATCCATTATTGAATTGTAAAAAATTTAAAATATTTTTTGTAGTGAATTTCACTGTTAATAAATCTCTCAATAAAAGTAAAGATATAATCAAAAATTGACTACATATGGAAGAAATTAGTGAAGACAGTCAAATCAATAGATAAAAAGAAAAATTTGTCTTCATTGGAAACATTTCTGTAAACTAATTCCCCATCAACCTAAAAAGTTTACCTAAGCGGTGGTTTTGTTGATGAAATTGTGTCCGATGAATTGGAATTTCCAATTCTCGGCCCACTAAGAAATTATTAATGCAATTAATTGGGTCAATTCCCAGTGGGTCGGGAAATCGAAACCAATTCTCGACCCAATTTCATTAACAAAAAATGCCCCCTGTTCATGAAATCTGGAATAAATAAATAAAAATTTTGAATAATACCCTATCAAAAAATATATATTTAATTCATAAAAAAGAAATAAGGAGGAAGGCAGAGAATGAGGGACACAGTCGCAGTTTCACGTTTAGTTGGTTAATCATTCATAATCTAAATTCTAAATTAATCTGAATAATTAATGAAGCAATTAACTTAAGAAAAAAAAAGAAAAAGAGAAATAGTTTGGTGAATCGGTGGGATGAGAGCGTAAACATAAAAGGCCAAGTTTAGTCAGTCTCTCTTCTCTCTTTCCTTCCTTCTTCTTCCCTTCGCTTTCTCTCTCAGGTTTTTATTTAATTCACTCTCTCTCTCTAAGCCTTCTTCTTCGCCTTTGGTTCTCGTCCTCTGCTGCGGACTCGTCTTCCTCCCGCAGCCTTCTCCTTCTCTCTCTCTCTAGATATATCTAACTGTAGCCCGCCATAGCTCCTCTGTTTGACGGCGCCTCCTCCAATACCAATACACCTTCTCTTAATGGAGGTAATTATTATATATAGTAAATTTTTACATGTGGATTTGATTGTTTCTTTCGCTCAATAAGAGGGGACGGTAGTCGGGTCGGGTCGGGTCGGGTCGGGTCCCCAATCCTGCTTTACTTGTTTCTTCTTCTTCTTCTTCTTCTTCTCCGGGATCGTGTCGAAATCTTACTCCTCTTCCTCAGTCCTCGATAATAAGTTAATAACCTCTCTCTCTTCTCTTCTTCTTTCCGTTTTGCTTTTTACGTTTTTTGTAAAAAGAGAAAAAGAAAATACTATTTCTTTTATTATTATTATTATTACTGTGTCATATATATATATATATACGTCGTTCCTGGTTACAAGCTACTGCTGCTGTTAATGTTTCTGGGTTTCATTACGAGCTAGCTACGAGAAATTGGGTCTTGGAACGGAGATCAATGTGCTTATTAGCTTTGGTGGTTCGTTAATATTCACGCCTCGACTTTCTAGTTTTTTTTTTTGGTTTAATGCTACTCTTACATTCATGTTCCTGAATTTTGATTTTTGAAGTTTCTTTTTGAGTTGAAATCTTGTTTTATAGTCAGTTGATTTTACTCTTAATTTTGCTGCTAGTCCAATCAATGTCTTGTCACCCTTGTACTAATCATGAACATGTACATATCTGGCTTCTAAATCTCGTGAATTTTTATGTGATCATAGTTAACCTTTTTAAATGCTTGTTACTGTAGTTTAGCTGATCGATATTGCAGATAATATGTGTTTGAAGATTGAGAGGAGTGTTACTATGAATGTTACAAATGGTGTGCCTTGTGATTTGTGTTACCAGATGGATGAAGAAGTTCAGCTGGACTGCATTGGTAATCTTGATGCCAGTGATTCTGCAGAGCAGCCGCCTCTGCCTCTAGAGCCTCCTGGAATATGTGATTCTTACAGGGAGACTGAGTTGCTGCCGCGAATTGGTGATCAGTACCAGGTTCCAATCCCACCTCTCGTTACGAAATCGCTCTACATCTTGCAGACGGAACTGCCAACTGATGATGATGTTGATCATCATACAGCAGCCTCACAGGGCTGTTTTTCAGTGGGGTTGCCGATATCTATAATGTGGATCGAGGAGCAAGGTGAGACGGTCAAGAAGGAACTACACGAGTTCCTTAGTGATTTAGCTGCTGATTCTGTTAAATCTGAGAGCTTTGAAGTGCGTACATTTGCAGAAATCGATGTGAAAGATAAGGTGGAGCCTATGGATGATGTTCCGATCGATCATAAAAGGCATGACGAAGTGGTGAAATGTGGGAGCAGAAGTTACCATTTGGTTCCTGGTGATTATGATGAGGAGTGGAGTGATGTGGACGAGGCCTGTTTCTTGCTAGGTTTATATATTTTTGGGAAGAATCTAGTTCAAGTGCAGAGTTTTGTTCAGAGTAAGACAATGGGTCAGATACTGTCCTTTTACTATGGGAAGTTCTATAGGTCGGATAGGTATCGTAGATGGTCCGAGTGTGGTAAACTCAAAGGCAGGAAGAGAATGTTCGGGCAGAGGATCTTTACGGGATCGAGGCAGCAGGAGCTGTTGTCTCGTTTGATTCCTCGTGTATCAGAGGAATGCGTGATCACCTTGCAGAAGGTATGGCATTTTGATGAAGTTATTTGCATTCCATTTTCTCCATGTCTGGCCAAATGTCTGCTCTCGATTCGTTTTTTATTTTTCACAAAACTTATACTTATTTGCATGCTTAGAGGCCAGATCGAACAGGATAACAAGTAAAAAAAACAGTATAGTTGAAAAAATGGGGGATTCTTTGTTGTGATAGCTGTTTAGTCCTCTTGAACTACTATTTTGAATCTGTAATGTCATTTCCTTAATGCCAACTTGGTCAATTGGTAGGCTACCAAGTCCTTCGGAGACGGAAAAATGATGCTAGAAGAATTCGTATTCGCTTTAAAGGCTGCAGTTGGCTTAAATGCCTTTGTAGAGGCAGTGGGTATTGGCAAAGGGAAGCAAGACCTCACAAGTACTGCCATGGATTCCCTGAGATCAAATCATGTGACTTCTGTTCGGCCCGAGGTACCTGTTGGCAAAGACTGCTCAAAGCTTACACCTTTGGAGATAGTCAATATTCTAACGGGAGGCTACCGACTAAGCAAAACCAGATCGAATGATATCTTCTGGGAAGCGGTTTGGCCTCGATTACTTGCTAGAGGATGGCGTTCAGAGCAACCTAAAGATGGGTTCAGGAACTCTCTGGTCTTTATAGTACCTGGTATCAAGAGGTTCTCAAGAAGGAAACTTGTGAAAGGAGACCACTACTTTGATTCAATCACTGATGTCTTAAGCAAAGTTGCTTCCGACCCATCGCTTCTTGAGCTTGATGTTGGAGGTGAAAACAAAAGCAAGGAAGAAAACGGATTTGTCAATGGTACGAAGTTTGACCAAGAAGATTCCAATGGTAAGGAACGCCATTGTTATCTCAAACCGCGGAGGAGATCATCAGTCCACGATAGAAATGGCGGTATGAGCTTCACGATTGTCGACACAAGTCTGGCTAGTGGGGAAAAGAACAAAATAACTCAGCTAAGAAGGTTGCCAACTGAGGTGATGAACATTTACTCCTCCAGAAGCGATTCCGGAAGTAGTAGTGACACAGACACTGACAGTGATTCTTCTTCAGATCAGTCCATGGATGAAGCGTATTCATCGGGTAACTCGAGCGCAGATGGGGATGAAGAAGCTAGGAGGAAATTTTCAAATGAAGTCTCTTTCCACAACCATTTCCATGGAAATTTTACTTCCTTTGTAAATGGATTCAGCAATAAGGCAGCCGCAACTATGTCAAAAGATGGAAGAGATAACAAGACTACCACCATGAAAATGCAGCCAAGAAAGAGTGCAAATCCTCAAGCTATCAGGAAAAGAAAGCCCAGCAATGGGAATGCTGTAGCCCCGGTTGCGAAACGTCAACAACAGAAGGCACTGCCTTGTGACTCAAGCAAGACAACATTCTCAACATATGGTGACTTAGTTGGTCCAAGATACCTTAGCAATGGGATTCCTTCCTATGTACATCATCCACAAGAGAAAGTACCTCCAACCAGCTCTTCTTCGAGAGGGAACAGTCCGAACAGCAGCGATGTATGCCTTATCAGCACTACTTCTTCGGGTGCCGAGCATTCGAATAATGAACACCCTCAATCCAGGGAGGTGTTGATTGACCTGAATATACCCGTTCTTCAAAGCACAGAACCTGAATATCCGACAATGGAAGCAGAAGAAAGAAAGAAGAATTTGGGGGTGTCAAAGCCGTCAAGTTTAGCTTGCTGCGATGATTCTAATTCTCAGCAACAACAACAATCTGAGATGAACTCGAGGAGACACAGTACTAGGAACCGGCCACTGACGACCAAGGCATTGGAGGCTCTTGCTTGTGGGTTCTTAAACTTCACGCCCAAGAGAGAACCACCCCAGAAACCGAAACAACCTTCTAGACGATCAAAGAACAAGGGTAGAGTGATCAGCAGTAGTGACTTTGGATCGGAGAGTGCGGATTTCAAAGGTGGAGATGAACCAGAAAGTTGTGTGACGAAAGGTAACAGCGACATTGTTAATGAGCTTCAGGTTTGATCCATCTGAAAATGACATTGAATGATAAGAGAAACACAGAAGCTTCGTGTGTACAGAGCAGCTGACAGAATCCTGATGCAATTACCTCCAGAAGATAGGATGCAGAGGAGAAATGTAGTGGATTTGGGGGGGTTAGATGTGAAACTTGTTCATTCAACATCAAATGACTTTGAAAGAAAAGTGCTTGTTGTGAAGGGGTATTGAACTTCATTGAAAAAGAAATCGATGTTCGCAAATAATACTCAGAAATCCATTTCTTCTAATTCTTATCCGAGGCTGTGAAGCTTCACAATTAGGTCACCTTTTGGTTGGCCTTACCAAAGGCTGAGAAGTCTCGTAATGGGTCGCTTTTCAGGTGTTCTTACTCAAGGTTGAGAAGCTTCACAAATGGTTCGATTTTCAGACTTTATTCAATGATGAGTCGCCTTTCAGACGTTCTTACTCAAGGTTGAGAAGCTTCACAAATGGTTTGACTTTCAGATTTTATTCACGGTTGTGGCGGAGTTGATATGGCGGCGGCGGTGCGGAGGGTTGAGAGAAAAGATGATCGGAGAAGGTTCGTATGGGAGGATTTGTAAGGGATGAAATTGAGAAGGATCAAAATGCAATTTGGGCAAACCTGGGTTACTGATTTTAGAAGATAAAAAAACTTAAAAAAGTTTATTCCTGGTTTAAAATGTTTAAAATTTTACAAATAAGGACTAACGGTGTTAACTATTTTGAAAAATGGGATAGATTTGAGGTGTTTTAAAGATAGAGCATATCCAAATAATTCGCCAAAGTTGGAGATTTCTAGAAATAATAATCCTAATTCTTTTAACTTATACCGATTACCATAACTTTAATCCCATGTAATATGATCCCACAAAAATTCGGATCTACAATGGTGACAACACTTTTAAGGTACCAATTTTTTTAATTTTGGGTACCAATTTTTTCATAGTAGGTACTTAATTTGATTTTGTAGATACCATTTTTCATCATAGATACTTGAGTTTTTAAATTTAGGTACCGATCTTTTCATAGTAGGTACTTAATTAAAATTTACAAGTACCAATTTTCCTTCTTTTTTTTTTTTTTGCCTTAGGTAACTCCCGTAGGAGACCGGAAGATAGTTATACATTCACCCTAACTATCTACCCAAACCGAAAGAGTTAACAGTCTTTGGCTTGGGAGACATCTGAAAGCTTCTCGTGCCACATAATAGGCAGCTCTATTTACAAATCCTAGTTTTTTTTTTTTTTTTGCATAGACAGCTCCTTGCGGAGAGATAAAGACAGCCAACACAAACAAGAAAGGAACATCAAGTCCGAACCCAGGAAGTCATGTCTACCTCCATGATTCCTGGGAGGTTGTTCAGGGCCATGCGAGCCACGTAATGGGCGGGCCCTGATACCTGAACGGCGAACCGTCATGAAGCGCCAAACATGAGCTCGTTTTTGCAGCTGCAAAATTTCTTCTACAATAGCTCCTCCTGGGTTGGAAAGCACCTGACCGGCCAGCAGTTTCGTCGAAACTAGTTCTGCATCTCCTTCAATATCCACCTGCAAAACACCAACCCACAAACACCAAATACACGCATCTCAGAAAACTAACAACTCCAGAACAAATGGATCAACAATACCTGAATATGTAGAGCCTATCGCACGTAGAACAACCCATCCGAGTTCCAAAGAGGCGCAAATTTTCAATCGAAGAGGTTGCATCCACATTAAAAACGGGTAAACATCATAAGAGGCGCAAATTTTCAATCTAAGGATGATTAATTACCGATCCTAGTTGCTACTTAATTTTAATTTTAGTGTTATAACCATAAAAATTAAGTCGTCCCTATAAATGACCAATTTCGCTAATGGGCTGATGGACTTTTTTCTCAGCTCAAGCTGAGACCACCATTGGACCGCCTGGATTGATATCTGAGATGTAAATAAGATCCGACGGATGGGGGATTCCCGGGGGTAGGAGGGGAAAATTTTACGTCTGACACACGTTTAATATAGTTTATTCATTTGAAAAAGTGTGGTTTCGAAGCGTCTCCTATTTTCTCTCTCTCCCATCTTTGCATTGTCTCTCTCTTATCTCAGACGCCTTTTTCTCTCTCTCTCACCCTCATCTAACACTGTCACGGCGGAGTGAATCAAGGTAATAAAGTAATCGCCGTCGATAACCGCCGTCGATAACTGCTTAGTGGTCCGAAATTTATGTGAATGAAAAGCAACGAAACTGCCGAAGGTACGTTGTGGGTAGTTTCCCTTCTTCCATCTTCAACCGTCTGGCTTTTCGGCTATAAATACCTCAACATTAGGGTTCTCGAAACCAGATGTCTGTACTGTATTTTGTTCTTGGCGTCCTCTTAATAACCTCTGGTTTATGCACAGCTATGGCTCGAAGCAAGACGAAAGCTTCGAAGAAGAAACATGGTCAACCCTTGGAGTCTTCCTCCCCTAAAACTCCACCACAAAGATCCTCGAAGAGACTACAGGAGCTACATTCCCCTAGTAAGGAAGCGATCCTGGCTTCGCCGGAGGAGAGGAGGCCGAAGAAGGCCAAAAAAGCTGCATCGACGAACTCCGATGACGATTTCGAGGAGCCTCTGGTATATTAACCGCCTCCTCATGACTTCACATGGATGCATGTGTAAATTATGTTGCTCAGCTAGCAGCTAGGATGTTTGAATGCTGTTATGACTGCGGTATGATTATGTTATGAGTGTCGGATGGGCGAATGCTGTTCTGAGTGTGAAATTGAGAAATTTTTGCCCTTCTACGGATATTATTATGTGCTGAGTATGTGATGACTATGAAATGAGTATTGAGTATGTGATGGTTATGGTATGAATATGTGATGAGTATTGTGTATGTGATGAGTATGCTATGCGTATGTTATGGGATTGTTATTGGATTTTTTTGGTTATCCAATTGCTTGTGAGTATGATGATATGTGATGAGTATGTGATGAGTATGTTATGGGATTGTTATTGGTTATCCCACTGCTTGTGGTCTTGCTAGATACGGAAGAAGACGAAGAACGTGAAGGGACCTGTTGGGGAACACTCTGGACAAAAGAAAGAAAACCCTTCATTGTAGGAGACGAAGGCACCAGAGAAAAAAGCGAGGCCTTCTAGTGAGGAGAAGAAATGAAGAACCTGCTGAGGTGGAGAAGAAGTCGACAGATAAAAAAAGGAAGCCTGCTGAGGTGGGGAAGAAGTCAGCAGAGATAAAAAGAAAACCTGCTGAGGTGGATACAAAGAAGAAGGGAAAGTTGGCTGAGCAGGGATCGCAGAAGAAGGGAAAGCCTGCCGAGGCCAAGAAGGGAAAGCTTGAAAAGATTAAGGCGCTGCCTGCTGAACAATAGGAAAAAAAGAAGGGTGATGTAGTGTCTGAGCCGTCTACTACGTTCAGGATTGCATTCAGGTGCAAGACATCACCTGTATGTGAAGTCAACAAGGCAATCCTGTCGAAGATAAGATGTAGGCAGATCCAATTGGGGCTTTGTGATGCCCAATTTCATGGACTGCTAGACATCCAGGCTTCGGTTGTTAACAAGGACCTTTCAGACCTCCTGATCCGAGCATACTCCCCGGACAGCAAAGAATTTACATTTCCAAATGGTGAGGTGCTGACTGTCACAGAGACTGATGTCTCACGGGTGTATGGGCTAATGGCACACGGTGAGTCAATTGTCCTCGATTCGTGCACAGACAGGGAAATAAAACACTTCCAGAGACGTACCGAGTTAGAATCAACAAGTCCCAAAATATTGAATGCACTGGACTCAAGGTAGCGGCTAAGGAAACTGAAGATGTAGAAAGCAGCTGCAAGCTTTACATCCTCCACGCTTTGGGGACTCTACTCGTTCCTGGGAATTCGTGGAAGATTTCAGCTAAGTATGCTCATTTCCTAAACGATAGTAGTCTGGTGGAAGTTGTTAAGTACAATTGGGCCGAACATGTTCTGGGTGTGCTGCTGAAGGGATTGGAAATGTTCAGTTACGGTGATCATTTGACGTTTTCATGTGGGGACATCAATTTTTTAGTGGTACTTTCCTTAACCGATACTTATACATGTGTTATACTTAAATCGTACGAGCCTTTGATGTCAAAATGTTTTATTTTACAGACCCATTTTCTTGACATGCTGGATCTCCCGAAGAGCTCTGTCCGGATGTGAGGCCGACCTGCAGTTTTTGGGATGATGGGAGAGTTAAAAAAGTTGTGGCCCACATTCGGAGAGGCAAGTCTGGGTGGACGTTCAAATTTAGGAACCGATCTTATGTTGAGGGAAGCTTGTCTGCAGTTGAGTATGACTGGACCGAGAAGATGTTTAAGCTGCCCACCCAGGAAGCTACCCAAGGCGAGGGAGCCAAACATTTGGAAGCGGACGAGTTGTGGAGCAAGGCAGCGGCTTCTTGTACCGCTACTGCATCCGTAAGTGTACCGTATCATCTTTGTAGGACCAATGTCGTAGTCGTACGAACCTGATATGGTAGTGGTACGCCCATACGATGAACTTCTTTTCGGTTTGGGTCTGCATCCGTAGGTGTACCGTTTTATGTTTGACATTATTTTGGTTTCTCTCTGATGTGGTTGCAGTTGAAGGGCCTGTTAGAATTAGCACACACAGAGTGGTGCAACAGGGAAGAGATCCTGAAGAAACTGCGGAAAGAGTCCGACGTTTGGCGTTCCAGACATGCATACTTGGAAGAGAAGCTGGTAGAGACAGAGGCTGCAGAGGAAAACAGGAGGGTACATAGAGCTGTTGGTGGTTCGAGGTTGCGGTATGAGTCTTCCGAAGAAGAGGATTCAAACAATGAGTCTTCCGAAGAAGAGGATGAGGGTAAGGGGGATGATTCTGATGAGGGTAATGGGGATGATGATTCTTCTGACGAATCTGATGATGGTGATGAGTCTGATGATGGTAAGGGGGTGATGATGGTGATACGGATGATGGTGATGAGGGTAAGGGGGTGGAAACTGATGATGGTAAGGGTGTTCAGTCTGACGATGGTGAAGAAGAAGAGGATGCCAATCGTGATGGGAACGAGGAAGTGGATGAGGATGGTGATGAAGAGGACTCAACTCCTACTGAATCAGAAGAAGAGGAACCGAAGGACGTGGCTGGTGCTAATCTTGCAACTCCTAAGGAAGTGGATGCTGCCCGTCCCAGTTACATCAACTTGGACGACCCTACGACAGATAAACCAGAACTGCAGGTGATGACGCAGGAGATGGCAGACAGTTTTGTTGTTAAGAGCGACAAAAAAAGGGTCATTTTCAGTAGGACGTACTCCGGTTAATTTCAGAAGGGCAAGGAATCAGAAGAGTGAAATGAAGGCCTTGTACATACTCCCTCATAAACAGAAGATTGCACTGACTGCTGAGGAAAGGTGCGTCGTGACATATGCCATGTCGGCGCCAGATCATAGAGAGTAAGTCCGATTAGGCTCAATATCATATTCACGTCCGACAGATGCCTTACGAGTGTGTGCTGTAAATCTGGCTTACTTTGTTTCATTTATTTTACAGGGGTGTGCAGGTGTGTCAGTTCCCGGAACATGGGACCGCAGTTTTCAAGATGCACATTGCAAGCATGGCACCTGGGAAATGCTTTACAAGTACGATAATTGATGCGATCAGTCACATGCTGAACAGAGAACAGAATCGCATCACACGTTTGTGTTTTCCAATTGCGGTCGCTGTAAGTCCCGACCCTTATAACCTTGTACTGCTGGTAGATTGGTCCCCCCAATGGTTTAACAAATGTGTATGAGTGCAGAACACCGCGAGACAGGAGATCGAAACTTCTCTGCCGTTCGCCCCATCTACCTCCTGGGTGCGAAGTCACATTGAATTGTCCCTGAACGAGAATTTTGTTCCATATATCAAGAATGTCAACTGGAACGACATTAAATATGTACGATATTCAATATATACGGGTTTCTCGTTGTTGCAGGTGCTACTACTATAGTACTGACCATTCGTCTGTGTCGTTCAGGCCTTCTTCCAATCCATGGAGGCCATGACTTCGAGCACTTCTACGTGTGGCTGGTGGACTTTGAGAAACATGAGAAGGTGATCCTGAACAGCATTCCCTGCCGGAATGAGTTCCTGAGGAAGCCCTACTACAAGGACACCGGCACTCGCCTCATGCAATACCTAAGGGACGTTTTCATTGAAAGAAAGGGACTTGACATCAAGGACTTCACCTGGAAGGTTCTGGCTGCCCCAGAGCAGCCGGACACAACAAGTTGTGGCCTGTACGCAGTCCGATTCATGGAACTTTACATTGGGCGGTTCACGGAGCAGCACCGCCTACAGTTCAGCGATGTCAATGCTATGAATACCGATAGGCTGAAGTATGCATCCAGGCTAATTCTTTCGGAAGATAATGAGTTGTGTGGTGAAGTCATGGCAGCAGCATATGCATTCCAGAGTGAAGTGAGCAAGTCGAAGAAGGTGAAGAAGTAATTTATAGGATGTGGTATGCTTGAATTTACTCTCTGTGATGGATGTGTTACAAGAGTCTTACGGGTATCTTATTGTTGTGACATGCGTATGTCATGTCTTAGGTACGGATATTTAGGGTTCTGACTATGTTTTCTATATTTGTGGATATTTTTATTTTAAGGTTGTTGGTAAGACAATATAGTCAGATTTTAAGTAGAAAGCTTCTCATGCATTGACAATACGTAGATAATACATAGGTGGGATGAAGGTAATACAACGGAAACACAGAAGTTCCAACACCAGAAACACATAAGTACTACACCGGAAACGCACAGGTACTACCAATAAAAACACAATTAATGAACATTAAAACACATGAGAACACAGAACAGGTTCGTCATCGACTATTCGCAGGGTCTCTTTTAGTATATTTGCCAATTCCATGGCCTTCATGTCAACTATGGGCCGCAGTCTGTCACACCTTACAGCCTTCCTCGCAATTGAGCCAAATTCTGCACTGGATCACACGTACCACTCATCGTCTTCTTCCACACGAGTTAGAGGCCTCTGAATAATGAGATCATCATATGCATCCCTTGCTTCTCGTGTCCACCGATCCTTAATGTACTCTTTGGGCAAATCCTGGAATGGAACACAACCAAACGTTCCTAAAGAGTGCATAATAGTTAGGGAATGGCGACACAACAATCTCATTGTCCCCCACCACTTGCAGTCACATGACACCTTACCACGCTCCCGATCTGCTGTAACCACTCTCTCATCTAAACGTTGTCCTTGATGCATCTTGTAGGAGGTATAGGCAGCCCCATTATCTATGACGATGCCTGGGATAAGCTCCAATTTGTATTCTAGTACCCTGCATATTGCTCCTGGAACATGGCGAATATGTAGGAGTGTATCTCTTAGCGGCTGTGCATACTATAGGACTGTAAGGATAATAGTTAGTAACCACTGAATTCCTGGCCTGAAAGTCGGCTTCTCTCTCAGCGTTACGTCTACTCTGGACCATCCTGTGGGACAGGAAACCTTAGTTCAAAATCCGTAACACACCCGTAAAAGACCCATAGCATAACCATCACACCCCCATAAACACCCGTAAGAGTCATTTTTAAATGGACTACGTACCTTTCAAAGTGTGGGAAAAAGTCAATGACACTGATGTTAGGTTTGAGGAAGCCGCGCACAACTGCATTGCATGACTCCACCAATTGCGTTGACACCATTCCTGCCGTGTAATGCATCCTAACCCAAGCAGAAGACCACTGTGTGTGGAAACGAAGGATATACGCACACCAGGGGTGGCCTTCGGGACCATACCCAGGGAAGCATTCTTTTATCATGTGAGTCCACACACAATTGAAATCTGCTTCAGTGTCGACGTTGTAAAGCAGAAGCAGCAGCCTACGAACCAACTCCTGGTTGAATAAAGAGGTACCGAGATTCCTATGAGCATTTTGAAGTATATGAAACGTGCACAGTCCATGGAAAACGTCAGGCATTTCCTCTCTGATTGCAACAGCCATTGCTGCATCTTGATCAGTGAATATGGTTTCCGGCTTCTTACCCTTCATGCATCATAGGAATGTACGAAACAACCATTGGAAAGACTCAGCTGTCTCGTCGTACATTAGACATGCTCCAAAAATCACGCCCTGGTGGTGATTGTTGAACCCGACAAATAGAGCTGGAAGAAAACAACGGCTGGGTCAGAGTAAAGTACACCACATATAAATGCCCGTCGGTGGTGATGTAGTAGTCAAATATCAGTATGTTATGACACTCATATGAGTGTATTATATAAAACTTGTATGAGTTAATTATGAAACACTCACGGAACTTACCAAGAGGTCTACATTTGTCGTTAGTCCTGTAGGTCGTGTCGAAGGTGATGGAATCACCAAAACACGCGTAGTCATCTCGCATCCTAGCATCTGCCCAGAAGATGTTTGTCATATGCTCGGTTAGGTCCATCTCAGTCGCATGGAAGAAACCAGAATGATTTTCCTTCTTCTCGCTGAAGTACTCGTTAATGGCCGATTCCTCACCGTACATCAACGTCTTCTGCCGAATTTTGTTAAGGAAATTTTTCACATCTACCTTAGTGCAACCTAAATTACCTTCCCCCCCCCTGCATTTTTGCAAAGAATCTCATATGACGAACGTAACCCTATACCAGCTTCCTTATTGATCAAAGCCATGTGCCCAATGGCATCATCCACGTTCCTTGATCCTCCCATCATATGTCGGTCACGTGACAGGTTCATGGGGTGATTGTGGTCTCCAACCCACTGAGTTATCTTGTACATACCGGTTGTCTCATTCATACGAAAACGAATTTTGGCCAAGCAACCAATACGTTTCTCGTTATGGACTCGTTCAGGCTGCACTTGGGGCTCAGAATCCATCACAGCTTCTCCAATTTGCACTTTGGGCTTCAACAGGCTACCTTTCTTGAAACCTTGCCTACGACAAGCTAAGGTCACGTATATCAACTTCCCACTGTTGTCACCCTTCCTGCCTGAACGACTCCGATAATGAATCTTTATGGCGAAGCCTTGAAGCGTAGCATAATCAAAGTAATTGTTGAACGCATGTTTGAAGTCGTGAAACCACAACTTCTTCCATGCCTCCACGTCAGCCGGTCCACTCAGTGTCCCTGTAATAACACCGACGTTATATTGTGTTATCATACACGGGCTTTACAGAAATGCTACACCACTGCTACAGCAAATAGATATCTCTTCCTCACAACTACATAACATGTACGTATGCATTACGACACTGCTACAACAACACCAGCCTTACGCCGACGTTACATTTCTAAAACTACACGTGTTATACATGTATGCTACACGACATGTACGTGTACATTATGACACTGATACAACTTATGAGGAAAGTACGTAAGTGAACCGGAGCAGGTTATCTGTACTTGTTGTAGATGAACACGCTTACATAGCAACTACATATCCTCTATGATAATTTTTACAGGATTATTAAAGCGAGGTGGGGATATTAAATGCAGAAATGAACTGTCAGAGAGGGGAATATTCATTCAATGTGAAGCCAAATAACAACTTTTGCCTTAAAAGCTTTGGGAATCAGAATATTCAATGTGCACTGTTTGTTTGTTTGTTTGTATCTGTAAAAACCCTAAAACTATTGAAGAGTGAAGACAAACCTTCATGCACGGGTGGGACAGAGGTGTCATTACGTGGTTGGGGAGGTGGGTCTTCGTAGACTATCTCTTCCTCTTCCTCGTCGTCGTCATCGTCTTCTTCATCAGCCTCGTCGGTGTCTTCTTCATCAAGGCTCCTAGTACGCATTTGTCGGTCCTCTTCTGCCCACCGGAGAAGCATATCGTCCTCTAAAGAAGCGCGATGGGAGTTAGACGGCCCACAACCATGCATGTTCTTTGCCATCGGAAAACTCTTTTCGAAGAACAGCTCTCCGGCGGAAAATGCCTATCCGGCGTAAAGAGGGATGAAATAACACTAAAAGGAATGGGTAGAGAGAGAAAAATGCAAGGCCGGCGACGTGACAATTGTCAGATGGGCCCCGCATGTTCCATCAACAAGTACACATTTTCCCGCCCAAAGCACGTGAGATGGACCTGCGATGCGGGACCACACTTTCCGAGTACCAAAAATGCCCTTTCTAACATATTCACTCCTCTCTCCTCCTCCAACGGACGGATTTCATCGAAATCTCATCGGATGGTCAGGGCCGTTTCAGCTGCAGCTGAGATATTAGCCTCTCTGCCCATTAGCCGGACTGATAAATGACGGGTTTTCGGTGCACGCTTAATTGCTGTAGCTACTAGCTAGCAAGGGACCCGGTTTGCAAATAAGTTACTTCAGTGGCCCTCTTTTGCAACACATTGTGTTTGTACCCAGGCGACGTGTGTTTTCCAGAGGCATTTGTTATTTCCCCGCTCGCTCTTTGCTTCCTTCTCCCAAACAAAGACAGCTCCTTTCCTGCCTGGAAATTGGAACACTACAACACAACCGCCACTGCCAAACCGTAATAGCGAGCGAGCGTTGCTGCAAAGGCGCCTTCTAAACAGTATATACACAAGGGAAGCGAAGTGAGGAGAAGCAATGGGTCAGGCATTTCGTCGAGCATCTGGCAGACTCCGAGCTCCCGATCCGCCTCCGAAGGTAGCTGTCGATCGTAAACTGCCGGGACCTCCAGCCGATAAGGTTGAAAAGGTCTATAGGAAGGCTACTCAGCTCAACAATCAGGATATTCACGGTGCTGGTGAGTCCCTCTGCTTATTGGATTCATACTGATTTTGAGGGAATTTTCAATTTTGTGACTTGGTTGCCAGGGGAAAGTGGTGAAATTAATTGATAGGGTTCCCCTTTTTTTGTTGAATTCTCGGACTTTACTGCTTTTCCCTCTGACCCAAGAGCGAATATGTATGTTGTTTGTGCTTGATTTGAGTTCCATAAGAGGCGGATGTTTCTTGAGGCAGAATTTTATAATAATCTCCTGAGAAAAAACTAAACAAGTCAGAACTAGGGCAGGTTGATTGTGCAACTTTTTTAATTTCAGTTCCTAGCAGGTTGATACCTATTTGAGTTCTATGTTATTTTCCATATGGGAAATTTTAGCAATCCTCCAAGAGCTTCTGTTACAAAGGCCGAGGGTTCATGCCTGTACATCTTTGAATGACTGAGCTACAACATACCTTTTTGGTTCCAGATGATCATCCAAGAATTAATGCTGATAATGTCCTCGAAGAAAAGGATCCACAGTTTGATGCAATGCTCGGTCAGATGGTAGGGAGAATAAAAACAAAGCCTGGAGGGAAACCTGAGATGGGTGAGGTGAGAGCTTTTCTGGTTTGAGCTTCACTCTTTATTTGACTGTTGATACAAGTTTTATACATGGGAGTCGAAGTACTGCTATTGTGTTATCTTCTTGGGTTTTTTCGTTCTTATTTCTTAAGCTCGATAAGACGGCTTTATGCGGATCATAGACATTGTGGAACTGGCTGTGCTTATCGAGAGTCAGAAAGTAGTTTAGGTAAAATCACTCTTAATTCCAAAGCCCTAAACTGATGATACCAAGGTTTTTGTGTCCATCTCTAGGTTAGCTGTCCTGATGACAATCAACCCCTATCATTTCTCGATAGTGGTATCTAAGCTAGTGATAATGTTAGGGTATTACTACTTTTGAATCGTGGCTTAGTCAATGCAAAATATATGTAGTATACGGATCGTGACCATAACATCCTCTTCTGTTACTATTACTTCTAGCTCCCAAGTTGCAGTGAATAAAAACAGCTACAAGCACTATGTTGCTCTTGTTTCGTTATCTTTGACAGCTGAATGTTTGTTTCTCTATCGTGACAACAGGCAACCATAGTAGAAAGGTCTCAGAAGCCCTTGCCAAAGCTGCGGAATACAACAGCTAGTGCCGGCAGATACGAAGAAAGACCTGTCCCTCCAGGAACTCTAAATGTGGCCCAGCTACGCCACATACTCAAACTGCACGCAGGCAAGGGTGGCGAAGGAGGAGACAGCAAGGGACCTGTCGATGTGCACCAAATATCTCAACAGTTCCGCCTTGAAGTCGAACAAGTGAAGAAGTTCTTGCAGTTTGTATCGCTTCCTCCCGAGGACAGCACGAAAAAGGACGTCCAATGATCACGAGCTTTGTGCGTCTCCACTGCAATCCAGTTGTATTAGTGGGATATGATGACGAATAAGGAAGCACTAATGCAGTGAGTAACGATTTCACTGATCGGCGTAACAGTAATAGGCTTTGAACGCTCTAATCACAGGAGGACATCATGGAGAGAAATGTCGCCATGTTCAAGCAAGTTTTGCGCAATAATATGTTTCAACTGTTCGGACGAGGTTGTCCTTGAACACAAGTTTGTTGTCATTCATTTGTAGCACAAGCTGGGATGATTAGCAGTTAGAATTTAGAGAGCAAACCCTCCATGTTAGGGTTTCATGTTTGCAATTTCAGGTCAAGTTCAAATATCGATACATTTCATTACGAATTTATCACGGGGATTGACGATGTTAGCAGCTTATCATTGTTCATTTATAGTTCTAAAACCTAAGTTTACAGATAATAACCGAAATAAGACGGCATTTCATTTGCCAAAGATGAAACACAGAAATCAGACTTTATGACATTCGTCTCTACAGACTATAGTACAATACAATACAAGCTTGAATCAAAATCGCAACAATATTGATCGCGGTAAAAGGAAGAAGAATATGTAAGCCTGCGTTAGATGAAACAGAAAAAGAATGGTACGGCCTAAAATGAGTAGCAAGAAATGGAGCAATTCAAGTCCAGACAGATTCGAGCCAATCAGATGCCATTTCGTAAGCCACAAACGTTACAGCACCAGCCGGAGCAGCCTTCACAGTCGAAGGGAGAATGCCCTTGTACAGACCAGCCCAACCTTCTGCCAACATGATTTGGCGCAGGCCATCGAACATGTTTCTGTAAGAATGGCGTTCCACACGAGCACCGTATTTTGGGTGTCTCTGAAGTCCTTCAATCTGTAAGATGAGAAAGGAGAAAGGCAAATAAATCAGATAAAGGATCATTTCCCAACTCTTATTCTAGGAAAATAACAGTAGGGAAGTTTGGATGTTTGCCTGAAATCTTTTCTTGACCACATCAAGAGGATGACAGACGAGTTTAGCGCATGTCCCGGCAGCTATTCCACAGATAAAAAGCTGGAAGCTTGAAAGGTTATCATCAGTAACCATGGCAGTGGATCTACGATGATTCCACTCCTGCGATAAATTTCGGTGAATTATAATTTATAACGTAGTCTGGGACAACTCTTCAAGGCAGTTAAAGTTAAGGTGCAATTAAAGCAGAATGCATCCAGGAACGTTGAAAGCTTTGAACCAGTCCGAAGAAATCTCAACGACCAGCATAAGAATTACCATTGCCCAGCGCTTGAATGTGTCATAGGTGCCAAACTGAAGTCCTGCATAGGGTACAATCTCGACTAGTGTCGGGGATAAACCTGCATATAAGCCTTTAAATCCACGAGTTCTGACAATATCCACAAAAGCAGATCTCATCGTTGGATATATCTGCATAGAAGGATATGTAACTGGGATGAATATCTAGCAAACAATGACAGTATGTCCGGGAAATAACAATGCTGTGAGGAAAGGTCTAAAACTAGAACATTCAGTAGTCAAATCATTTACTGAGTCGCTCAAAATGGCTTCCCCAAATGTAGGAATCATAAGATTGTTCAACACTAAGGTAAATTCACATAAACATAGCACCAAAGAGGCATTGGTATATTACCCTGGGGTGGCCTTGAGAAGCTAAAATGGTGCGTAGAAGATCAAATGGATATGATCCAACGGTAGCTGCACATCCTGCTAAAGCCCCACTGACGTAGGACAAATAAGGGCTCAAATGAATGTGATCCACTGCATCGCACAAGGAAGTATAAGGCACAGTGAATGATTTTCCAATTGACATACTCCAGAAACAGTAAAAATGGTCCAAGTTATTAAAATTAGAGACAAGAAACTAGAAATGACATTAGCTTCCACTGGTATGTACCATCAATATTAAAGACGACTATCAAGCCCGTGGCATTACAGACAACATTACATAACACACAGCTTTATGTTCAGCCCATAATCTAGTGCCGGAGCACCAACCAAATAATATACGTGCAACTTATCCATATGCTACCTTCATGTTTGTATTCCTAGCGTTTCCCATCCATTGGAAGCTAAAAGCATCCTAAATTTTTAAAATTTAACCAAAAGCCAACACAGCAGCGCACCTGTCTTAGAAGATCCGGAAGCAAATGATTTCAACTTGTGTAATATGGCAAACTGTATGGCAGTGTATGGCATAACCATGAGCAGAGCTGGAACGTTACCACGCCAAAACCCCTACGAGAAAAAGAAAATATCAAATCGGATTAGAGGCAGCATTACACATTATATTTAATTATTTATATAACCAACTTGAGCAATCAACCAAGGTTGTCATGCACCAGCTGAACTGGAATACCTCAAGAAGTATCCAGTCTAAGTGCCGGATTCCTTACAAGTTCAAAGTCTAATGTTTATATAGTTTAGTACCTAACCAAAATAGTAAAGTTGCAATCAGCAACTTAACTCAATTCTTCCACTTTTTCAAGTACAAATTAATGCAAAGTGGCCGTAAATGAGGAAATAAGAGAAGAATGTCGTACCGCAAAGCCTTCTTCTCGGAAAATATCCTTGCTTGCTTGCAGCATTCCTGTATACTTGGATGGAGCAGCCACATTTCTGTTGAGCAAAGCCCAGGATGTAGTAGGCTCCAGCTGAACCTGTAGATTAAGAACACATTCAAATTTTCAACTTCATTCTTCCTTGAACCAGATTACAGTTCCAGAGAGAGAAATAATGAAAGCAACTGCCGCCATTGGATCCGAGTTCCATAGTAAATTTCCTATCTGCAATCCAACTTTTCCCATTGCCATCCATCTCAGTGACACATATTCATTCCCGTTTAAGCTCCCACTAGTATCTCTTAAACACCACGATGAAGGAAGAACTAGAATAAGTAATTCTTCTGAAACAAGCACCCTATTAAAAACTGTTAACCCTAAGGACAATACGTAAGCAATCAATCCTTTCGCCAAACACCAAACAAATCCCTAAATTCAAGGCACCGCCCTTGTGTAAAGCAACGAAACCTAACTTCCCCCACAGTCACACACGCATACACAGTTAAGCAATCAAACCACGCACACAGACGAAGAAGACGGACCTGGAATCTAATTTTGATAACATCGAGAGGCGAAGTGACCGTACGTGATATCCCGCCGGCAATCGCCCCGGCAGTTGCGTCTAACAAGGCCCGTTTCAACTGCCCCGGCTGCTCTTCCATTGCCGGAGAGAAAGGCTGAAGGCTCTCCCCCCCTCCCCCAACCTTCTCCTCTTCACTTCCCTGCCCTCGCCTCCCAACAACCTGACGCGGCAAAATAGAATAACTCCGGGGAGGCGGCGGAAGGAGGACGGAGGAACGGACGGCGGAGGCGAGAGATATTTTTAATATTGATAGAAGAAAGCGTTGCGTAGCCTTTTTATTATTCTGATTGGTTTACCGGTGGGAAGAGGAAAAAGGAAGTCGCCGTCATTAGCTGGATATGCTTCTGATTAATCCACCGCCGGCCTTGTTAATCCCAGATTTTGTTAGATTTGCCGCCTTAATCTGACGATTAATAATAAATTGGATTTGGGGGATTGGAGTTTTTGCCGTTTTCTTCCTCCCTCAATTTTTCATCTTTGAAAGGAAGTGATGAAAGGAGGAAGAAACTGAATCGGCCGGTTAAGTAAATAAGGGATGTTTGGTATTTGTGATTTCGAAGGGTGATTTTAGAGAATACGTGTATTGTGGTGAATGCCTTATTTTTTTGTTAGTTTTCTATCTAAAATCCATGTATTGTAATTCCCAAAAGAAGCTCAAATACATGGATTTAGAATCTCACCTTTTAGTGAGATTGTTGAGAATCCAATTCTTTATCTTTTATTCCACCATATGTCTTTATTATGCTTTTAGATGAAATTGATATTCATAAATGATTAGGGCAAAATAGACAATATAACTTTCAATTTATGAATTTAAAACACAAATACCAAACATACTTATTTATGAAAACCACCAATTTAAAAACCTACATTTCGAATACACTAATTTTGAAGAATCCATGTATTTTAAATCACAAATACCAAACATCCCCTAAATTTTTTTATCTGGAAACTAATTTTTTTACAAAGCCTTTAAATAACAAACTTTTAACCAAAAAAATTAATTAATTCAGGAAGTCAAGTCTACTGTCAAAATTTATAATACAGTCATACATGTTAGGGAACAAGCAATCGGATTATCTAGAAAATGAACAACTTGAAATGGAACAGAAAAACTAATGTTAATATCTCACCAACAATTATACTGCTTGAAACAAATATAACTTATCTCGCTTTGAGATGAGATAGTACAAGCTTAACATCCAACAAAGATTAATAATTCATAGATAAAATAGTAAAAAAAAAACCTAAAAAGGGCATGTCAACCGCGTGAACAACAAAGTATCTTAAAGTCTCACAAGACCAAATTCATAGGTTAACCGATATCGTTTAGAGAGTGACCAAATACACGCAGCCCAAAATAATAATAATAAAATACCTAAATAAGGCATGAACACCACGTGAACAAAAAAGTACATTAAATTCCGCAAGACCAAACTCATAACTTAACCATTCTCATGTAGAAAGGCACCAATAATGTGAAATTATTTTTGCTTAAAAGAAATAAGTTTCTTGTGAGTTTACTGAAATTATTTTGTTATTCTCCGTAAATTCAATTTAAAAGTCAAATTGATTATGTTTAATAAGGGAGATCAAAACGATGATTTTTGTAAACCATAGTGTTAAATTTATTGATATGGCCAGATTAGGTACAAAAGCCATGTTGACATTGGCATATTCTAAGAATTGTTCACCATCTTCAAATGAGTTGTTGATGTTGATTTAACCATTTTTTATACTTAATCATGATAAATCAATAGTTATTTATTTATAAGTCATAATAAATCAATTTATCAATAGTTGACAAGACACTTATAAAGTATAAACCATATTGTTTTGTAATATAACCCTAATCTTAACAACCTTTTCATGAACAAGACTCGTAGTAATAGTACATGAGACATCTTTTAGCCCTGGTCTAACCTGTTAATGTATCTTAATAAATAAGTTGATTAAAAATATTAATATACAGGGTCGCCCCATGAATTTCGGAGGCCCTGTGATAGAATCAAGATTGACATGTTATTACATATTTTGATAAAATAATTTTAAATTATATCAAAAAAAAATTAATTTTATATTTCAATAAATATTATTATAGTTTATAAAAATATAATAATTTTGGTTAAGATATATACGAGTATTCAGTTTATATTATTCAAAAGATAACGCTCTATAACCATAAATAATTTATTTATTTACTTTCTGCAAAATTATAATTGGATATATTTTTGTAAAGCTGATATATTTAATTTTAAAATTTAAGTTCTATTCAATTAGAAATTGATATCTAAACGAAAGAAATGATTCAAAGTATATTCTTAAAAAATCCTAACAATAATACTATAAAAAATAAGATTTCATACTTATTTAACAAAAAATAAAGGGCGTGTGCCTTGACGGACGAAGGAGATGAATTACTTAATAAAAAAAAGGCTTCGTGCCTAGGAGATAAATGAGAAAAATAACTAATAAAAACATTATCTAGATTCTAGATGAAGGAGATGAATTATTTAATAATTATAAAAGGTCATATGCTTAAGAGATAAAGGAGAAAAATAACTAATAAAAATATCATTTGCATGGATTAAACCTGTGACCTAACAACCAAAAAGAAATTTTTTACTACATCCTAACCACTACACTACATACTCAATAGTGATATACTTCAACTTCAAATTTACTTATTAATAACTATTTATATGATATTTTTCACCCGAAATTTTTCCGCCCTCTGTCGGAAACAGGCCGGCACACCCTCTGGGCCGGCCTTGTTAATATATATGTAATAAAATTAAATCTAATTTTTATTTTATTTTGGACCTCACAACAATATGTACTTGGCTACAATGTCACCAGCATCATCATTAGCACGCGCACCATATTATGCCGATACTACTGTAACATTAGTCGATATCCACTTAATTATGTACCAAACTTAATTTCCTTTGGTATTGGTACCTACGTGGAACTGGTTATACTCAAGTACCAACCAACACTACCCCTACCCACATGTTCCCACCAACCGAGTAACCCACGATCTCCCATTTCACCACTAGGCTGGAGAACAAGGCGAGTTAGGGTACCCCAATTCCGAACTCTTTTGAGATTCGATATCGAGTCCTTGAGTACCTGAATATCTGAAACTGAGTCACTAAAAAAATTGTTGGCAACAGTGGCAATCTAGCACTTTTAGTGGTATATGTATTTGTGATTTCTTTTTTTTTTTGGTAGAACGACGGCGTTAAACGCCTTAATCATTAATCAAGATCGACCAATGTTCGGTAGTTCCCATACAATCATAACGAAGAAAATAGACAAATCTACTATCAGAACTCGAAACAGTGTGGCTCCCAAAGGGGTAGCCATATCCAATGCTAGCCAGAAAATCGGCCGCATGATTCCCCTCCCTGTAAGTGTGCTTTATCTCGACCAGCCATTCTCTTTGGCAGAGCTCCTTAAATTGAAGAACTTCAAGTCCATGCTGATGAGAGCTATCCTTATTATTAGTCAAAAGGGCGATAGCCACTTTGGAGTCCATTTGAAGGATTACCTTCCTGAATCCCGCATCCCACGTACGGTTGAGTCCCTCGATCACTCCTCGAATTTCCGCCTGGGTGATAGAGCATCGGCCAAGATTCATGGTGAAAGCCAGCAGGCAACGACCATGGGAATTTCGAAGCAGACCGCCCGCGGCAGCCCTTCCACCAGTCGCCTCCACCGAACCATCGGTGTTGAGCGTTACCCAATCATCCGGACCCGGATCCCACGCGATATCAGCCTCCCTACGAGTAGTCCCATCTTCTACGACCAGGTCATTTCTCGCGAGCGCCGTCTTAACATTCCTAGCCCAGTACATCGACTGAATAACAATGCTCAAAGTTGTGGAAGTAGTACTTGAGAAGATTCGGGAGTTTCGAGCTTTCCAGAGCAACCAGCAAGTCATCCCAAACAGAGCCCCATGTTCGGAATTTAAAAAAAGGCAAATCCAAGTCCGAAGGTCTTGATTCCACTCGGCTCCTTCCACATTAAAATCCTTCAGCTGTTTCCAAACTTCAACTGCCACAGTACAATCTCTGAGAATGTGAAGACTGATTCTTCGTGATGATGACAGAACCCACAACTAGCATCAGTAGAGAGGTGGCGTCTAACCCTGCCTAAATTAGTGAGAAGCTTTTCATGAGAAACTAGCCAAAAGAAGAATCTTACTCTGTTTGGTCCTTTCCAACCCCACACCGCCTTCCAAGGGTCAAGAAGCTGGTGCTCTACGAGATCACAAACAATCTTGTATGCCGATTTGATGGAAAATTTCCCAGTTTGTTCAGCTCCCCAGACCCAGAGATCCTCCCCTTTGTCCGCTTGAGGCGGTGTCATACCAATAATGGTGCTAATCACATCCGACGGGAGCACCTGATTGAGCTTGGTTAAATCCCATGCTCCTGTAGGCGTAATAAAGTCAGCCACACACGCATCGGGATAAAGCGGGGCGTCGCCAGTAATAAGATCACACAGGCGGTCTCCAGAGTCAATCCAACGAGACGTCCAGAACGCCGTGTCTCGACCATTCCTGATGGCCACCCGAGCTCCTCTAAGCATCGTCCCCCATTCGCGAGTAATACCTCGCCAGAGTGGCGATTGGATAGTACTTTTCTGAGCAACCAAACCTTCATTTGTCTCCTTAAAGTACTTAGCCTGGAGAACCCTAGCCCATAACTTATCTGGATCCTTGATAAACAGAAAAGCCAGCTTGGTCAGATAAGCCCTGTTAAGCTGTCTGGCAAGCTTCAACCCCAAACCCCCATCCTTCTTGGGGGTGCAGATGGTTTCCCACGCAACAAGATGAACTTTCCGTGCCTCATCAGACGAGCCCCACACAAAATTACGAAGTATCCGATCAATTTCCTCACAGGTAGTGGCCGAAAGGACGGCAATCTGCATAACATAAGCAGGGATAGCTGCAAGAACGGACTGAGCCAACGTGACACGACCAGCTAAAGAGAGAGTCTTAGCTTTCCACCCTGATAACTTCTGTTCCAACCGATCAATGATTCCTTGATACGTTCGGGCAGAGGTACGATCATGAAGGATGGGTACGCCTAAGTAGCGACCGAGGTCTTGTGTCAGAGGAATCCCCAAAGTCGAAGAGATTTCTGCCGAGACACCCCTTGGAACATTGGCCGAGCAGAAGCAGATAGATTTGTCTTTACTTACAGTTTGTCCCGAGGCGTCACAAAAAATGTCCAGACAATCCAAAATAGTCACAGCTTGTTCTCTCGAGGCCTCGGCCATAAGAATCAGGTCATCCGCATAAAACAGGTGAGACAGAGCAGGACCTCCCGGATGAAGCGTTATCGGGTGCCAAACACCTTTATCGACAGCCGAATCAATCAAGTGGCTGAGCCTTTCCATACAAAGGGTAAAGAGGAAAGGGGAGAGGGGACAACCCTGCCGAATTCCCCTATGTGGAAGAAACTGACCAGACAATCCTCCATTCCACAAGACCTTAAACTTGGCAGATTTCACACAGGTCATAATAAGAGTAACTGTACTGTCAGAGAAGCCTGCCGCATGTAGAGTCTCCTCAAGGAAGGACCAACGAATTCAGTCATATGCTTTGGCCAAATCGATCTTCAAGATCATCCTTCTCTTTCGGCTCTTGACTTTCTCCATTGAGTGCACAACCTCTTGCAGAATAATAATATTTTCTGAGATCTGCCTACCTGGGACAAAGCTTGCTTGAGAGCTGCGAACTAACTTAGGCATTAGAGATCTCAGTCGTCGAGCCAGACACTTAGTCAGGATTTTATAGACCACATTACATAGACTAATGGGGCGGAACTGAGTAAGAGAATCGGACTCCTGACTTTAGGGATAAGAACGATGACTGTGTCATTGAGCTGAGGAATGCATTCTGAAAACAGTTCTGCACAAGAGTTGTGATCGAGGTTCCCACCACCTTCCATTGACGTTGGAAGAAAGCTGGTTGGAACCCATCAATCCCTGGAGATTTCAAGCCTTTCATGCTCCTGATAACATCATGAATCTCCACCAAGGTGGGAAGGCGGGTAATGAAACCAGCTTCGCCGGCTGTAACCTGATCGAAAGCAGAAGGTAATGGGAGACGAGGCCCCTCTTCTTCCAAAAACAGCTTTGAAAAATAACTCACAGCCATGTGCTTCAGATTAACTGTGTCATCCTCCCAGTCACCAAATTCATTTCGAAGGTATACAATCTTGTTTGAAGCCCGTCTTCGAAGTGTAGTTTGGTAGAAGAAACTGGTATTTCGATCACCGTCATTTATCCACTCAACCCTTGCCTTTTGGGCCCAAAGAACAACCTCTTCCCAAAGCACATGTTCAAGCTCTCCCCTAGCTGCATCCTCGGTAGCCTGCCTCGAAGGGGACGTGTCAAGGGTCGAAGCTTCCTCAAGGGCAGAGAGGTGACGAGTCAGAGCTTCCTTTCGGTAAAAAATGTTTCCGAAGACCCTCTGATTCCAAACCTTCAGATCTGAGGCAAGGGATTTGAGATTCGACGGAACCGTCCTATTCGCCACCCAAGAGTTAGTCAAGACTCGGGGGAAATCTGGGTGAGACATCCATGGGACAATAAAGCGGAATGGGCGGCTGGTACGCGGAGGAATTTCAAGCCCCATGAAACGTAAAAGGATCGGTCTATGATCCGATCGGAGACAAGGAAGATGGCGAACCACAGCCTCCGGGAAAAGGGACCTCCAGTTCATCGATGCTAGGGATCGATCCAGGCGCTCCCGAAGAGAACCTCGAAACCAAGTAAACTTCGGACCAACGAAACCCAAATCATGGAACCCACAGCTTTCGATACACCGATTAAACGATACTGCTCGAGTTGGGTTGAAAGCTGCACCGCCCCGTTTCTCTTCAGCACACGTAATACAATTAAAATCTCCCACCAATGCCCAAGGTCGTGTCTCCACCGCCGCACGATCCTGAAGTTCATCCCAAAGCAGTGCTCGACCAGCTGGGTTGGGTCTTGCATACACTGCAGATAACAAGCTGACAGGCATACCCGGAAACTCAATCTCAAGGTGAAGTGCCTGATTTGATCTCCCAACCTCTCTAAGAGTAGCACAAGAAGCGTTCCAAAGCACCCAAATGCCCCAGAGAAGCCTTGAGCTTCAACCAGAATTCGACTATCAAATTTTAGTATATCAATAACACGCCTCGCGGTCTCGCCACTAATCCGAGGCTCAAGAATAATAACAACCAAAGGTTTGAACTTACTAATATAGTAATTAAGTGTAGAGCCAAACTCCTCGTGCCCGACACCTCTGCAATTCCAAGAAAGCACAATCATTGGAAAGAGAGAGGAGAAGAGTGACCAATCAGACCTGGTCTGGCGGCTTGCCAGTCTTAGTATCAATATTCAGCTTCAAACCTTGTTGGGTAGTCTTCGAAACAAAAGCTCTAATTGGCTTCCCATTACTCTTGGCCGATTTGTTAGTCTGATCGGACAGAAGGGCCGCCTTCGCAGCATTGCGAACCGGCTTATTGGCCGCCTTCGGAGGCTTGCTTTTGGGCGCCTTACTTTAAGAGGTACCCTGGAAAATTGGATTATCATAAGTAACAGGAACTGAAACCAGGTGTGCATTCTCAATTCCTAGCTTCGCCTTCCCGTTCGGTGTCTTTGTACGAGATTTGGGTGTAGGTAGGGAGACATTAGAGACATCAATAAGCGGACCCCGGGTTTCAACCCCGACTCCTTACGGAGTTTGAACCTGTTTGGGGCCTCCAGTCTCTTTACTGGCTGTCTGAAGCACTTTGGACAGTTTAGCAGCATGTTCCGCTATAATCCGATCAAGAGTTGGATCCCCTGAGTTATCGTGAGTCGTAGCCTTACCAATCTGCTCTGCGGAATCCTCCACCTGAAGAGCAGTAAATCGTGAGCCAGAGTCACCCTTACTAGGGCTCGCCTGATGTTCCCTCTGATTCTTGCCCCTAGATCTCAGTGAGACTGTCATCCACTGACCTGCCGCAGGATCGGAGTCCTTAGGGTCAGTTGGGGCATCAGTGTCCGCGGGCTTAGCCGCCTCAGAAGTGCTCGGTTTGGCCATCGTGGGACAGGAGTCCAACTTGTGTCCATAGATACCGCATGAGAAACAGATGTTCTCCAAGCTTTCGTATTCAATGAAAAAGGTCCGATCATCGAGAACATACTTGCCAAGTAAAGGTTTTGATAGATCGACCTCCACACAAACTCGGGGATAGTGAGCTCTCGCACCTTCTGCTGTAGCCAAGTCGAGGCGGACCGTTCTTCCAATCACATTCCCAATACGAGTAACAGCCAAGCGGTTGAAATAGTGGATCGGGAGCTTCGGCAGACGTACCCACGTCAGGATGGACTTTATAGGTTCTTCCTCGTTAAAGGTGGGAGTCCATCTAGCTACTGAGAAATAGTAATCAAAGATTTTCCATGGCCCCTCAAAAGCTGCCCTCTGGTAGTCATCAGGATCTGAAAACCTGACCAGGAAATAGGCATTCGCCACATCCGAAACCAGAATGCGTCCTGATTTAGCCCAAAGCGTCTCAAGTCTCCTCTTGATCGTACCAAACGCGAAGGTCTTCTCTATAACTTTAACGACAAGCGCCCTAGTCCAAGGCTTATAAAAGCTGCGGATTTCGTCCTCTAAGAAGACGACTCTAGGGCAACGGGGATCCGAAGCCGAGTCCTCCTGCATGGGTGCAGTCGGAAAAACAGAATCAAAGGACTCATCCTCAGTAAACCACTGCTTTGAGCCCCCACTAGCAGCGTTACAATATGACTTATACGAGGATGGCTCCGGTGTCAGTGTCGGACGAGTGGGGGAATCCGTCGACGAGGCACCCGTCCGATTCTCAGGTAAATCAGATTCCTGACAAATAGGAAAGGGCAGGGATTCGCGAGGTCGCTTTCGCGAAAGGGACTCTGCATTCGGAAGCTGTACTTCCAAAGATGCAGGCTGTGAAACCTGAGTTGACAGAGGCGGATTCGGCGGCCGAGGCGGCACGACTTCTGGGGTGCCGGCGCTACTAGGGTTTCCGTCCAGAGAGAACATAGCGTTGCTCTAGTTTTCCCGTATTTGTGATTTCTTATAATACCACTATAGGCATTTCTCTTTTTGAACGTTTTTCCTAAATTAATGATTTCAGCTCTTGAACGTCATACACTGGAGGAGTCGGAGATAGTTGATATTAATTTAGTAATCTCCTTTCTTTTTTTAGGGAAAATCGTCAATCTCATTCAAGTTCAATATTCAAAACAAATACAGTGCAGAGCATCTTCCGACCAATTCGAAGGGGTTACTCGTAGCCAATTCAACAAATCTGCCTCCGTAGTCAGGTTATGTTGTAGTGTTCGTTACTACTTCTGCCTTAATACTAATTTAGTCATCTTCTTTCTTAATTAGCATAAATTTTTATTCTCAGTTGTATTCTATGATGTTATGTTTCACATATTCATGTAACTTATCACACATTTCGGACAAGACCCTTATCCATCTTCTTCTTATGTATTTCTCTTCCACCATTACAATAAGAGCAATAACTACTAACTAGTAAGCAGGTAACTACTAACTAGTAAAGAGTTCGAGTTTGAATTTTGGGTATTTTGGTATGATTCGTGTAGTTCGGATATAACTTGAATAAATTACGGGTATCCTAACTCTTTCATTTCTATTCCAAACTTCGAACTCGTACGGGTTACGGGTACCCTAAACAGACACAGGTCTGGGTCCGATTCAAGTAATCCCAAACCTGTATGAGTTCACTTCCAACCCTACATTTCACCTCAGACGGTGTTCTTGACGATGAGAGGGTCGGGTGGGCTTGGGTGGATCCCGTGTTTTGGAAATATAAAATATCAGTGTTTTCAAACTTGTATGGGTAAATTATCTGACCGATTTGACTTTGAAATACTCGTCAAAATAGTAGAGTTATAATAATTTTAAAAGTTGAATCGACTCATCAATTTAGCGTGTAATTACGGCCCAGGCCCAATTGTTTACTGGGTTTTATAAAGCCGTTCTTTAGGCCCATATTTATGGACTTTATTAGATAATTATCGGTAAACAAGAGGGCTAGCAGCAAGCCAATTTCTAGTTTTCTACGAACAATCTGGAATCTGGAGTGGCGATGAAGAAGAAGAATTCCAAATTTTGCAGTCAGTCAATCAATTTATCGTGTAGTTTAAGGGTCTTCCGATTTCGCCATCCACAAGGTCCCAGCCATTGACTTCTGCGTCTTTATCTTCTTGATTTCCCCTTCACTCAGCTTCAAGTTTCTAATCTCTTCCAAGTTGGCAATTTCCCTTCCCTCTCCACACTGAAACCCAAATCAATGGAGCAAATGACCTTAGAGATCAACCTCGTCTCGGCCCAGCGCCTCAAGAACATCAACCTCATGTCCAAGATGGACGTCTACGCCGTCGTTTCTATCTCCGGCGACCCAAACCAGGTTCAGACCGCCACATCCCTGTAGACCGTGCCGGCGGCGACAACCCGTCGTGGAATTTCCCGGTCAAGTTCACTGTCGACCGGACAGCGGCCGAGCAGAATCGCCTCAGTCTCGTCGTCAAGCTCCGCTGCGAGCGCGCCCTCCTCGGCGACAGAGACATCGGCGAGGTCATCGTCCCGATCAAGGAGCTCCTCAACGGCGACGGGAGTGGCGGTGTGCAGTTCGTCAGCTACAAGATCCGCCGCCCCTCGGGGAAATCCGGCGGCGAATTGACCTTCTCGTACAAATTCAGCGACCGATCGGCGGCGGATGCCCCGAAATTAGAGGTCAACAAGGCTGACGAGCCGATCAAGGCTTATCCGGCTGTCGTCGGGACCAGCACAAGCTTCGGTGCGGGGTACCCGTCTGTTGCTACAGCGGGATACGTTTACCCTCCGCTTCCGCCGCCGCAGTACGTTGGTTACCCTCCGACGGCGCCAGCGGGGTACGGGTACTACCCGCCGCCGCCTCCAGCTGGGTACGGATACCCGCCCGGTCAGACAGCTGGGTATGGGTACGGGTACGTGTACCCGCCAGTGGTGCAGCCGCAGCAGAAGAAGAACAATTTTGGGATGGGATTAGGGGCGGGATTACTGGGAGGAGCCATTGGAGGGCTTCTGATCGGAGATGCCGTGTCCGATGTGGCGGCGTATGATGCCGGGTACGATTCTGGATTCGCTGATGCAGGTGGATTCGGGTTTTAGGAGTCTATACGTTTCTTGTTTCCATGGTTCTTCAAGATTCCAAGATGTATACATAAGCGCCGTCGTATTGCGTGTTTGGATTGGGACCATTCGTATAATCGTATATAATCATAATAGCATAAATATATCGAATAAAAATGTTTTTTTTTTTTTTTTGAGGCAAACGTCAAAATCTCATTAATAGCTGCTTGAATAGCAGATTTCACTTAGTACATCGTCCATTCCCAGCGGAGAAGAAAAACCTATAAAAAGTGACTCAAAGGAAAAAGAATTACGCGCTAACAAGTGCGCAGCCTGATTCCTATTTCTCCGAACCACTTGAACTCGAAAACTTTGGTGTAACACCCCAATTTTATGAAACGTAAAACGACAACGTGTCCCGGGACAGACGATGACTCAAAGGTTGAAAAATACAGCTTTGACCAACTACTTTCAAACCAATCATAAAACTAGGGTATTAACCGTCAAATCATTTACAGCGAAATTGGGCCCAACGACTTGAGAGCAATCCTCCAAGCCGCCAATACACCGTCTCATGATCCACTGCTCCGACACGCCTTAAGAAACTCCGGTGGTCCGTTGCTTGTCCAGGAAATTCCTGCAAAACTGGTGGGTGGCTCGGGGCCAGTCCATTATCATGATTATTCCATATAAACATGAATGAACACATTTAATGGAATTAACAACGCAAACCAGTAATTCCATAATCATCCTTCCATAACGGAGATTACCGTTACCATCTATCGAATGACTTGTCACAAGGAATATTAATACAATATTCCAATCACGACCTATATGTGAAACATTAACACACATAATCACAAGTCAATAAGACATCACGTGAGCTATTCCAATAGTACCACACAACATCGAGATCAACTCGATCAACTTTCATTAAACAATAGGGCGTCCCCTCTTCCCGCCTAGCTAACCTCTACGCCATCATCGATAAGGCTTACTCCCGAGCCTGTAATAGAGACTTCGCAAGAGTCGCTATTCTTCCCGACTACCATGAATCGATTGGGGCTATCAATACCCAACTCCCATCATCCGGTCGAGGCTAATTCCACCCAACTCTTATCATCCGGTTGGGGCTATCCGTACCCATCTACCGTGAATCGATTGGGGCTAACAGTACCCAACTCCCATCACCCGGTAGGAACCCGTATCCATCGATGTTGCCGGCGGAGGACTAGCTAGCGAGGCTTTACTTTCCACCTGTATACACAAGGTGCCAAACATCATAAGATAACATCATGATTTAACCATAGTCAAATCAAACATATTTAGGTATAAAACCAACGGTTCTGGAAAGATAGAACTTTCCGTAGAAACGACACCTTGTTGTCAAAACCAAGACTTTTCGTCTTAATTTCCAGGTAAGTAGGGGAATCACTCGGACTACTTAAGTCCCTCTAACCTTAGGCATCATAACTTTATAAACCGGAATTAATGAGGATCCACGTCACTCATTACTCTGAATAATCAACCTATCGGGAAAACCAACTCAGATGAGTTAGTACTCGGTTAGCAGTAAATCACCACGAGAATTATAAGGACCTTAATTTAAGCATGCACGAGTCCAAAATAAGGCCCGAGTACCTCACTCGTTGATCCGGCTCCCGTCAAACGATTAGTTCGGAATAATCACAATATTTGGTTAATGACAAAGTTTAACCAAATAGCTATTTAAATTGAGAAATTAATGGATCCAAGGAATTTACCCCCTTAAACCAACCCACCTATAAATCGAGTCGGTTGACTTGGAAATCGGTTCCGTAGCTTGAATCGGATGGAAATAAGGAGTTAACGAACCGTCGTAACTCCCGGGTCAAATTGTACTAACTGAAAAGTTAGTTGGGCCAAATCTGTGATCATTTAGAGTTTAGGATTAAACTAAGAGAATAGAATATCTGAGGGGCCAAACTGTCAAAGACTAATAGGCTTGGACCACGATAGTAATTAAATTAAATTGGAGGACTGACTGTCACCTATAGAATTTGGGTGACCAAAATGCAACTCTGCCATCATCTTCTCCAATTTGCAGGAGACGACGCCCTCTTTTGGTGAAGCTCCGGTGAAGCTCGGATTCCCCTAATTCTCGCACGAAACTACCTTTTGAAGGTTGGAAAAGATTTCCATGCTTAAAACGATGTCGGGTTTGTATTTTCCAAGGGTTGGGCATGCTTGGAACGCTCCGACGCAACTCTCGTCGGGGCTACGATGTTGAGGTTCCGTGACTCGAAGTCGAAGGCTTGTTGGCTTTTATAGCCGACTCAGAAGCCTCTCGATGCCCTCTAGAGTACCCCAAAAGTCAAGGTCACGAAAAGGAAAGGAGTGAAAGGTCGTTTATTTGTGTGGTCGACGTAGCTTGACGAATCCGACAAGGTAGCTTCGTTTTGGCGATATTCAGGCCAATAATGGAGCTGGAGGGGTCGGAATTCACGTGGTGATGATTTACAATCATCAAAACCTGACAAACATCAATAATGTGGAGGATTGGGCCCTCACCGGAACTATAGAGGAGTTGCCGAAAAACAAAGATGCGACGACGGCCTTGGTTCATGGAAGATGATGCTGACCTAGTGGTGACGTCACCATGACGTCATCCTTCAGCGAAACTACGTCGTTTTGATGTCTGGAAAAATAAAAATAAAAATTGTTTGGGCAGAGAATCGAACTGGTGACCTTCAGTTGCTAGTTTAGTTCCTTAACCAACTCGGTCAAGTGGAATACTTGACTTTCTTGCAACCATGTTCCATTAACTCCTTATCTGCCTTCCTTCAAAATCCAAGCTTAACCAAATTATGAAACCATTTGATTAACGAGAACTACCGCATCGAACACTTCACGCTACTCTGGGGTTAAATAAATTCAGATGTTGATGACAAAATTTAGCGGGAAGGTCGCGAGTCCAATCCAAGTCATACCCAGGTCCGTAAGAGTCGAGTCCGTCGTTTGACCTCTCGCTCTGCCTTCCATTGGTGAAATAAATCCGTCTTGAAATCATTTAAACGTCAAGTTTCTTAAACGTATGGAAAAAAAAAATTATGGTTCCGAGATTCGGGCTGTAACACTTGGCGGTCGGACATGATGTCACGACAGGCAGATATGAGACAGCCGAATTCTGAGTTGTCCAAGGCTGTAGAAGCAATGTTTGAACCAACCTCCTCCGCATCAACTTCAAAGATTACATTGGGGAAATTGAACTCACAGACCCACTTCATAGCACACAACAGGGCCGCGGCTTCACCCTCCCTATGAGACCAACTTGTAACGCCATGCGAAGTTTTGAATCCAATAACAGTCCCATGATCATCACGGAGGATCATGCCCATACCCATTGCTTTATCTGCAAGGCAAAAACCCACATCACTGTTGCACTTGACGGTATCAGGAGGTGGGACGTGCCATTTACCACAGAGCACCCGTCGTCCAATCGGGTGAATCGACGCAGTTGCATTTGCACTTTTCCATGCAGAGAGTTCCTCAAGAGCAAGTTTGGTCGACACACTTGCTGCTAGAGCCTCCTGAGTCCATACTCTACGGTTCCTTTCCTTCCAAATGCCCCAAAAAACTGTGGAAATAGCACCACTTACCTCCAAAGAGACTGAACGCAGCATCTCCATTACCCAACTATCAAAGTCAGCGTGATTAATGAGCAGGTGATCAACCACCCCAGCCAAAGTAGTCTCCTGCCAACAGTCTTTGGCATAAGGGCAAGTGAGAAAAAGATGCAAGTTGTCTTCCACGTCATGCCCACACACTCCACAGCTTATAGGCACATCAACTCTACATCTTCTCAAGGCATACCTGGTCGGCAGTACTTGTCGACAAAGCCTCCACATCAAATTCTTCACCCTTGGCGGCGCTTCTAGGTCCCACAACTCTCTCCAGGACCCTTGTACATTCAGCTCCGGACGAGGGACGAGAAATTCCATAATAACGCGATAGGCCGAACGAACCATGTACTCACCGCTTTTGTCGAAATTCCAGATTTTCATATCCAAAGGGCCGCCAACACCAACCAGAATATTTATGTTTTCCTCCACATCTCTTTCCTCGAACAGCCCTTCTATCAACTCCAAATCCCATTTGTAGGTACCTGAGATTCGGAGATCACAAACAGCTAGTCCATCTAACGATTCATCGACAGGGGTGGAGATATAAGGGTTGGCCTCACACTTTAACCACGGGTCGCCCCAAACCAAAATACCCGATCCATCTCCAACGCGCCAACGCAAACCACGACCAATCACTTCTTGCGTTGCCCTAATGCTCTGCCACGCATAACTCGGGCCATTGCCTAATGGTGCCGACAAAAAATCCCCATCGGGAAAGTATCTAGATTTGAAGATTCGAGTAACAAGAGCATTTGGCTGAGTCAAGAATTTCTAGCCCTGCTTGCCGATCATGGCTAGATTGAAAGCTCGGAGATCACGAAAACCCATTCCTCCATCCGACTTCCGAGAGCAAAGCCTTTCCCACCGCATCCAACTGATGCCTCTTCCACCGTCTCCCTTCGTACCCCACCAATAAGAGTTCATCATTCTTTCAAGCTCCAGAGTTACCAAATTAGGCAACATGAAAACACTCATACAATACATCGGTATAGCTTGAGCTATCGCTTTGATCAAGACCTCACGACCTCCATTCGAAATATTTCTGCCCCGCCAAGATTGGAGACGTTGCCAAACCCTCTCCTTGAGGAATTGGAAGGCTTTCCGTCTGTTGCGGCCAATTAAAGATGGCATGCCTAGATAGTGCTCCTCATTAAAGGCATCCGAGATACCCAACGTAACAGAAACACCTTCCGCCAACATCACGTGAGTACTTTTACTATACATCACTCCCGATTTAGAGTAATTAATGTGCTGACCTGACGCCGAGGCATACGTCTCAAAGATCTTGCGCATACACCTAGCTTCCGATAGGTCCGGCTGAAAGAAGAAAAAGCTATCGTCGACAAAAAACAGATGTGTTACCGGCGGCGCCCATTGACACACCCTAACCCCATGCAGGGCACCTCGCTCCGTAGCTCGTTTAATCAAACCTGCTAAACCTTCGGCACATAGAATAAATAAAAATGGAGAGATCGGACACCCTTGGCGGAGTCCCCATCCAGGAGTAATCGGTCCTGCCTTTATCGAGTTCATTAGTACCGAATATTGCACCGACTCCACACACAGCTTCATCCATGCGACCCAACACGCGGAAAAACCCAGCCGAGTTAACACAAACTCAAGGTAGGCCCACTCGACCCGATCATAGGCCTTAGAGATATCGATTTTTACCGCCACTTCGCCATTTTTAGCATATCGGCGTGTATTTAGAGTGTGAAGGGTCTCCGTTGCTACTAAGACGTTATCCACAATTGAACGGCCATGAATAAAAACAGATTGCTCCTCACCGATGAGATGTGGAGCTACAAGACGGAGACGGTTAGCCAGAACCTTGGCGAGCAATCTGTATCGAACATCACAAATGGAAATTGGGCGCAAGTCTTTCATACTTGTCGGATCCGACTTCTACCCAAGTTCCATTACAGTCTTTAAGCTTAGATATAGTCTTCTTTTTCCTACGCCCATTCGTCGTGGCATGAAAGAAACTCGTGTTAAGGTCCCCATCCTCATACCAAAATTGCTTAGCTCTTTGATTCCAATAGGTTTGTTCCTGCTCCAAGAGATTAACCATCTTAACCCGATTTTCCTCATAAAGACGTATACCCTCAACGTCCGTTCTGTCTCGGAACTCCTCAATTATAGCTTTAGTATCAATAATACCTTGTCGAAAGCGTCTACGGTGGATTTTTCCCCACTCATCCATAGCTGAGATACAATCTTTTAGGCGGTCATCCACACTCTTATGCCTATTTGCCTCCCATGCATGCACAAACAGGGGACGTAAATCTAGTTCCCGGAACCACTGATTTTCGAACCGAAAAGAAAAAACGTCCGACATGCCCCGTGAGGATCAGTATTCAAGATGATAGGGGAATGATCGGAGACAGGGGCTACCTTATTAGTCAGAGAGGCGTCCGGGAACAGCGTAAACCATGTCTCGTTTGCCATACCCCGATCAAGTTTTTCCTCTACAGCCGTGTGTTGACCCCGAGAGCGACTCCATGTGAAGGGATACCTATCAAGAGGGATATCAACAAGACCACTGTCCTCAATTGCTTGCTGAAAACCTTGCAATAGCGCCGACGGGTGAGCATGTAAACCCTTCTTCTCAGTATTACTTAAAAGATCATTGAAATCGCCAATACACAACCACGGTTCATCTCTTGCTAAAGAACGAAGTCTGTCCCAAGACTCCTGCCTACGACTTCTATCCGGCTCGCCGTAGAACCCTGTTAAGTAAAACGTCGGGCAAGTAGTAGAGTCAACACGCTTATTAATGAAGAAACGTGAGTAATTTAAAACCGACACTTGCACCGAATCCTGCCACAGAACACAAAGTCCACCATTGTGGCCACGAGCCTCCACCGTAAAACACCCTTCATAACGCAACCTAATTCTTATTTCTTCCATTTTTTGACGACCAACAAAAGTTTCAATTAAAAAAAGTACATCCGGCCGATGCGATCTAACAAGATCACATAAAACATTAACCGCATGAGGATGGCCAAGCCCCCGGTAGTTCCAACTCAAGATGATCATTGGTAAGGATAGGTCCTGCTCCCACGCAGTCTTGTCGGTGCCAAGTTTTCGGGTTCCTAGGTCCCATTTAAAGACGAAGAGATAGCAGCCCCCATTCTTTCAATTTCCGTCCTATCATCCACGTGTTGGTTAGAGGTGTTAGTTCTTGGCCGCTTCCTCTCTTCTGTTACTATTATAGTCTCGGCTCCAGCGCCCATAGAATCAACTACCAACTCCATCCCCAAACCCTTGGATGCACGTGAAGCACCAAGATTGGCCACTAATTTGTTCGCTTGAGTCGGATGAAGACCTACGACATTAGTGATCGGCGAGAGGGGTTTCGTAGCAGCATCCTCGTCTTCCTCTACTAACCAGCACTCTCCGCCGAGTACTGCGACCAATTTAGGCGGAGCTCGTAACATAATATCCCAATTATGAATAATTTCGTCGTCGGGAAGGCGAAAGTAAATCTCACACTGACGATCAATATGGCCCATACGACCACATATGAAGCAAAAATTGGGAAGTTTTTCATACCGGAACTTTGCCATGATTGGAACGCCCCTAGCCCGTTGAACCCTTTTCTCTTTCTTGAGAGCGGCACTGATATCGAGGGTCACCCTAACATGCAGGTACATCCCTCTAGATTTCGCGAAACTTCGTTCATCGAAGGCAACAAACGAACCAATAAAGTCTCCAAGAGCCTTGGCTACATGGTCAGTAAAGAAGCCAACATCAAGGTTATAGATTTGAACCCAAAAATCCGCCGTAGACAGCTTCACCTGCGTGGGAGATTCACCATGCTTTAACTCGTGGAGGACAAGCAGTTGACGATCAAAGGTCCAAGGACCATTCTGCAGCACCCAACGTACATCTTTCTCGTGGAAAAAACGAAATATAATCAGCTTTTCCCCTAAATCTTGCACCTGGAGGCCTCTCCCTCCTGGCTGCCAAATAGATGCCATGAGGTTCTTGAGAATAGTAAGATTGTACTGCTTGTTAGTGAGCAGCCAACCCACTAAACAGTGATCATACCCCCAGGCAATCTGACTATCATCCTCCTCCGGAAATAACAATGCCTCGTCGTCGATCGCAAGCGCCCGAAGCGCGTCCAGCTCTCTAACCATCTCCCCCGTGGGGTTCCCTGTCATCGCAGAAAGCAACAGAGTGAAAGCACCGAGTAAAATCCCACGATAGCCCAACCTCAACCCTAGCTCCATGAGTATGATCGCTAAAAGCAACCAACACAACGGAGGCCTCGCAGCAGCCAGCAGACAGCGGCAGCCGACGAGCAGGGAGGAAACCCTACCGTGAAATCAAACTGAAAGAGGCGAAAAGGAAACAGTGACGGCCGGAAAAAACAAAAAACCCTCGAAAGGGGTAGAAAGCTCTCATTCGAGAGAAACCCTAGCGCCAGCGTAATAAAAATGTTATTAAATATGTTAATTATAGGAATTCCTCAATGACTAATTGATTACAATCACTCATCCTTAATAAATTGCATGTTAAAATGCTTGGTGGAGTGAGACATAATAGAGTATTCATCCTATAACTGTCTTTGACTTGAGGTAGCCTAACCCCCAATCGGTTCAAGCTCGGGTACCCAAACCTACTCAGCTTTACTTCTAGGTCTATCAATGTTCAATTCAGCCCTACAAGAAGTTAAATTTTGGACGAGAATTTTACTAAGAGGTACATGATATATATGACGAGTATACCTGTTATGACACATGATTTATTAAACTATAGACGAAAAATTGATGTTTGTACTAAAATTTAGTAAAATGCTTTTTAATGCAAATGATATAGAAATAGTGAATAATAAAGTTATATTAGTGATAATAAGGTGACATAAAATAGTTAGAATTTAATAAATATTACTATACATGTGTATGCAATGAATTAGCTCGTTTAAGTTAGGGGTGGGAAACCCGGCCCGAACCGGCCGGGCTTAGCCCGACCCGGACCGGTCAAACCGGGCTTCGGGTAGCCCGAAGCCCGACATAAATAAGGGTCGAGTCGGGCTCGGGTTTGTCAAATTGAGAGTTTCGGGCTTTCAGGCTTTTCATCATAGCCCGAATGTATAAAAAATACTTATATATAATATAAAAATACACATTTAGCTCGGTTTCATCATAGTGTTGATCATCCATTTTTATTATTACGTTAATTCATTTGTATTTAAAAGTTTGTATTTTTCCGTAGAACATAATCCTTGGTCATAATTGGTCTAACTTAAATCTAGGGAGGTTTATTGTTGTTGAGAAGCAACATGTATAATACATAAAGTTTGTTCGAGGTATATTTTCGGTGATTTTTGTTTGTTTGCTCGAGTTCACAAGAATAAGAAGATCGTAGTGTAAGTCTAGGAAGTGACAAAATAATTTTTTTTTTTCTAAGGGTTGAAATGAGATAATCGGGTAATTAATCGGGTTTCGGGCTAAGCCCGAACCCGACCAAACCGGGCTTCGGGCTACCCGGATGGTATGACCGGGTCGGGCTCGGGTTGCCAATATCAAGGATCGGGTAGCCCGAAGCCCGGTTTGACCGGGTCGGGCTTAGCCCGACCCGGCCGATTCCCACCCCTAGTTTAAGTATATCGATACCCAAATACTGAAACGGTCGACGAGTTCAAATATCCATAATTTTTCAGCCCACTGATACATTTATGTACTTTTTACCAGCCCAGCCCATTAAGGCCCAAGATCATTTAGTAAAACCCTAATCCGTTTCCCCCAAATCCCATCACTCCAATAGAATCCTTCATCTTCTTCCTCCACTCCGGCAATTCACAAAACCCTTCCTAGGGTTTCTAACCTCGATTCAACCCTCTCCTCCCAATCGAAACCAGGAAAAATGAGGCCGCTCGACGAGGTAGAGACGACGGCCGTCTTCGAGAAGCTCCTGAAGTTCACCGGAAACAACCTGAAGAACATAGTCGAGAACCCCGCGCACGAGGGACCCGACCCGAACCCCGGCCGCTACTGCTTCCGCCTTCAGAAGAACAGAGTCTACTACGTCAGCGAGGCTCTAGTGAAGCGCGCCACCAACATAAGCAGGAAGAACCTGGTCGCCATGGGGACCTGCGTCGGCCGGTTCACTCACGTCGGCAAGTTCCACCTCACCGTCCAGTGTCTCGGCCTTCTCGCCGCGAACGCCAAGCACAAGGTGTGGCTGAAGCCGACCGCGGAGATGTCGTTCCTGTACGGCAACCACGTTCTGAAGGGCGGCGTCGGGAGGATTACTGAAAGCATCGCCCCCGGTGATGGTGTGGTGGTGTTTTCGATGTCGGATGTTCCTCTAGGGTTCGGTAACGCTGCGAAGTCGACTCAGGATTGTAGGAAGCTGGACCCGAATGGGATCGTGGTTCATCATCAGTCGGATATCGGTGAGTATTTGAGGATGGAGGATGATCTTTGAGGTTTTATTTTGTTGTAATGGGATTGGTGGGAAAGCTTTCTCTGTTATGAATTTTGATTTCGTGTTAGTGGAAACTATACTGCCTCTGTATCAAAGTTTTGGTATCGATTTTATTGGTTTTTTTTACTTCCTTCTGTGTTCTGCTGCAAATTAGGATTGATACCCCCAATAATTAGGATCTGAATTCTGTTGCAGATTATGAGCACCGTTTTTAAATCCAAACTTCAATCCGATTACCCATTGACCAAATCGTTAGGGTTCATTCTAAACTCTAAACTTCTTAAGAGATGAAACATCAAATTGATATGATTGCAGAATGTTCATTCTAAACTATCAACTCCTAAGTTTGGAGTTCAACCTTTCTGGCCATTGATTTCTGAAACTGTGTTTCGTAACAATCAACTTCTGACTGATAAAATGGTCAATGAAGCCATGTCAGAGTGTAGCTTCAATGGTTCGAATCTGCAATAAGTTGGAGCTGGGAATGAAAGACGGGCTTTTCCAACTTATGACCACCGCAGACGCCCTCCGGCCACCAGGAGAGCCGCCGAGAGTCTTTGTGTAAAACTTATATGCATTTTGGTGGGGAAAAAAAGATGTGCGCATCCAGGGAATCGAACCCTGGTCAGTACCGTGGGAGGGTACTAGTGCTGGCAGTTCGGTTCTTTTCATTTGGTTTTTTGGTATTTTCCTGGTTTCTGCCCGGCTCTGATACCAAACATTTTTTCGCCAATTTTATTTAAGAAAGGACATACCGATTTTGACCCTTCTTTCTCTTTTATTATTTTTGTTTTATTCATTTTAAAACTTGTTGCCGACAAACCTATTTAATTCTCAAGTCCTTGACTTTTATATTAAAGATGATGTTGACATACCACTTTTATTATTGCTGTGCATATTATTACTACTACGCTTATTTTTTTTGTTTTTGCAAGTTATTCTTTTTAGTTTTAATTTTTCAATACCTTTTTTCCATTGGTCCCGCTTAATTTTCCTAATACTACGAGTCGGTCTTCTACTCATACTTTATTCTAATAAGTTTTCGCTATACTGACCTATAGCATTTTTCTCAATTATCTCGACCAGATCTGTTATTAGTTGATCTTCTCGAATGAATAGAGCCTTCATTTCGGTCATTCCTCTTATTTCTATGTTTACATTTTTCATGTCTTCTTTATATTCTAAAAGTTCATTTTTGATATCTTTCCAGGATTCCGGATTACTCCTTATTCTTGCATCTATTTTAGTTATTAAATTATCGAAGTAATAGATTATTTTATTCAAATCTTCATCCATTCTTATATTCTATTACTTAAGTCGGTAATCATTTGTTTTAGTGTTTCTATTTCACTATTTTCTTGATTTTGATGTATTATTGTAATATTTTTTATTTCTTTTTCTTCCCGATTCTGGTCTTCCAATTCTATTGGTTGGAATCTTTCCGATTGGGTTAATCTTCCTATTTGGTTTATTTTTCTCGGATCTTGCTGGATGGATCTTCTACTAGATTCTGCTTTTACTATTTTTATTGGTGTTTCTAAACGAATCACTGGTTTGAACAAGTCTTCTATGGTAATAAATTAGACTACACCAGATGCGCTATTGGTGTTGTGCTAATCGTTCAATTTAAACTAGTGTTGGTGCATAAAAAGCTGCTGATATTATGTTTAGCGCCCATTTCTAACTGGACTTGGTGTATAAAATTGGGCCCTTTTTGTTCTGGAAAACTTTGGCGTGGGCTTATCAGGGCAGGTTGTGATTATCTTTTAGTTAAGTGAATAGATTGAGGTTGTTTGGATTTGAAGTGAATTTGAAAATTTGAAATTCGATTTCTATTGCCCTTGAAATTGAATCTTAATTAGGGATGATTTAGTGGTTGGTGGTGTACTAGATTAGGGAAAGAATTGCGATTCGATTCCCAACATTCATTTGGGGAGAAGATTGAAAACTTAATCATCAAACTGATCATCGAATCTAAAATATTCGCCACTCAATATGGTGATTGAATATTAGATAAACAAACAAAAATAATAAAAATTGAACCTCAATTTTGGTCCTCTATCTCCTAATTCAAACTAAATATCATTAAATGTAGTCTAATTTAGGGGTTGGCCTCCAAAATCGCGCAATTTGATATTGTTGATACCGAGTGGGTATGGAGATGGAGATGGATATGGAGCGGAGTTACTTAAACCATCATTGATTCATCCTTCGTTAACTTCTTTAAAAGTATTTTTCTACCCACCAATCCAGTGAAAATATACATGTGCCCCATGTTAACCAAATCAAAGAGGTCACATACCATCGAGTTTCAACAAAGTTAAACGAGTTCTAATGACATCTCAACTAATTTTATCGACTGTTTAATTAGTATCAAACGAAAAATATTTAATGAAAGTATCATTTTCGTGGAATGTCGTATCCAGATGAGAACACCTCTCTTTTCCTTCTCTTTCCTTGATCAAATTGATAATAAATGGTATATGATCCTCTTTCAATTGCTTATCATGACAACTAATGAAATAAATGAAATTCATTGATCCTATTTAATCCAAGATCAGCATCTAAATCCTCTCTCAATTATACCTAACAAAAATTTAAAAAAAGATGCTATGATTTCTTTTTTAATTATTTATTTCCATGCATACATCTTAAACCTTCTTAAAATTTAAAAGACATTCATTCGGATCCCTCTTTATTTCAAATCAAGTCATCATTAAACCTATCATCAATTGATAACCTAACAAAACATTTTAATATATTACATCTACGTTCTTTATTTATTTTATTCCAAGTCATCCATTATACTATCATCCATTAATGAGATTGCTCTTAAAATGTGTTTATGTTTGTGGAATTCAGTATTAGTGTCACCATTAATAAGATTTGAAATATATGAAAATTGTTATATGTAAGATGATTACATTATTGACATCAGAGTCTTTGATATGACCAAGAGAGTTTTGATTTTGAATCTCGATAGCCCACAATATTCAGTTGCGCACAAAACACACGAAATATTGTGTAAACTTCATACTACTGAGAGCTTTCGTTGAGAGGATATGTTAATGAATTAAATAAGATATTGTTAGACTTATCAACACTCGAATTATTAGAAACAATACAAGATACGTGTAACATGTGAAATGTAATGATCAAAAGTATAAATTAATCATAATTGATTTGGCATGGTAGAAAAGGAAAGGTATTGGCTTTGCATGATTGTTTGTTTGGTCTTTTGAAGGTGGAATATTTGTGAGAAATCAAATTGCTTCATCAAGCAAATGATTTAAATTGAGTGAAGAAGAAAGATTCTGTTTTGTGCCAAACTTGAATTTAACTATTCCCACTTTACTAGCTGTTGTCAATTATTCAGTTTTTTTATAAATAACGACAAGTTTATCGATGTCATGAAACAATCACACTTTCTTACTAAAAAAATTCAGTCAAAAAAAAAATTCTAACTAAAAAAAAAAAAAATTAAACAATCACAAACTCTTAAAATTATTTGAAATTGTCATTTCATTTTTTAAATAAATTTGTTGATTAAAAATTTGGACTATGAATAACAAGTTAGATAATTATGATGTTTGAATACTATGTATGTTTATTATGTTAGTGTGTTTTATTTTAAGTTTAAGTTGAATGTTCACGGGCTTCATACTTATGTGATATTTGATTTAGGTGTAGCAATAATATGTCTTATTAATTTTTATTTAGCCAAGTGTATGAATTCCATGAAAACCAACCAATCATGAATCAATTAATTTTTTGATATGAATCATGGATCAATTATAATGAGAACGAGAATAAACTCGATAAGAGCTTAGCAGAAGAGTTAGAGAATATGTGTGAATGGTCGTTATGGAATTTTTTTTTTGGTTTTAAGTATTAGTGAAGAAAGAAAATGATCATTTTTCTTTTGCCAAGGAAACTCCCTAGGAGGGGAGAAAAAAAGGAAACTCCCTAGGAGGGAGAAATCCTAGAGAGAATCAAAGATTGAAAGCATACCTAAGAAGAACAATTCATTTGCCGCTTAAATGGAATCACCTAGAACTTTTTTTTGACGTGTTGTGAGTGATGATTGCGTGTGTGTGCGCGCGCGCGTGCGTGTGATATGAATTATCTGGTGTTGTTGTAATTACTCGATTGTGATATTATATTGATGAGGTTGATTTGGGGTGATGCATGATCGGGTATCGTAGAGGGAAATATGATTGATCACTTAGCACTATTGTATTAGCGTGTTAAAACGAAATAGACGTAAGGTTGGGTCACATTGTTGTATTACAGTGTGGGAGTCTGGGATGCTCCCTAGGTAGCTCGATGCATAGTTAAGCCCCGTGGGTCACTTAGTTTCAATAGGAAACTGATCCTCCCCATTTATTTCCCTCTTTCAGATCGCTTTGAGTAATCGCTGCAGTTGGAGCAGAGTTGTCGTCCAACAACTATTTGAAGCTATGAGGTATTGGAGTCGTTCCTACTAGGCTGGATTCGTCATTTTGCACTTATTTCCGTTCAGTTGACTTTCATACTTTTGGGATTGGTTTATGATGTATTTTATGTATTTTTAGGATTTGGTTTGACCGGATGTGGCCTATTTTAGTCGATCTCGAGATCACTCTCAGTTATTCAGTTTTTTATGAGAATATTTTAGGTTTATTTACTTTGATGGTTTGTTCTTTAAATTGATTGATTTGTTAGTAATTACCCATTGCTGGTTCACTCACGGGTTTGACCATAAAACAGGAGATAGAAACCAATGGAGGACCAATCTAGGCACAGCCCAAGATCTCACCGTCTTAAAGCGGTAAAATCCTATGTAAAATTTTTGAAATCAAAGTTTTTGTCGAGTAGTGACTTTTAGACTTTGAAATCCGTTCAAGATCTTTAATCGTCCTAATTTAGCTATTGTGTTGTTGATAACAATGCGATCTTAACAATTTGTACCATTAGTTGGTTTACACGTGGAAGAAAGATTGTAAGACCCCAAAAGACATTCAAATGACCAAAAATAGCCAATAGCTCAATTAGCATTCAAGGACAAGCTAGACTAAACAAACTTTTCATGTTATATATAGTAGTAGTGGTGGATAGACTCAAAAAATGCGAATGAGATGGGTCGATTGCTAGCTTTTCTTCCAAAGGGTGGCAAAATTCATTGGATTTATGACTAAGTATTTTCCTAATTCACATAAGAATAGATTCTCATAAGCAACTTCCTACCATAAAATTCTTGAAATAACTCAAGTTGCAATCGTAATTGAAATCACAAGAATCAGAATAAGAACGATAGAGAAAATTTGAAACTGAAAAGAACACATGAAATGATCGCCAAGTTTAGTGTAACCCTGATATGTAGAAGACCTGTGCCCCAAAACATGCACTTTGAATAAAGAAAAGTGTATTGGTTACGAGAAAGAAAATCAAGACTAAATCTTATAAAACACAAACAACAACAATAAAAGCAGAGAACTAGAAAACTAGAAAGGACATATGATCAAAGAGTTTCGACACCTCTCAAGGTTGCATAATTTTTTTTCCAGAAGCTCAATCAAAGTCTCGAATTGTTAAGCTCTAAACCTCTAGGGTTTAGGATTTTAGAGTTGACTAAAGTCTAAGGTAAAATTATGATAACAAAAGTTATATATTAAGCCATTTTGTCTGAAATGCACTGTATGACAAATGATAATGAAAGGGTGTTTCTTTCTGGTGGTATGGAATAATGAGGTTTTGTCTTACTCAGGGAAGATGGATCGCCTAATTCGTTCAAGTGTTCCTCGCAAAGTAAAAAAAAATAAGAGGGGTAGAAAGTTCAGAGATATCATGGGTGATAACGAAAATGATAATGAGAGGGTGTTCAGTACGTACCGAGAGAATATTTCTTTGTCAAAGTGTCATGTTGTCCTTGTGCCATATTTATACTATGAGGGTCGTGATGATTTGAGTGATCCCCGCCATTGAAGAGGAAGAGACGATTCAGATCTTTCCACATAACCCCGAGGCTCTTGAGCGAAACCCTAACAACTTAGGATGTCACATGGGTCCTTCCTCAGCCCAGACGGCTGGCCTAAGTGTCGGGCCAGGGGGTTTCATTGACTTTGGGAAAACAAGTGATCCTAGGCGCGCGGTTCTTTTGAACCACGTGATTCAGATCTAAAGTCGCCCTAGCGAGCCCATCAATGGCCCCCAAACTTGTTACTTTATTTCTACTGCAAATTACTACATGAAATAGTGATTCCCGTAGCAAATATAAACTATTTACTACTTCATTTTAATGCCGTTGTAATTTTGTAGTAGCTAAAGACAAATTTATTTGTAGTGTTCCTAGCTTGTCGTCACAATGAAAGAAACCAAAGAACCCAAAACCATCTGGTGGTTCAACCCGAAATTCACCAACTAGTATAATCTGGTTACTCAAGTTGAGGATAAATCAGAATTAATGACAACAACATTATGGAGCTTTCAATGATTAGTAAAAATGATTCTATGATTATTAGCTTCGATGAAGACCGATTAAAAAAGTTGTATAGAGAATTGGAAAAGATTGACGTGTCATGTCGACCAACCCAATTATTAATGTTGATTTGAAGGAATATATTTACAAGTATTAGCAGTAAGAAGAATTATCTTCTTCAACAAGTGATTTGAGTTTTCGAGATTAATTATTATCCAAAGGAATTAATTATATGCATATTTAAAAAGTTGAATTCTCAACTCACAATTCTAATCCTTTGTATAGTAGAAAAATGAATGAGAAAAATATGTGCGATTGATTATCTTGATTCTTGTTTTCTAAAGAGGATGCCTACGAGGCGTGAAAGAAGAAAGTAGTAAGACAAGAGGAATTAAATACAGAGTAGATAAAGTGTGCAAGAACGATGGCTATGCGTGAGGGGGGGTTTTGGGTTGGTAGCACTACAAATGATGTGGTCACCATCTTTTTATACTACATTTTAGTTCATGTGACCTCTTGTTAATGATGAATAATTCGTTACTGGCGGATATGATCTATTGATGAAATTAAGGATTGAGATTTTTCTTTTCGTAACTCTAGCATCAGCTGTGTTGCTATTGGGCACATGTCGTATTGTCAAGCTGAATCGAGCTCGCTCGAGCATCAAGCTGAATCGGGTAGTCTTGAACTCGCTCATTTATTGAAATTCAAAAAACTTGTTAACTTGTCGAGTCTATATCATTCGAATCGAGCGAGCTCGGTGGTCGAGCTGAATCGGGTAGTCTCGAACTCGCTCATTTATTGAAATTCAAAAAACTTGTTAACTTGTCGAGTTTATATCATTCGAATCGAGCGAGCTCGGTGGTCGAGCTGAATCGGGTAGTCTCGAACTCGCTCATTTATTGAAATTCAAAAAACTTGTTAACTTGTCGAGTCTCGAACTCGAGTCATTTATTGAAATTCAGCTCGATTCGTCAACTCGTTGAGTTTGGCTCGTTAACTTGTTAAAGAATTAATCATCGACAAGCTCGCGAGTAAGAATTGAATTCAATTTAGTTACGATTATGGTAGCATGGTTAAATTCATTATTGAAATTCAAATTTCAATGATTAATTTACAAAATTATATAAACTAGTGATCATTTTGTAATTATAAAAACATGGGTATCCTATTTGCAAACAAAGTAAATATGAAATGAAAAATTTCATAGTAATTGAATGATAGGCAGGCGAACTCGCTTGGGTGTTGGGCGATAATGCCTAGGCCCTGGGCGAAATCGCCTAGGCCCTAGGCGGATATACCCATATTTGTATATAGTTTGAATAGGTATTTATTTTGGTACATGGTTTTATTTTTTTATTTATTATGGTGAAAACTCCGTCATAAAGGCTCAACCAACTATGTGTCGCGAGTCAAAAGTCTTGGGCTTCTAGACCGTATGGGGACTTGACTAGAATGAATGATGTATAACTTACATTCAAATTATTGTTGTAATACATTGAATAATTACGTAATCAAAAGAGAACACGTAATTAAGATACTAAGAGTTAGACTATCTAAAGTCGTAACCAATTTTGTAAAAAAAAAAAGTGATAACAAATTAAATGTCATATATAAAAGCATAGTATATATGAAAAAATAGTATGTAACCGGACATGGTAGCTAGCTAGGATGATAATGTTACGTCGAGAGGTTCCACATAATTCCACAAAATATAGGAATAATATTAATTCGTTAGCTATAAAGTTCTAATAATAGAATAGGGATTCGAAATTTATATTTCTAGAAGTTAAAAAATGCTACACACTGACTAAAGTATAGTCCAGCTCGATTTGTAGGAAAACATATGGTGTTGAAAGTGGACATGATGAAAGCCTATGATAGGATTCGATGGAGTTTCCTGGAAGAGTCTCTGATGGCAACGGGCATTGGAAGTGAGTCGGTGGGTTTAATTATGACCTGTGCTCGTTCTGCCAAGTTTGAAATTTTGTGGAATGGAGGCCTGACCGACCAATTCATTCCACAAAGAGGCATTAGGCAGGGCTGCCCCCTATCCCCATTCTTGTTCACCATCTGTATGGAGAGACTAAGTCATATCATTGACGAGGCTGTTGCAGACGGTGTCTGGAAGCCGATTGCTCTCTCCCTTGGAGGTCCGAAGCTGTCCCACCTTTTTTATGCTGACGATCTGATTCTTTTTGCAGAGGCTTCGGAAAATCAAGCAAGAGTTATCAGGAAATGCCTGGATCGATTCAATACAGCTTCAGGCTTAGAAGTGAGTAGGGAGAAATCAACAATTTTCTGCTCTAAGAACACGAACCGACACGTCAGCTTGCTTATCTCTCTCCTCCTTGGAATGCCATTGACTCAAAACCTGGGAAGGTATCTTGGAGTCCCCATTCTCCACGACAGAGTTAATGTGCATACTTACCAGGATGTTTTGGATAGAATCGATAATAGACTTTCAGGATGGAAGGCCAAGTCTCTGTCATTGGCGGGGCGGGTGACTCTGGCTAAGTCAGTCCTTGCGGCTATCCCAGCCTATGCGATGCAGACCTCCGTCCTTCCTCAGAAGACCTGTGAGGCGATCGACCGTCGGATTAGAAATTTTGTATGGGGAACGACAGAGGAAGCCAGGAAGATCTCGCTGGTTGCTTGGGATAAAATCTGCCTCCCTAAAGAGAACAATGGTCTTGGTTTATGGATGGCTAGCCTCCTGAATCGAGCTTATCTCACCAAACTGGCGTTTGTCTTCTTCAAGGACAAAGATCGGTTGTGGGTTCGTCTCCTCCAACATAAGTATTTCACAACTTCGGATTCTGAGGGCTTAAGGCCGAGAAGGCTGCTTTCACAATCCCCTCTTTGGAAAGGGATGTCCCGTGAATGGAGTACTATGTTAGACGGGGCCAGATCCTCTGTTAGGGACGGAGCTGACACCCTTTTTTGGACAAACATCTGGGTCGATTCAGGGCAGCGTCTGTTAGATGTAGCCGATACTTCAGTTCAGGGGTTTAACATTGATAGTTCGGTAGTTGAGTTCACAACTGAAGATGGTCAATGGGATTTTGATTCTATCAATAAGTTCCTACCGCCTGCAACTGTTGATGTCATTGCTGGGATGACCCCGCCACAACAGAACAGAGGAGCTGATGATTGGATCTGGGGATGTGAAAAATCGGGGATTTTCTCCATAAAGTCGGCCTATAACTTGATAAGTAGACTGGAGATCGGTCAGGATTCAGAGAAATGGAAGAGTATTTGGAATTGGGCGGTGCCTAATAGGATCCGATTTTTCTTGTGGCTGGCTGCGAAAGAACAACTTCTCACGAATGCGGCGAGGTTGAGGAGAGGTCTTACTCAGGATGCGTCGTGCCCTTATTGTGCTTATGAGGAGGAAACCATTGCTCACGTCCTAAGAGAGTGCCCCTTTGCTGTAGAGACATGGCGTCAGGTTGGTGGAGTGTATACTAATGTTGCAGCGATGCAGAAACCATATCAGACATGGCTGCAGGATTCTATCAGATCAGATTCAAGCCTCCAATTTGGGATCACTTGCTGGTATCTCTGGAGAGCTCGGAATGAAAGAATCTTTACGGGCAGTACAGAGAGCTCAATTTCTGTGGCGTTTAAGTGCTCGAGGTGGAGGGATACCGTGCAGAACGCATTGAAGAGGGACACGGGTATTCTCGACAGACAGACCTCTCGTGAAGCAGTTGATATTGGGTGGCAAGCTGGGAGGCCGGGATGGGTCACCTTGAACTCGGATGGATCGGTAGTCCAGGGGAAAGCTGCAGCTGGGGGTATACTCAGAGATGACGAAGGCAGAGGGCTGCTAGCCTATTCGATGAACTTGGGTATATGCTCAATTACGAGAGCAGAGATACGTGGGGCGCTTGAAGGCATCAAACGTACTTGGGATGCGGGTTATCGCAGGATCGAAATCCAGATTGATTCAAAGGCGGCTATTGCTATCTTGACAGACAAAAACGCAGAGATCACTCATACCCATGCTCTTGATGTCCTTGAGTTTCGAGACTGGATGAGCAAAGATTGGGAAGTCAAAATTAGGCACGTCTACCGAGAGGCAAATTATGCAGCGGACCACCTGGCAAGTCGAGGGCACTCTAAACCTCGAGGATCTCATTGTGTTGATTTAACTGATAACTGTTTAGCTCATCTTCTTCATTATGACTGTATGGGGATTTCTGAACCCATATTGATTTCTATTAATTGATTGGCGTCTTCGCCTTCCCACCAAAAAAAAAAAAGTATAGTCCAGCTCGTTTAATTGAAATAGACACTCATTATATGTATGTATACATAATATTCAATTCACATGGCTGTAAGTAGTCAGTTGCGTGATTGTCCTTACGATAAATGTGGATGATCTCAACCTTCCACGTTGTATGTACCAACTCATGAATTTGGTCAATAATAGTGTCGTTGGACCCCTTTCTCATTCCAGCGTATCAAACTCACTACCCATCGGAGTCGAGCTTCTGGTACCCTTTCTCAAAATCTATTAGAAAACCTGTCACAATCTCCCTAAACTCTATTCAGGTAATCGAACACACATCCAAGCAGTCGTTTTCATAACATTGTCTTGAATCAAGCCTCCTGCAGTCTCCATATTAATGTTAAAAGATAAGCAATTGTAGCAAAATGAACTAACTGTATATTCACTCTGCAAACAGCATAAGAACAAAACAAAGTCTGAATAAAAGACCTGATTCTCCACTACCTCAAATATCGCTACCCACTAACCAAATAACAAACTCAAACTAATCCCAATTGACTCATTCAATTCAAACAAACTCATGCTACTTTTACGACTCAAACATGACTTTCTATTTTATTGACTCTAACTTAAACGACACAAGCTCCTGCGTACGACTTGTTCCAACATATCCTCCCCTAAACTGGAAATCCAGTTTATCATGTAGCATTATTGATCTTGCACACACCAAGCTTCATACGAAGCAACTCGAATGTATCAAGCTTCAGTGCCTTAGTCATTATATCTGCAACCTGATCCTGAGTTCCACAATACTCCAGCTGCACAGTTCCTTCTCTTGACAAATCTCTCAGAAAATGAAACCTTGTCGATGTGCTTGCTCCGCCCATGTAAGACTGGATTCTTCGATAGCTTAATGGTAGAACTATTATCACAATAGATTTTGGTTCCCTGTTCTTCAATTTGTTGACAGCCCATTTGTGTCAAAATCCTCCTGAGCCATACACATTGAGTTGCACAATATGCAGCTGCCACGAACTCAGCCTCTGTAGTAGATAGGGTGACAACAGGTTGTTTTTTTTATGCCCAAGAAATTGATGCTCCTGCCATAAAGAACACATAGCCACTTGTGCTCTTTCGGTCTTCTACATCCCCAGCGTAATCACTGTTTGTGAACCGCACTAGATTATCTTGCATTCTTTTCTTGTACCACAGTTCATATTGCAGTGTACCTTTCAAGTACCTCAGGACTTTCTTCGCAGATTGCATATGACTATTTGATGGATTTGCCATGAACCTGCTTAATAAGCATACACTATACATTAAATCTGGACGTGTAGCAGTAATGTATAATAGACTGCCTATCAATTGCTTGTATCTTGTAGGATCAGCTTGAACTCCATCTCCTTGGGTTGTATGTTTTGTCCCAGCAACAATGGGGTTGGTAGTTGCATTTCCTTGCAACAAATTGAACCTCTCCAGAACTTCTTGAGCATACTTCTTTTGAGAAATGAATATGCCTCTCTCATTTTGAATCACCTCAACCCCAAGGAAGTATTTCATTTTTCCTAAATCTGTCATCTCGAATGCATCGCCATCTTGAACTTCTCGAGGGCTGCCAAATTATTACCTGTATACATCAGGTCATCAACATAGAGACTAACAATGACCAGATCTTTTCCATCCTGCTTTATGAACAATGTGTGTTCAGATTCACACCTAATAAACCCAACATTCAAAAAATAACCTTCAATTTTACTGTACCAAGCTCTTGGTGCCTGTCTAAGGCCATACAAAGCCTTCTTCAGTTTGTATACCTTTTCTTCCTCCCCTGCAACTACAAACCCTTTTGGTTGCTCCACATAAACATCTTCTACAAGGTCACCATGAAGGAAAGCGCTTTTTACATCCAACTGATAGACTAGCCACGCATTATGCGCTACAACAACCATCAATGTTCTGATCGTATCCCAACGTGCTACTGGTGCAAAAACTTCAGTATAATCAATACCATGTTGTTGAGCATAACCTTTAACGACTAACCTGGCTTTGTATTTATCAACAGCGCCATGCTCGTTCAGTTTGGTTTTATAAACCCACTTCACGCCAATCACCTTTGTGTGTGGAGGTAGAGTGGTTAGATCCCATGTTCCATTCTTCTCAATGGAACTTAATTCTGCTTCCATTGCTCTTCGCCACTTTGCCTCTTTAATTGCATCCTCAAATCTGTCAGGATCCTCCATAGCTGCCACCATTGCATATGATTGTGATAGGGAATCATCTAAGGCATGACCAAGTTCGTAATCATCTAGATATCTTGGAGTTCTTCTCGTCCTAGAAGCAAGTGCATCAACTATTGGTACTGATGCAACAGTTTCTGCATTAGTAGTCTGGTTTGCACCAGTGTCTACAGCTGCATTCTGGTTGGCAGCAGTATCTGCAACTACAGTGTCAGCATTTGATCCAACCGAAACATCCTCTTCTTCTCCTTCTTCATAATCTGAATCTGCATTTATCGAATCATCGCACCCATCCCAAAGAAGTATGACAGAAGCTGCATCAGATGCATCCCTTTCCCACGACCAACCTCGAGATTCGTCAAATGTGACATCTCTGCTAACCAGCACCTTCTTAGTAATATGATTGTATAACTTGTATGCCTTTGATTCAGCGGAGACTCCCAGGAACACACACTTCAAACTTTTATCATCAAGCTTCTTTCTATTTTGATCAGGCACATGTACATAAGCTATACTTCCAAAAATTCTGAAGTGGTCCACAGTAGGCTTTAAACCACTCCATAATTCTTGTGGAGTATTGTCTTTGTTCACCGTTGTGGGACAACGATTGATTAAATGTGTCGTCCATATCACTGCTTCCGGCCAAAACTTCGTAGGCATATTTCTGTCCTTGAGCATGCATCTGACCATATTCATAATGGTCCGATTCTTTCTCTCAGCTACCCCGTTTTGTTGGGGTGTCAAAGCTGTTGTTAGCTGTCTCTTAATACCATGTTCAACACAAAAACATCGAAACTCATTGGACAAAAATTCACCACCCCTGTCAGTTCTCAAACACATAATGAAATCAGATGTTTCCCGCTCCACTTCTGCTTTGTATTGCTTGAACAAGTTGAGTGTTTCAGATTTAGCACTCAAGAAGTAAACCCATAACTTCCTACTGAAATCATCAATGATGGTAAACAAATACTTCTTTCCACTGTTTGATGCTGGTGTTATTGGTCCACACAAGTCTGCATGTATTAGCTGCAACTTTGTAGATGCTCTCCACTGACTTTGCTTTGGAAACGATTTTCTGTGTTGCTTTCCAAGTAAACAAGTAGAACATACTTCCAATTTTCCTTTCAATGGTGGCAGACCTCTAACCATCCCCTTCCTTTGTAACTTCAATAATGCTTGATCATTCAGATGACCAAGTCTGTGATGCCAGAGTTTCAGTGTTTCCATTTCTTCTATAGTCTGCAAACATTCAGTTTCTAGTGAAGAAGACTTCACATTAGCTTTGTTAGTTTGTTCACCAACCACTTCTGATATCAGAACAAACATTCGATTTGGCCTCATTCGTGTTTGCAGAATCAACCCTTTTTCTTCATGATAGATTTTGCACCCTCCTTGTTCAATAATAAAAGTCAATCCCTTCTCTTGCATTTGTCCCATGCTTAATAGATTGGTTTTCAAACCTGGAACATAGAACACATCATGTATGACCATAGAAAGTTGATTGATTTTCAATCTGATATCACCTTTCCCAACCACTTGCAGCCGCATGCCATTTCCTAGCTTCATAGTACACTTGAAGTTTGCATCCATACGAATAAACCATTGCTTGTTGCCACTCATATGATTGCTACACCCGGAATCCAAGAACCAAAAGTCTTCCTTTGAATGCTGGAACTCAGGAGACGTCATAAACGCATGATTTTCTATCCCAACTGTTTGTTCTGTTGCTGCAGAACATTGTATTTCAGCTTCTTCAAAACACTCCATAGCATCACTGAAATTCTCATCTCCTTCATCATCACAAAGTTCCTTGAACCATCCAAGTTAAGAGAAACTCACTTAGGAGGTGCCAATTTCCAGGAGATACTCATCTCCGTCCTGGCGGGCTGACCTGACATAAAAGCCTACTCTCAGATACAAATCCTCACTACTTCTATGTCTTCAAATTCTCTCACATTCGCTTAGTCTATATCTAGGCATACATCGTCACTCCCTCTTATATTAATTTATTTGTGAGGTACTTCACATCCTACTTGTGAGAATAAAACGCAATCACGACCAAAAATTACAAACATAGAACACACAAAGATATGTTAACTCAGTTCCTCTTCGCGAGAAGCAAATGGGTCCATTACCCTGTGCTGGCAAGATCTATGGCACAGGGCCTCAAATATTTGGGGCCTCATATTTGGCTCAAACTACCAATTTTTACTAATATAATAAATGATTCTCGTATTATTTGAATTATCGACATCTAAACTAAATTAATTAGGAGACAGTTTATTTGGAGCCTCAATTTTTGTGACACTAATGAGTAAAATACATGTATTCCTTTCACATTCACCACTAAACAATTTTTATTCACCAAGTACCATCAAACTTGTATATTCCTTTCACCAATTATCATTTGGTCCTATTTTGGATGGGATGATGATGTGGTATGAATGGAAATATAATGCAACTATAGTATATTGAAATTTTTTGGGTCTTCTTATGATTGTTGCTAGTTCTCATGGAAGTTTTTCTAAGTTGAAGTTGTTGAAATCCTATTTGCGTACAATGACATATGAAAGACTTAAGGGATTAGCAATGATGTTGATTGAGAATAAAATTTTGAAGATATGAAGATTAAAGAGCTCAACGACATTTTTTGTCGCAAAAAATATTTTCATAAATATTTTATGATTTTAATTTTTGTCTAATAATTTATATTTTTATTATGTTTTAAAAAAATATTGGTTATAATTTTTTTTGTCACATCTAATTTTTAGAACAGGGCCTCCAAAAATGATTGGACGCCTTTGGCGAGAGGAGTACATCTAATTAAAGGCGCTACCAAGTCAGGATATTGACTACTATATTGTAATGATACAAATTACAGTGAGAAAGAGCTATAAATAAAAACTCTAATTATTTAGCTAGCAAAACTAATAAAACCGACCCACTGACCAAACCGCTCATTATACAGCGGGTAGAGTGAGTACTCATGCATGTACAAATAAAAATAACGAAGCTTAGTTAGCTAATTATTGAACATAACAAAAAGAATCTGCGGTTATTGCTTCAAAGTCAACACAGTTAGGCAAGACTACCAAGTATCAAATCAACACTAAAAAGCAACTTTAATTGCCCCCATGGGTTAGGCTAATAAATAATAATTAACTATTGATCTTATGAATCAACACTCAACATATGAAATACCTCGATTAATTACTCTCTAACTATAGTTAAGATGAATTAGCTTTAATTTGATCATCCACAATCTAGAAATGATTGAATCAGTGGTCTATTTAGTCTGAATCGTTTAACCAAGTTCAGAATGTCCAGTTAGGGGAAGGTTATGCATATGTCTAGACATGGGTTGATTGGTGATCTAAGTCCGACGTGACTAGCTATATATGACTTAGATTAATCTGTAACCAGATCATCAATCAGCTCATGACACTTGATAACTTGGTCCAGATACCAAGGCACCATAAATGACAAAGTGACTCCAACACTTATGAGACATTACCTAAATTCACCTACTATATATCCCAACACCGGGTTTGTGCACTTATACGCTATACGCCCAAGACCTTACCTATTCGCCTTCAAAAAAACCTTGATACTTCTTTGTCTCCATGTCTTCTCTTAAATGCACCTTACACCTTCTTTACCTAGACATTTACCACTCTCTTTATCTATACGCTCGCGGGAAATGCTAAGGAGCAGGCCCGCCTAATAGGGTGTGCTGGCCTGCCCTACAGCACAGGGCCTCCAAATTTTCGAGTTGAGTAGAAATATGAGAAATGTATCATAAAGAAACTAGGCAAAAGGTAAATAGTAATGTAGTGGTGGTCTGGTGGCTTAGCTTTTGTTTTGCTTTTGGATAGACAAGGGTTCAATCATTTGCTTCGACAAAATAAAATAAAGCTTATGGTTTATTAACTAACATTGTTTGTGTTTTATTTAATGTTTTTTATTTTTATGATCATTTTGGTTGTTGTTATATTGATATGATATTAATATAATTTTATTATTTTCATATAAATATATCATTTATTTCCAAATCTTTAATGTTATACTGATATATATCATGTCGGGTTAAATTGATAGAAGCATATCGAATATATATTATCATTTCTAATATGACCATATCACAATTTTGGAACAGGGCCTCCGAAAATTCATTGCACGACCCTGCTAAGGGGAATTTGGAATTTTGTAGCACAATTTAAAAAAATATGTACCGTCAGTAGCCAAATGCGTAAAAAAGTCCAGAAATAGCACAATCTGACTGGCAGCCAGCGCTGCGCCAGCCAGATAGCATTGCGCCACCCAGCCAGCGCAGCGCTGGCTGCCAAGTCAAATTTGTGTCGTTGCAGCGCTGCGCCAATTGGCACACTAGTCGTTACAATGTAGCCATTAAGTAACGGTAGTATTGATCCCAGGTAGCGTTGCGCTGGCTGGGTGGCGCAGCGCTACCTGGGATCAATACTACCGTTTTTTTTTTGGTATAAATACCCCCCCATACCATCTTCACACCTCCTCTCATACTTTTTGAAACTCAATTCTCTCTAAGGTATTTTTGATAGTTTGTTTGTGTTTGTCATAAATTTTTTGTTATTATTATTGTACGCTAATGACGTATTTTATTTGTAGGTTCGTAGCAATTGTCCGGCGAGGAAATTTCGTTTGAAGAAGGCCTGAACCCTCCCTCAAAAGGTATCATGCTATAAATTATATGGTAATTAAATTGTGTTTTACGATTTTATATGTATTTAACATTGCTTGTGGATATTAAATTGTAGATGGATTACATGTTTGGAGAGGTGCCGGTTGGGGTACGAAGTGGTAGTCCCGAGGACCCTTCGATTTTATGGGGTGATGCTGACCGACATCAAGCGTCGGGAATTTTCGAAGCTCAGGTTGGTACATTTGAAATGTTTATTTATTTTTACAAGGTATTTATGTTTGAATGTTGCATTTATTTTAATAATATTCATAATTTAATTACTTATATTACAATATTATGATCAAATTTGAATATTAATAGTAGTACCTAATATTAATAAATTTTAAACTTAGATTTAAATCACTAAAACTAATTGACTACTAATGGGGATTAAAAGTAGTAAATATTAGTAACCTAAAAGATAACATATTGACTACTAATAGTGATTACTAATTATTTTTAAATGTTACTTATATTATAATACTAATTGATATAATTACAAATAATGTAAGTCCTAATTCATATTAGTATATAGTAAATATTGAAATGTTACTTCAATTTGAAATGTTAGTTATATATAAATGTTTGTTATATGTAAATGTTAGTTATATTTGAATGTTAATTATATTTGAATGTTAATTACATTTAAATGTTTAGGGTGCACTCAGAAATTGAGTACTAGTTATTAATTTTGTTACATCTTCTTTCCCCAACTATTAGGACCCACATATGACGCTTAATTGTCGCTTCTCTAAGAAGATCGTGAAGTACGATCCTAGGTTCGAGGCATACCTTGCCCCCATAGGTCTAGATAAGTTGCCCCCATACAATGAAGAAAGGCTGCAACTACAGACCGGTCATTTTATTAACTTTGATAATGACGCGAACAACGATAACAACAACAACACGACGACGACAACAACAACAACAACAACAACAACAACAACAACAACAACAACAACAACAACAACAACAACAACAACAACAACAACAACAACAACAACAACAACAACAGCAACAACAACAACAGAAATAACAAACACACTAAGCCCAACATGGATGTCAATTGTAAGGACAAGGTCCGGGTGGTGGTGGGGGAGGCCCTTCCCTGAGCAACCTATTGATTGAAACGTGCAACCATGAAATTTCTTCCCTCAGTTCTCGAATAATGTTGTCCTTCTCCTCAACGATGTCATCCTTCTCCCTATTCGCTCGAACAAGTAGTTCGTCCTTCGCCCGAATGATTTGGTCCTTCTCCTTAATAGCAGCATCCACGGCCTCCCGCACCTCCAGTTTTTCATAATAACCACACCCCTTCTCCTACAGATCAGAAAACAAACGTAGAGGGTTTTGATAACTAGGAAAATGAATAAAATTAAATTCGAACCCTTTTTTTTACCTCTCTCTCACGAGGGCAGCCAAAATAGCGTTCCAGATCACTCGGTCGAACGGATCTAGTCGCCCTTAAGTCACACCAGCAGTTAACCACACTGGCCTCATAAACGAACAAGTCCTCCTCCACCGGCTTCTTCAACTTGTGCATTACCCTCTTAGTATCTGTCACTACAGAACAACAGTAATTAGTACACAAGATTAATTCGTTAAACGCAAAAATGAGATAAGTACAAAGCACCCAAACGAATTTCACTTACGCTTACTCTTCCGAGACCTAGAGCCAGAGTTGAAGAATGACATATTCTAAGCTTGGTGACGGCTGCCTACTTCAAATTCTAAGTTTAGGGCAAGGGAGGTGAGTGGTCCAAAACTGCATCATAGAGGGGGTATTTATACTAAAAATTGAGGGCCTTAGGGTTTCTTCATTCCCAGGAAGCGCTGCGCCACCTAGCCAGCGCATTGCTAGCTGGGATTGAGGAAACCCTAACGGAGATTTGACGGTATCTAATCTGATTAGGCAGCCAGCGCTGCGCCTTCTGGGTAGCGCTGCGCTGGCTGGGTGGCGCAGCGCTGGCTGCCAGTCAGATTGTGCTATTTCTGGACATTTTTACGCATTTGGCTACTGACGGTACATATTTTTTTAAATTGTGCTACAAAATTCCAATCCCCCTGCTAAGGAGACTCCAAAATACTCAATAAGAAGTGAAGTCTCAACTCAACTCATCCAATCCTCTAGATCGAATATCTTATTGTTGTACCAACCGGCCGGTTTAATTGGGTTTGGCAGAATAAACTTGATTATATCATAATGTGTGCGTCATTTTAATTTGGTATTATTCGTGTAAGGATTACGTTTAAGATGAGAGTGCTAAGTAAGAATAAATACCATTAGTAGTAGTTTGTTAATTTAATTAATAAGTGTATTTATATGAATATGTCGTTCTCAAAACGAGCTCCCACACGTTGGTTCTCTTCCCTCTATAAGTAGGAATATGTACGTTCCCAATCCCCCCATTTTCTACTCTTCCCCCCCCCCCCCCCCCAATACTTAGATTCCCTTCTCCATTTATTATTATCTTACTCAATTTCTTAATTATGTTCGTCGCAAAATAAAATCATCTGACTTAGTGTTTGAGATCACTCCGAATTCTGACTCTTATAATAAATAACTCACTCACGATGGTGAATAATTAATGCTATTGTGTGTGAACTTGTCACTCGGGTAGGACTGAAGTTTGGTTTAGTTGGGAGGTCTCAACACACACATATGCTCAATCAAGCGGTCCTTGTTATTATAAACTAGACCATATCGAGTGTAGATTTAACAACTCATGACTTTTTCTTAAAAAGGTTATTTGTTTACCATATAATAGAGTAGATCGAGACATCGTCATTCATTAAGTTTATACATATAAAAATAGGCGTGTTAGAGAAAATGGTAGAATGTGAAATATTCGTGTAATTGTGAAACACATGGTTTGTTCTATGCTTGATAATATGTTCGAGTCTTGAGAAAGATTACCATAATATCTTTTTCTATATCTAAAAAATAGGTTAATTTTTTTATAACAATTAATGTGGTCATAAATTCTCTCAAATAATACTATAAAAATATTATCTTCTAAATAACTATATATTACACTGATAAATGAGTCGCTCATTCTGTAACGTGTCTGGTTATGTCGTATTTCCTAGAAAATTTCTTGACCGTCCTGTCACCCTAGGTTGATGAGTGATCTCTTTTTAGTCCTGCTTACTACCTAAATTTCTCCTCACGAAGTAATCCAAATTACTATATTTACGTAAGATTTTCTATTAACATATTTTAAAAAAATGTCACATATAATTTAATTTGATACATGAAGTCCAGAATTGATTAATTAAACGGTTGAGAAAGAGTATAGAATTTAGTAGCTTAGAAAAGACAATAAGCTAAATTTAAAGAGACAAAGAACAAAACACCAAACAGATTCCCCCCTCTCAATCTAGGACTACCCCACAATCAAACCCTAATCCACTAATCCTATTCATAAATTTAATTAAAATAAAATAAATGAATTAATTCTTCCCAATAGAAGAATTCAAAAGTAAATTAAGAGAAGAGGATCGAACCCTCTCCATTTCAACCCCATATTTTGTCCCCACCTTACCACATATACACACCACCAACCAAACACCCCCTTAATGGCCTAATTGCCAAATAAATATATACAATATGTGTTTTACTACGCACAACCTGTTTATATAATATATATATTATATTATATATGGGTTAATACATCTTTTTGCCCCTCTACTATGCAAAGTTAACAAACATACCCCTTTACTATTTTCTAACCGATTTAACACCATATACTTTGAAAAGTTTAACAAATATGCCCCTCTATTTATCTTTTCATCTATTTTTCGTCTAATGAGTTGATTATATGTGCTACTTCATATTATTTATACACCTTATCGTTGATTGGAATGTTCACAATCCAAAATTATTTAAATTTGAAAGAAAAAGAAAAAGGAATACCACAAAAACACCTCGGTACATATTGGTGATTATAATGCTTTTCCATTTTATTTTCATTTTAATTTAAATATTTTTCACCTTGTGGACGTCCTGATCAGTGATGTTGTGGACAAATAGTATGACGTAGCACATAAAATCAACTCATTAGACGAAAAATAGATGAAAAGATAGATGGAGGGGCATATTTGTTAAAATTTTCAAAGTAGAGGGTGTTAAATTGGTTAGAAAATAGTAAAAGGGTATGTTTGTTAACTTTGCATAGTAGAGGGGCAAAAACGTGTATTAACCCTATATATATATACCCTTAATATTTTTTTCAACCTATATTTTACTAATTGTATTCATATAATTTGAATTTGTTTTAGTTATGAGAATGCATTTCGTATATTATTAATGCATTCAATATCATACTAACGCAGTCCATATAAATATTATTTTTATCATAGATATAATAGTCCATATGCATTTCGTAAATGCTTAATGCAGTCCATATTATATGTACTAACGCAATCCATATAGATATTAATTTTAATTAAAAATATAGTGGTCTATATAAATACGAATAAATTATATGAATACGGACTGTGTATAATAAAACACGTAATATTTATATAGAAGAAAAAAAAAACAGAAAAGAAAAAGAATAATAATCCATGCATTCACCTTTCATTATCACATTTCCTCTCCCTATAAATACCCTTCCCACCTTAGCCAACATATTTCCAACTCATCACCCTTATCTTTCCAATTCTACCCTTCCCCTCTCTCTCATATTACCACCATGTCGGGTGTGGGGTGTTCAAGAACGGCGTCGTACGGCTGGTGGAGAACCCAGGGAACGACTCGTCGGCGATGGGGAGCAGCCGGTCCCGGAAGATGCTGGTGCACGCGCCGACGAATGAGGTGATAACCTCGTACAGCGTGCTTGAGAGGAAGCTGTCGGAGCTTGGTTGGGAGAGATACTACGACGACCCAGACTTGCTACAGTTCCACAAGCGGTCAACGGTCCACCTCATCTCCCTCCCAAGAGACTTCTCCAGGTTCAAGTCCATGCACATGTACGACATCGTCGTCAAGAACCGTCACATGTTCGAAGTTCGCGACCTCTAGAAGATCGCGAATTTCACGATTCGATGATCGAATCCATCTCTTTAATTTTTTTGGGTACTGCGTTTGTGGGTTTGGATTATTTTGCTTGTGTGTAACATGCAAATGTTTTTTTTTTTTTTTTTTTTTTGAGTTTATTAGTGTTTGTGAGGGTGGGATTTTTAATTAAGGTTGTATAATGTACGTACTATGATGTGATATGGGTTTGTAATGGTTGTGAATTGTGATCTCATGGGTTTGTGTTCTTGTTGTTAAAGCCTTAATTACAGTGGTTAATTTGTTTCTTGACTTGATTGATCCTTTAATTGTACTTGCTCAATAAGTCAATACAGGGTAAATCAAACTTCTCGATAGTAACGGTCTGTTTTTACATAATATTAGTATTCGACAAAATCTGTTTTCACTTGTTTATCCCTAATAGCATCTACAATGGTAAGATTTAAAAGGTTTAAAACTTTTACAAAAAGCTTTATAACCATAGAAGAGGTTGAGGTGACACTAAAAGCTTTATATACATAAAGTTTTAGGGACTACTATGGTATGGTTTAAAAGTTTAAAGTTTTAAGTGTAAATATTATATTCTATAAAAAAATATGAGGTGACAATTTTGGAAGAGAGAGAATGCAAAAGTTTTGTAGATTCAAAGTTTTTGCAAAAAGCTTTATGAAATTCACCATTCAACCCATTCTTCTCTCCTAATTTTTTACATTTTTTCAAATTTTTATTTAAATCACTCATTTATTTAATATTTTCCAACCAATTTCAATTAATCAAAATGACATATAAATGTATCACTACGAATGTACATTAACATGAATGACTGCATAACTTTAAAACATCAATATTCCAGTAAAATTGGTACAGCTAAATTTAAAATGCAATAAAAACACAAATAATATAAAGATTGCAGTGGCACATTTATTAAAAAAAATTGCAACATGGGTTCAATGTTCAGTGTCATCTCCGAAACGTTGCCAAATATGCTCCACTAAATCTGCTCTCAGTTGTTGATGTACTTCACGGTCACGTAATTCTGCATGCCTGCGAAGATATTGATGAAACCCTTCAACTGATCCACGAGACACCGATATTGGAGGATCAACATCATCGTCTGACCATGTACTTATTGCATTCCCTTCGTTCTCTACAATCATATTATGCAATATGACGCAAGCATACATTATATCTTTAAGTTTTTGGCGGTGCCAAAATCGAGCTGCACCACGTACAATTGCCCACCGTGCTTGGAGAACTCCAAATGCTCGTTCCACATCCTTTCTTGCAGCTTCTTGCATTTTCTTGAATTTCTTTCTCTTCGGATCTTCTGGGTATGCAAAGCTCTTCACCATTGTAGCCCATTCTGGATATATTCCATTAGCAAGATAATAACCTTTCGTGTACGTTGTGCCATTAACTGTAAATTGAATATCTGGTGAGTACCCACCCAATACGTCATTGAACAATGGGGATTGGTTGAGTACGTTGATGTCATTATCAGCTTAGATTTTGGCGAAATATATGGGTTACCTCCAACAAAGAATGTATTTCTGTTTCAGTAACCACACCCCTATATTGAAGATATACATTTTTAGGCTTGGACTAATTGATTGCATTTTTCATAGTATTCCATCAAATTTCTAATGTAAATTGAGTTTGACCTATTTATCATCAAAGGGATGTATTATTTTAATAATATTTTAATTTTATTATATTATTAATTTTTAGGCGATTTATTTGTCGATTTCATAATTTGTAATTATACATACGTATATTTTCAATCATAAAATACTTAGTCAGATGATACATGGTCTTGGAGCTAGTGTGGTGTACTGAATGCGTACCAATTGACGGAATGAAAATGATAAGTGGTATGGAAAGACCCAAAATGTAAAGTGATCAAATTAGGTGGTTGTATTTATATAGGGGGCTATTTGTAATATTGGCAAAATATAGGGGGCAAAGAGCTATTTTCCTTTAATATTTTAATCATATTATATTATTTATTAATATTTAAAAGGTTATAAAGCTTTATAAGTTTCATGCAATTGTAGGGGCAATTGACTTAAAGAGTACCGGATGTTTGAAAACGTAACGTTTTGGTACTCCTTCTATAAAATCCGTCAAATTGGTCCCGACCCCCAATTCCGTCCGCGTCCGTCCTCTTTCTCCGTCTAATTTGTCCACCGAGGACGCCTCGCTGGCCCCGCCACGTCATGTTAATGCCTCGCTGTACACGCTCCGGTCGGTTCGCCTTTGTGTTTCAACCGGTCAGAAATTTTTGAGTTGAATACATAACCTTCGTGTCCGTTCGGGTGACCTTTGACATGCCACTGATCGGACATTCATCACACTCTCTGTTCTCTCTCTTCGGTGACCGGATTTGAAATCTGTTTCTCTCCTCCGTTTGAAGGTCGCCGGTTCTTCTCCCGGAGTTTACAAGTAGCAGTGTGCAGACGGTAAGGATTTTCTCGGTTTAGGGATTAGGGTTCCATTTGCTTCAATAGCAGGGGAATAAGACATCCACGCTTACACCGATGCTGTTTTCCACGCAGGTGTTCGAGGAGAGGTCGGAATGACGAAGTGGGTTTGTCGGCCACCGGGCAATGGGGATCCGCATTACGATTCCGGTGAGTTGAAGTTAAAGTTGTGTTTAATGAAACTCAGAAGACCGACATTTAAACTCGTTTGATGTTGTGGGACTGGTATGACATCTAGGGTTTAGGGTGGGTAGATGAGGCGTTTGGGTATCTCACTTCTAATTGCAATTTCTTCTTACATTTTCAGCCAAAGAAGATCTCTTCACCATCGAGATGCATTTCAACGGGATTTTCATAGGGAGCGAGTACTTGTATGGCTCTGTCGCGTGGTTCGATCGTGTAGACCCAGACTACCTCTCATTGATCGAGCTCAATGCTATGGCAGAGTTGGTGAACGTCGAAGGGGACTTCTACCAATTTCTGTGGCCAAAACCAGGGTTTGGTATCGCCGATGGGTTACTTTGCATTGAGTGTGAGGATGATGTTCTGGCATTCAACAAGGTGAGGAAGAATATTGGTCCAGATGGTACTGTTCTAGGTGCACCGTTCTCCTTGATGAAGGTTTACGTGAAGCAGCTTTCTGAGTTCGAAGCAAGGATAAGAATTGGGCAGATCAAGATGGAACTCCACAGACCCACAGTTGAGAGCAGAGTTCAGTTCAGGTTGGAAGAACTGGATTCCGATCGGGAAGTACAATCTGTACATGCAACACTTGGTGGCTCAACCTCAATGGCAGACAAAAAGGGAATGTTATTGTTGCCTTGGACTGCAACCCCAGAATTGAACATGGACGAAAGCGAGTTGGCCAAAAAGGGAATACCTGATTCCACACTTTTGTGAACACCTCATCTCAGTGGTCCCTGAAAAAGACAACACCGACAACATTCCAATCCACGAGGATGGTGGACCTGAAGTGAACCCACCGAGCGGGTCTGAGGCCAACCAAGTCAACCCACCAAATACTGAGGTCAACGACCCGGAAGCGGTAGTCAACCCACCAAATACTGAGGTCAACGACCCGGAAGCGGTAGTCAACCCACCAAATACTGAGGTCAACGACCCGGAAGCGGTAGTCAACGACCCGGAATTGGTAGTCAACGACCCGGATTTGGTAGTCAACGACCCGGAATTGGTAGTCAACGACCCGGAATTGGTAGTCAACGACCCGAATTTGGTAGTCAACGACCCGGAATTGGTAGTCAACGACCCGGATTTGGTAGTCAACCCCAATGATGTGGTGGTCCAACAAAGTGATACGGCAGTTGACCCCCACGACCAGCAAGATGAGGGTGTTAACCGGGACGATGGCACGCGTTGGCTGGCGGTGGAAGATGTTTTGGCTGAAATGGAACGAGAGGAGGCTTTGAATGAACCAATCGTGGACGTCGAGGAAGGCTGGTCCTCACCGACCATATACAGTTCTCCGGAAACACCAAGAGTTTCTTGGGACGGGCGGTATAATCCTTTTTCTTCTGAAGAAGACTCCGACTACGCCTACTTCGGGCCGCCTTCCCCCCCTCAAGCTTCATACTCCTCTGAAGATGAGTCAGACTATGCATACGTACCTCCGGAGTACAGCAACGAAACGTCAACTCACTCTGAATCAGCCCAAGATAACCAAGAATTAGATTCAGAAGCCGGGTCGAATGGGGAGTTACTAAGTAATGCAAGGGATGAGGAAGACGTGTTTGACCGAGTCCGTGATGAGGAGGAGATGCTTAGCGAACGTGGGTGGGGTTCTGAGGAAGACCAAGACCCTAGAATTGATCAGTACCCGGTTTTCAATCCCTCTAGAGACATGGATGCTGCGGAGATTGTCATAGGGAGGGAGTTCGAGTCTTTCGCTCAGTTCAAGGACTTTTGCAAGGTACATGCCGTAAGGAGTCGTCGTGGTGTTAAATTCCCTATGAACGACAAAATTCGTTGCAAGTGCGTGTGTGTGAGAGAGTGTGGGTTCTGGATTTCCGCAAGGGCTCGTGGAGGTGGTGAAACTGTAGTATTAGTATCGGCGCAACTGGAGCATGACTGCTTAGTTGAAGAAGATATCCGAGCGGCTAACCCGGCGTTCTTGGCCAAGCACTACGTAGCCAGATTTCGCGTTGACCCTGCTTGGTCCCTCGGGAATTTCATACACACAGTAATAACGGATTTTGGTCTGAAGATAAATGCAATGAAGGCATATCGGACGAAGAGGGCTGCCATGAGCCTTATTCATGGGGAGGAGAACGACCAGTTCACTAAACTGTGGGACTATGGACAGTGGAAGCGCAAGGCTAACGACGCCGGAGGGACTCCCTCAGGACCTGTTCCGAGAGCTAATGACAGTGGAAGCGCAAGGGTGACTAGGAGCAAGATGAGGGTCAACCGTGGAGGGCGTACTGGGTAAGAGGACTCTGAACATGTGGGTTCTTACTACTTGTAGGGGATGTAGCAAGTGAGTACGAACTTATTTTGAGTAACGGACAATGAAGGCTAGTGTAGAACACCTTCAGTGATGTAGGTAATGCTTTTGTGTATCGGTTAGGGATGCCACCGTCGAATGATACCTTAGGACCCCATGGGGGATCCGTTAGAAACTGTTTTTGTATGGATTTCCTTAAGTATATGACCCCCGAAGGATGTGGCTTCGTCTTTTGAGTGTGGAATTGTAGAATCATTAATTGCATCTTTTGTTAATCCGAAATATAGTGTATCAGTACATGAAGACAGTTTATCAAAACAAAGCCTTTTTAAGCATACAGTACAAAAACAAGCATAACCTACTTCGGAAACCTAAAACCACGACCGTTGGACATTTTGAGCTGTGAAACTCGCTTCGTTAGACTCTCTAATTCACTTGTCATAGCAATCTCACTACCGCCGAAGTCCCCTAGCTGAACCAAAAGCTTCCGGAGCCTGTTATTCTCATTTTCCAGTTCATTTATCCGATTCTGCTGGAACTCAACTATGCGTACAAGCTCGAGCTTCTCAGAAGCAGCTGCTAGTTTGTCATCCAACCAAACAAAGAAACCACACCCTGGCTGAACCTACAAACGAAGTTGTGAACCATTACAACAATTAATTCCAGTACACTCGATAAAAATTAGGGGATTTTTACCCACCTTAGAAACATATCTTGGGCATCCGAAGAATTTCCTTCCGGGATTCACAGCCGTATGCGAGATTCTCCTAGAAGCTCTCATGCGGCAGTGGCAAAACACCTCCCCACCCCCAGAATCGTAATGGAACTCGTCGGCGGAGTGCACTCCTCTGTGTCGCAACATGATGATGCTAACCTTGCGTGTAACCCTAAAACCCCCGAGCTCCGTATTAAGAAACCCAACACCCTAATCAGCGGACGAGAACATACTTTATTTAGGACTTACCACTTACTTTGTAAGTTGTTCAGGTGATCGACAATGGCCAGAGGCGGATTTCCGTTGGGAGCTTTGATAAAGGAGAGAGCGGCGGGGATGAGCGGCAAGGTAGAGCATGAGGAAAGGAAAAGAAAGATGATGACGGCAGGGTAGAGCATGGGGAAAGGGAAAAGAAAGATAGTGGGTACAGCTGTCAACAAAAGTATGTGGGTGGGATTGTCACACGTGTCCCTTAACTATTCCCATTCCCGCCATGCACCCAACGGCTGCCTATGTTTTCTGACCGGTTGAAACACAAAGGCGAACCGACCGGAGCGTGTACAGCGAGGCATTAACATGACGTGGCGAGGCCAGCGAGGCGTCCTCGGTGGACAAATTAGACGGAGAAAGTGGACGGACGCGGACGGAATTGGGGGTCGGGACCAATTTGACGGATTTTATAGAAGGAGTACCAAAACGTTACGTTTTCAAACATCCGGTACTCTTTAAGTCAATGCCCCGCAATTGTAGGAAAAGCTTTATAAGTTAAAGTGTACTAAAAAAGTGATGTGGCATACTAGTTAAAGCTTTAAATTACACCACCATTGTAGATGCTCTAAGGTATTATATTACTAATTGTCTTACTTAGAAATTTCTTGAATATCTGAATAACTTAAACACAGTGATAATTTTGTTGAGTCTAAAGAGCCAACAATATATGAAAGGCCAAGCTGCTTTGATTCATTCAAATGTTATGATCCTTAACTGGATAACTAAATCAAATTAGGGGCTGTTTGGTTGATGGAATTAGGTCCGGGAATTGGAACCCTACTGGGAATTGACCTAAATAACTACACTACAATTCCCAGTCAGTAAAAAATTGACATCTAATTCCTCAAACCCAATTTCATCAACCATATCGAATATATATTGGGTTGTGATGGGAGAGATGAATGAGTAAGGAAGTAGTAGTACAAAAGTACTAGTACCAGCTCCAGCTCCAGCTGTGACCCTTTATCCATGCATGGTACGGAAAGGATTCTTTGCTTGACGGAACTGAACAATGAAACTGAATTGGAAGTACAAAGCTTAGCTAATAGCTAGGCTATAGTATGAATCATCCAGGTAATTATTAGTAGTGATGAATGAGACAACACATGCTCTTAATTAAGGTTATTAGGTTATGTAGTGTCACTATTTAGGGTTTGGATTTTTCTCTATTTTTATATATTTTTGTGGTTGGGGTTGGCTGTGTGTGGTCTCTTCAATTGAATTTACCAAAAATAGAATACTTTTTCCAAAACTGAAGCTTAGTTTTGGTTACTAGTAATGTAGACTGAAGGGACATAAGAGATAGTACCCGACCCGACCCATAAAATTTGTGGGCTAGGTTTTTGATTCGTCTCCTCCACCCGGCCATTGATTTGATAAATCAGAGCTCCATTATTGTTAGGTAGATAGGATTCTTTGTTGTATGCACTCACCCTTAATTAACTACACAAACTTAGAAAAGGGCCACACTAGCTATTCATACTTCTATTTTTGTTGTTACTTTCCATCTGAGTTAGCGCATTCAGAATGAAGTAATATACAGAACCATGATGAGTAAAATACATGGGATGTTACTTATGTATGATATCTAGTGTAAACTAGCTATTTTAATGAAATTTTCGTGCTCATATGCCGCTTATGTTTATCTTTGATAGTACCAATCAAGTTTATGTCCGTCATGGAGATAATTTAGTTAGCTTATTGCTATTGCAGATGACATGTAAAAAAATAACATGTTGTGCACTTAAAACACTTTGTAGGCCTAATCAACATGTCACATCCTCGTACTACTAGGCACAAAAAAGCCCACATTTCATCCTAATTACTTGACAATAAATTAACTAAAAACTTATCCCAAATAACAATCTATTCATTTGACTCAGTATACCACCTTAATTTTCATTCCATTATATAATTATAATTAAGTAATATGCGACTGTTATAATATGCTAAAATTTCATAGAAGCCAGCCAAGTTGGTTTCATGGCCCATGCAATGGACGAGTCCAAAAAACAAGTGCTTAATTGAATGAAGAAAAGGGATTCATTCATTTCTTCAGACAAGTTAATTAGAATATATGGACAGTCTGGATGATAGCTAGGTATATCCTTTCTTAGCTCATATCGCCATGCAGGACCCTCTCTATATACATTACATTAGACCAACTCCAATCATGGTCTTAAAACCCATAAAACATGGAATAACGTTTTGAAAACATGTTTTCGAAAAATATAGTAAAACCTTATTTTCGAAAAATATAGCAAAACGTTATTTTCGAAAAATATAGCAAAACCTTATTTTCCATATCTTAATCAAGAAGTTCTTGGAATCTTATTACAAATACATTAATCTTCAGCGATCTCTTTGAAATGCTTCATTGTGCAAAAAGATGTACAACCTCGTTTAATGGCTCTAATCAAAATTATGTAATTGATTAGGGGTGGGAGTCGGTCAATTAGGTTAATAATCGATGGATGTCGGTTAGTCAGTCGATCGGTTAAATAATTTACAAACATCTTAACAGTTAACCGACCGACATGGTGTCTGCTTGACCAAACGACTTCAAATTATTACGTTGGTTTCTATCAAAATGACCATAATTGTGAACAAAATATGAATAAAGTTAGTTAAAATGTAGTTTGGTCAAAATAAAATTCAGATTCTTATAACCGATTACATTTTCTCCAAGTTATTTATAACTAAATTTTTTTATTTTTTTTAATCGAAATGTTCGCTTTAATTAATTATAGTAGTGTTTGCATAAAAGATGATCAAGTTATAAATTTATAAACTAGATATCTACTCCAAAAAAAATTATAAGAACAACATCATTATAAGACTTCAAATTATAAGACCTTGTGATTGGAAAAAAATTTACTTTTAATACTATTATCTACTTTTTAAGGTCTTAAATTTTAGGTTTTTAAGTTGGTCTTACATATTACCCCCATTCCCAAGCATCTCTTACAAAAATCCAAATAAATAAACTCGTTGTTTCTATTCCTTTAGTAATTTAACACGTGTGTATATATATATAAAAAATGCGACGAAATTAATGTAATTAAAAACATGATGATCACGATGACGGCTGGAAACTGTAATGATGAGAATGAGTCATATATCGAATCCCTTTGAGGTATGGAGTTGGGCATGGCATGCATGATGCCGATCGAGTTTGGGAACCGTGTGAATCGCGAAATTGAATAAAATCCACTTTACCACATATTATGTACAAAGAAACAAAACAAAATAAACACAAACCGTGTCCCAATTATCTTACTTTTTTTTTTTTATAAAGTTTGTGTGTATTATATACTGAGGAAAAACAGAGGATAGAAACATTAAGCGGAGTAGCAAACAGCAATAGTTACATCAACCCAAAAGCGGCGCAAAAAGTCAATCTCAAAACAGTCGAGATCGTACACCGAAACAAAAGACCCTAGCCGTTATCAAAAATCAGTCTTCGCCAGCGGATGAGATCAGGGGCTGAGAAACTGCCATTGACGAGAAGTCAATCTCCGACAGTGACGCCAATCCGATGAAAAGTAGAAACTGGAGGGTGAATGGTGTCATTGAAGATGCGAGAGTTGCGTTCTTTCCAAATAAACCAAAGGGTCGCATGAAGGAGCACTTTCATAATCGGAGAGAAGCTCTTATCGCAGTTCAATTCTTTCCAACCTATCATGAGAGAGGCGATCGAAGAGTGGAAAGGACCGAAGATGGAAAGTCGTGAACTGAACAGAGCCCATACCTTGTTGGAGAAAGCGCACTCGAGAAAGATATGCTTTACTGATCCGAGATTAGCATTGCAGAGCACACATTTGTTGGCAAGAGTGAAACATTTTCTCTGTAAATTGTCCAGAGTTGCAATTTTGGAGTAGAAAACTTTCCAGCAGAAGCAAGCAACCTTCGTGGGAACTACCGATTGCCAAATCACCTTTGCTGGAAAATCAACACAGCCCCTGAATCTTTTAGCAGCCAAAGCTTGACGAAGGGAGGATACAGTAAAGCGACCAGCCGGGTGAATCGGCCAGTGGATATAAGCAGGACCTTCCATGAACAAATCACGTCGAATGTTGGAGAGATATAGTTGAAGATTGTCCCAGTCTTCTAAGGCACCTCCCCGAAGCTGAAAACGAAGAGGAATGTTCCAAGTAAGCCTGTCAGAGAAAGAGACCACATCAGTAATCAAAACATCCAAGGAAAGGGCAGCGGCCACGATCCTTGGATATAAACGATCAAGCCTCACATCCCGAACCCAAAAATCACTCCAAAAATCACACATCCCACCCCCGGATTGATTACACCGTAGGACCAGAAAATAGGACACAAAGATACGACCCATTTCCACAAGGAGAAGCCGGCAGAAGGGTATTTCCAAACAGGTTGCCAGTCTGAAGAATCGGATCCACATTTCAGCTTGATCAAAGAACGCCACCATGCGTTTCGTTCTACAGCATATCTCCAGTGCCATTTGCTCAGAAGCGCCAGATTTAGAGATTTGATGTCTTGAATGCCCAGGCCACCCACTCCTTTTGGGGTTTTGACCAAATTCCAGCCAACCCAATGGAGCTTGTTCAGATCAGAGGTACCAGACCATAGAAACCGATTTTGGATTCTCTCCAAATTTGAGATCACCGTTGAGGGAGCTTTGAAAAGAGAGAGGAAAAAAACTGGCAAAGAGGACAGCACGCTCTTGATCAAGGTAACAAGACCACCAAACGAGAGAAATCTAGCCTTCCAAGTGACCAGTTTACGATCCATTTTATCGACAACCGGATCCCAAAGGGTCGACCCAAAGCCCTTATTACCGAGCGGGAGGCCAAGGTAAGAGGTTGGTAGCGAAGCAGCTGGGCAGCCAAACAAATTTGCCAAGGAATCGAGGTTTTGAACCTCCCCAACCCAAAAGACAGCAGATTTATGGAAGTTGATCTTAAGACCCGAGACACACTCAAAACAGATAAGCACTGCCATTAGATTCTGAACTTGGACGGACGAAGCTTCACAGAAAACCAAAGAATCATCTGCATAAAAGATATGGTTCACCTGACCCGAGTTCGAAATCGGATTCATGTAAAAGCCGCTGATCATGCCAGATTCCTGAGCTTTAGAAAGCATCATAGAGAGAATCTCCATGATGGTAATGAATAAAAGAGGAGATAGCGAGTCTCCTTGACGTAGGCCTCTCGAACTCCTGAAGTAGCCTGCGGACTCCCCGTTGACAATGATAGAGAAATGTGCGGAAGAAATACAAGCGGCGATCCAATTCATCCAACTATTCGGGAAACCCATCTCCTTCATAACCAGAATCAAACAGTTCCAATTCACATGGTCGAAGGCCTTTTCAATATCAAGTTTAAAAATCAGATCGGGTCTTCTACTTCTGAAACGAGAATCCAAGAGCTCGTTAGCAATAAGCACGACATCCAATATTTGTCGACCACCCACGAAGGCACATTGCTGTTCAGAAATAATGTTCGACATACACAACTTAAGTCTGCCTGCTAGGAGCTTAGAAAGAATCTTGTAGATGACTCCGACAAGGCTTATAGGACGGAGATCTCGAAACTCTTCCACAACGTCTTTTTTAGGGATTAAGGTCACAAAAGTGCTATTAATGCACGGAGGAAGGATAGCTGTCGATGCAAACTCAATGATCGCTGCACATATCTCATCTTTAATCACAACCCAATTGCTTTTAACAAACTCGAGCGTAAAACCATCGGGTCCGGGAGATTTGTTTCCGGCACAAGCTTTGACAGTCTGCCAGATTTCCTCTTCACAGAAAGGCGCCACCAACCGAATAGAATCTTCCGCCGAGATGGGATTAAACTGAAGAAGACAAGGAAACGGCCGTATCGGAAAAGGATCAGCATAAAGGTTTGAATAAAAAGAGATGGCAGCCGCTTTTATCTCAGCTTGTCCCTCCACAATCGAGCCATTGAAAGAGATACTCTCTATACTGTTCCATCGTCTTTTAGCATTGGCCACACGATGGAAAAATTTCGTGTTACGGTCTCCGAGACGAAGCCAATTCTCCTTGGCCTTCTGGTGCCAGCAGATTTCTTCAAACTTCCATAGTCGATCCAATTCACATTTCAATTCGATGCGACGACGAATCTCGATTTCGGATAATCCCACTGTTTCATCTCGACCATCCAGCTGATCGATCTCCAACAGATTACCCTCAATTTGGGATTGAACCCTCTTGAACACAGAATTATTCCAAATCTTCAGATGCTGTTTAAGGGCTTTGAGTTTCCTACTCAAATATCTTACTTTTTGGGGGGGGGGGGGGGGGATTATATACTGTTTGTTTGCTACAATACAAATATGGAGATTCTATGATTCTATCCATTAGTTTAATGCATGAACATAACTAAGCATGAGAATATTGAGTCAAGCCATGTAATATGTATAGAGATTATATAGAGAGACACAATTCCAAAATATCATAGGATGGTTTCCTTAATTATGATGAAATTAGGTATGAAAATTCTCGGCCCATTAAGAATTATAGTGCATTTATTTGGGCAATTACCAGTGGATCAGGAATTGAGACCCAATTTCATCAACCAAACGACCCTATAATGATTAAGAACTTTCATAACATTTTCTTTCGACTTGTGTTATAATGTTGGCTTTTTCTTATGGTGTGTGATTACTAGTTATTTCATACTTGGTTGTTGAAATTGATCTACAATTGGCTATGTTGCTTCTTCTTCACGCATTATGTCACTTCGGCAATTCCATGACATATCCAACTCCGGAGTAAAAAAAAATTTATAGAAGACATCTTGTAGACTCTTCCATAGCTAGGTTGATGATTAGCTAGACATGGTACAAGTTTCTATTGCATGTAACTCAACTAGTTCCAATAACTAGTCTCGATAACTGATTAATTATTGTAAATTTATTCAACATAACTTGTTCTCGCAACGAGAATAGAATAGATAAGAAGATGTAATTATGATAGGAAAATGGGAATGAGGATGGGGGAATAATTAAGTCGTACGTGGTGGGTGAGTTGTCAATGTCAATAGGGTTATACGCAGCTAATGAGATGGCGACTGGGAAATGGAAGAAAAGGTGCAAACTTTATCCGAATGTTATCTATTATCCAACGATATGGGGGCAACTTAAAGAGAGGATGATCATGAAGAACAAATGGGAGAAGAAGACCCCAAGAACAAAGGAGCAAGTTAAGAAATTCCCCATGCACCTTCTTCTATTATGTTAATTCGGTTATTAATTGATTAAAATTGGACTTCCAAGAAAGTTTGACTGATAACCGAACGAAATAAATCGGTTAAAAAATAAACTAAAATTTAGTTGACCAAAAAGTTAATCGAGTTAAATCACTGTTAACCTTAAAATACTTTGTAAATTGATTAATATCATAAATTATACACCATGTAAATAAGCACTTGCATTAGAACTTATTATTCCATTATTATTTCGGCCAAAGTCAGTCAAGGTAGGTTAACCTCATTTTTAACCGTTGACTGAAATGGTTAACCACTCCTTGACCGACCGACCAATCGGTTAACCAATTTTTATCAGTTAATCATTTTTAACCATTAACATTAACCGAATTCCCGTCTAATTTGTGAGACTAACCATATATGAATATTTCTAGCTTAGATAGCTCTCTCGGCCAATAACCATGGTCAACATTCTAGTTGATTCTTGTGTACCAAAAATGAGTGTTTCTTGGTGTATGTATTCCTGCACCATTTGTGTATTCGTATCATGTACACATTTGTATGTAGTTATATAGAAGGTGTATAAGGGTGTACGTATAGAGTATGTGTACACAAATATAAAGTGTTAACTAGCTTTAGAGACTTTGTGTATTGGGTTTAATTATAATATATGGTATGCTTTGTATATATATTGGGTATGATTATTGTAGGAGCATTGTAAGTAGGGTTTTTTTAGAGAAGCTAAAGTATTATTAAAATAATTATATAGGAAAAGAGAAAGAAATTTTCTAAAACGATTACATTGTCACCAAAAACTTTGATCCAAAAAGAATTATTGAGGCTCATCCCGTTAAGAGAAAATTTTCAGTTAATAACCGAGAACTGAGAGGTCTCCGTTTCGAATCCCAGCAGTCTCCAATTCGTGCACATGACTTGTCGAAGTTGTACAAATCTCAACTCTTTTCAGAGTTTCAGTTTGGGAGGGGCGTGTTAATGAATGCTATAAAAGGTAATATTAAACTCTCTCCCAATAACTTGAATTATTGGGATACAACCATTCTTGACACAAAGAACATGTGCACATGTACCATGTGTGACGTTTACTAAAAGCTAGTACCATATTTAAAAAAATGAGTACTCGGTAAATAAATGAGTGCAAAAGTTCTCAGAAAATAAAAATTTCCAGAGATATAGTCCTGCTACGGTGGTCCGGTGATCGTGATAATTTTTTGTGAAAATCAAAATTTTCCTCAATTTATCCGATTGTCAGAGCAGTCCCCAGCTACCATTGTTAAGATGTTTGGGTTGTCGGTCTTAATGTTTTAAAACCTTTAGTAGATTAGGATGAAGTCAAAGATAAATTAAGAAACATAAGCACTTATTTGAAGCCATGAATGAAGAACGAACTTGTGAAAGTTGGATCTTGGCAAGGTAGGAGATGGATCTTCTAAAAATATAGTTCATCTCTTATAGAATTCTCTCTAAAACTAATTCTTAGGGACCATAACCCTATTTATAACCAAAGCTATTTAGTCATTTATAATTTAGTCCCTCATTAAATTATAAATGAATCATTTGATATATACACTTTATCTTCATAACATTTTAGTACGACGCATTAACATAATTGATCACTCAATTTTGGTATTTTATCTTTAAAATAGCAACTTTATACATATATGATCAACTAAGAATTTTTAATCCAACATGATCCATTCTTCACCTACTAGAGTTAGCTCTACAAAATAGAAAAGGAAAAAAAATGGGATTAAATGATAGGAAAAATAGTATTTTGGCCTCCTCTACTCTGCCAACATAAGAGCATCTACAATGGTCTTGAAATTTAAAGCTTTAACAAGTATGCAACATCATTTTTTTAAAACACTCTAACTTATAAAGCTATTCCTATAATGACATGAAACTTATAAAGCTTTATAACCTTTTAAATATTAATTAATAATATAATAGAATTAAAATATTAAAGGAAAATAACACTTTGCCCTCCTAAACTTTGTCAACTTTACAAATAGCCCCCTATATAAACACAACCTCCTAATTTGATCACTTAATATTTTGGGTCTTTCCATTCCACTAATCATTTTCATGACGTCAATTGGTACGCATTCAGTACACCACCCTAGCTCCAAGACCATGTATCAGTTGACTAAGTATTTTATGATTGAGAATATAAGTATATATAATTACAAATTATGAAATCGACAAATAAATCGCCTAAAAATTAAAAATATAATATAATTAAAATATTATTAAAATAATATATACATCCCTTTGAAGATAAACAGGTCAAACTCAATTTCAATTAAGTATTGGAATACTATGAAAAATGCAATCAATTAGTCCAAGCCTAAAAATATATATCTTCAATATATTATTCAAACCCTCATATCCCCATGTATCCACACTATGAGTATTTCAATCCAGCAATGCAACAACAATATACACCGCAAAGTATGCCAACACCGCCTGCCGATACAAGACCTGATAATATGGTGGAGTCTGACGGAATGAGTAATGATGAAAGTCGCAAGAGGTGGACCGTTGAAGATGACAAATTTCTTGCAAGCTCTTACCTCATCATCTCAACTGATAGTGTGAAATCAATGCTTAACCAATGTTTCATTCAAACAAAAAGACAAAATCATAGCGGTTGGTCGGATGATCAAGTTATGGGAGCTGCATGAGAGTTGTTTTACTCCATGCGTAACAAACATTTTAAGTATGAGCATGTGTGGATGACGGTCAAAGATGAGCCAAAATGGAACGTGGGCAACTCAAGTGAACCGTCTTCGAAAAAGAAGAATGTGTCTGCATCTGGAGTAGACTCACCTGTAGGTGATGAGGATACACCCATTACCACTAATGATGATGAAGTTGAAAATCGTCTGATGGGTCAAAAGAGGGCGAAGAGGAAAGCCAAAGCGAAAGTCAATTAAATAGATGAAAGGTAAGCGACAAGTGGATCCATTTAATTTCGGAATGAATTTCGTGCGATGAATGTGGAACGGATGGACATGATCAAACAAATGAAAGAAGTGATGCAGGAAACCATTAACAGCAGTTCGATTGGGGCTGATTATGCGAGAAATTAGGAAAGAGAAATGAGTTGATTGGTGAATTGCATAAAGCTTTTTGCAAAAGCTTTCAATATACAAAGCTTTTGCATTCTCTCTCTTCCATAATTTTCACCTCATACTATTTTATGGATTATAATATTTACACTTAAAGCTTTAAACTTTTAAACCATACCATTGTAGTCCCTAAAGCTTTATGTACATAAAGCTTTTAGTGCCACCTAGAACTCTTCTATGGTTTTAAAGCTTTTTCTAAAAGCTTTAAACCTTTTATACAAGACCATTGGAGATGCTCTAACAAATAGTCTAATGTACTATAAATCGTTTTTTTACTCCCTCCTACTTCGACTACTTTGTTGTTTTGCTCCTTCCGTTTCAAATTTCATCTTCTTAACATTAAATCTGGACATTTTCAGACATAGAGAAAGAGAGACATCGGAGGTAGGAGATGAAGAGATGGTTAGGGAGGTATCACGAAGAGTATGGTGAAATACGAAGAATTTTAAAACCTAATATTTTATTCGTCAATTTCATCCTATCTAACCATATATATACTTATATTCCCAATTAAAACGCTTAGTAAGCTAATACATGTCTATTAGAACTAATGTGGTCTATTGAATACGCATCAATTAACGTCATGAAGACGAAAGGTGGAACGGGAGGACCCAAACGGTAAAGTGGTCAAAGTAAAAGAGGTAAAAAGAGCGATTTATAATATAGGAATTATTTGTTAAGTTGGTAAAGTAGATGGAGCCAAAGTGCTATTTTCCCTAAACGAGAAGACGATCTTCTTATTCTTTTGTAATCTGGATTTATATTCGTCTTGACTTCTTGGATCCAAAGACAAAAGCTTTATGAATCAAAATAGGACTTTTTCAACTCTTTCAAAGTTTGAATTCTTCTGGACATGCAATAGTTCAATATATGATTTTGTTTTATTATCCGCCGCTGCATTGAGGCAAGTGTTGAGGGGGTTTTGTAGTTTTGGGGCACTTTTGGATGAATATGTAGCCCCAATGGCACTATCCCAAAATATGTCCACATAGGGGTAAATGCGCGGCGCAGCGAGCGCCTAGCTTACTAGTGAGCGCCGCGCTCACTGGGAATTAAAAAATTAGCCGTTGCAAACGACCGCGCCAAGTAACCGTTAAACGACCGTTGCCCGTGACACCCCAGTGAGCGCCCCGCTGGCTGGCTAGCACGACGCTGGTTGAGTTGGCATTTCCAGATGCTATATAAACCTCCCTTTGGACCTTCATTCTTCACACCTCAATCCTCATTCTCTCAATCTTCTAAAGCTATTCTCTCCCGATTTAGTTAGTTTTTACGGCAACATCTTGAAGCAATTTCGGAATATGGCCTCTTCGAGTCGTCGTAAGTGAAATGTAGTTTTCGTTTGCATTTCAGTTCTTCCTCATTTGTTTTGCTACACTAACTACTACTGTCATTCAGTTTCAGATTTCGAAAGGATAATGTACAAATGAAGAAGCATGAAGAGGAGGATCTGTTCGTTTATGAAGGAGCCTCGTCGAATGCAAGTGCGGGTTACGGGCAACCAGATCTATTGCCTACAATCTGGAGCGCTATTTCGGGTGCCCTCTCGAGAAGGAGGGCAAGAGTTGTGGCTTTTACGAGAAACTAGAGGTCCGTGAGGCTATGGACGCGGTGACTAAGGAGAAGGACGAGGTTATCGAGAGGCAGAGAACCTCGTTTTCGCGTCCCAGAGAACGGGTGAAGGGTCTCGAGTCCCACAACTCAGTGCTGCAGGGTTATATCAATGCCCTGGTTAAGGGGAGTGGGTTTTCTAAACGTGACTAGAATAGAAAGAGTACTGAATGGGATGAAGTGGTTGTTTTATGTTTTAATTGTTAGGTTTATGTTGTTTTGTTGTAATCTTTCAGTGTTGGAGGGTTGGGGTCTCCCTTGTCACTCATTGTATCCCTTTGTTACATTTGGAGAAATCGAAGAACTTATGTTGGGTTGTTTGTTTTCAAGTTCATTCAAGCATATTTTAAATAAACAAGCCGATGAAAAGCAAAGATAAAGTTCATTAAAACTGGAAGGGAAATACAACACAATGACATAGAACACAATACAAGGGTAATACAACACAACGACATAGAAGACAATGAAAACGGATTAACCATTCCTTGATGGGTTGGGATTTATGTTGCTTTGCTTTGCCCGTGTGCAAGTCCTTCTGTTGTGGCCAGCCTCATTGCAGTAGCTGCAATGAGGCTCAATCTCTTCGACCCAATCTTTGTTATGTATGCGTGAATGGCGTGGCCTACCGAATCGTCTAATTCTTCCATGGTCGGGAACGAAATGCAACCCTCCATGTGGAATCCAGTCTTTTCTGCCCCCAATTGGGTGGAAAATCCTACTGTATATACGACTCACAGTCTCCAGCTTGTAATGGTCGTTAACGTAGTAGAACGGATCTTGATGAGCATGTCGAATGGCTTCCATGGCGTGTGAACATGCCATTTTTTTCTGTTGGAACTTTCCGCAGGTGCATGACCCGTCGTGGTCGTCGTAATACAGATTCACTGTCTACGTATTATTCCCCCTCCCATTTGACATATTTGGCGCAGTTTGCACATCGAACAACTCATTCTCATAGTCGTAGGTCCTTACTACATGAGTATATGACTTGTTCAGTCGTTTCCCCATCCGCTTGAGACACAGCTTGGTCCATATTGCCCCGGTCCGTTGATCATCAAAGTATCCAACAAGCCTGTAGAAGGTGGCCTCCACAAGAGCTGCGATGGGGAGTGCACAGACTGCCTTGAACGCCCCATTGACACTCTCTGCAATGTTCGATGTCATATTATTCCACCGTGTCCCATCGTAGCATGAATCAACAGCTCTCGACCAATACAGTTGGTCCTTAGTTACCCAATCAGCGAGGCCCAGTTCCATTCTAGCGTCTGTTCTAATGAATGATCTGACCCCCTTTTCAAATTTCCTCATGGAGGATTTTTTACCTGCAAGGGTCACACATTGGAGGAGGTTTAGTTAGCAATGATAGGTTGGAAATAAAATAGTGAAATGTTTAATGAGACATACATAGTGCTGTCAAGCGATGCTTCATGGGTGGACACTTCGCCTTGGCGTTGTAGTTGCTGGCGTAATGACGTATGCACCAGCGCCAATGCCATCCATTACGAATCTTACCCATTGAATGCCTGATTCCATCATGTTTGTCAGATATGACACAAACTCCGTGTCTGTCGGTTACGAACTCTTGAATGAAATTGAAGAACCACTCCCAGTTTTCTTGATTTTCCACGCTGACAATGGCGAATGCAACAGTTGAAGATGTTCTTGTTTCCATCAAACGAGCTAGCAATGAGCAATGTATGCTTGTATTTTCCAGTAATGAAAGTGCCATCCACGATAAGCACAGGCGGACGGTGCTTGAATGGTTCTATGCTAGGACCGAAACTCCAAAAAACTCGTTTCGAACTAAAGAGCAGTACCTCTTGTTTGTGAAGCAACGTGAACTGTGACGAAATCCACTTATGTACCGCGGTTCCAGCCCTGGATCGCCTTCAATACTGTTGGCAATTCGTTGTATGATCCTTCCCAGTCGTCGTAGATTTGCTCCATGGCCCGTTGCTTTCCGGTCCATGCTTTCTTGTACGATATGTTCCGTCCGAACCGATTCAAAACCTCAGCCTGAAGCTGTTTGATCCTAGGGTGAGGCGTCACTTTCACGAGATGGAAAATGGTATCAGCTACAACTTGGACATCGAGCTGCTTCGGGCTATTGTTGTCCATACTCCCTTCGCATGTATGAAATGGGTTTAGTTGACGGATGGTCCACATTCCGCTTTCATCGGTAGTGAGTCTGATTCTCCAATGACATCCGTTGTGCTTGTAGCCAGCACATTTGAGCTCCAGATCTGCCTTCTTAGACCGTGTCGTTGTCAGCATTTGGTTGTTCTTCAAGGCTTAATGCTTGAATGCAAGTTGTGCGTCTGCCTTCGACTCAAATTGTTGTCCAAGCGCGAATACAGGACCGTCAAAGTGAAAATTAGGAATTCTGTTCACGCCGTACTCGTGGTTGCTAGTTACCATTCGTTCGCCGATGTCTGGTGCCAAATGCGTGAAACAATCAGGGGGTGTATGCACCGGGTGGAGGTCGTGGATTGATGGGAATCTCTGGGGCACCGTCTACTATCTCATCAGGCTCAAAATGGGTTTCGGCATCCCTATCTGTATTGATTTCAATCTCAGATGACTCTTGATCTTCACCACTCTCGGAGCCCGGGGGCGTATCATTGCCCTCCTCCCGGTTTGGAGCAAGTGGCTGCACAATGGGTTCCCGTGACCTCCTGCTCGCAGTAGTGTGGCGCGAGTGACTACTTTCTCCGCACTCACTTGTCTGCCCGTATGACATGCTCGCACTTGCACCCTCCGCGCCTTGTTGTAGAGGATGTCCGTTCTCAAACTCAAAATATAGTCAGCGATGCGGTAGGAGGGATTCGTGTTCATCATGTCGTACATGACCTCGAATCCTGTGGCTGCCATGATGGGGACTGGGAAGTGAGCCGTAAGTTCGCCACCAATGTAAAAGGGACACCGCCATGTTAGAGTTCTAACAACCTTTGCGCTTGGCAAACCCATCTTTTTTAGGAACTTCGGGTATGCTTGCCATAGAGTTAGTCTCGCAACGAGATGCCTATCGTCCAGGATAAGGTTGCCTCCGACGTAAGATAGACCTGAAGCCGTGTTGTCCACTTGTTCTCCACCCCATCGAAGCCAGAATGCAAACCCCATATGTAAGCAATACAAAGATGAAATGATTTTTTTGAGATGACAATGGTCTTGACGCATGTTCACAATAAATATTAAATCTGGTACTGGGGGGTAGCTGGCAAGATTCTTCCCTATGAAACCATGTGATCACCTGACTTTGCGTCAGTGGCAAGTGGGAGGCAGCTGGCAAGATTCTCCACTATCAAACCATGTGAACACCTGACTTTGCCTCAGTGGCAAGTGGAAGGTAGCTGGCAAGATTCTTTTCAAAAAAGGGTAGTGGTCTGCAGTTGTGTAGTCCAGTTGGGATACAAGTGTGAAAATAAAATATGCAACTAGGAAGTGTGAAATATGGAGTACAAGTTTCAGATACGAACTAGCATTCTTCAAATATAATACTACAAGTACGAAAATGAAATAGTACAAGTCCAAAAAAAAAATACTACAAGTCTGAAAATGAAATATGACAAGTCTAAAAATGAAATAGCAAGTAGTATAAGCCTCTATCCACGTCTACGTCCACCACCTCTACGCCCACCCCTAGCATGATCTCTGGCCAAATGCCTACCTGTGCCGCACATAGCTGGTCTAGGATCCTGTCGCAATCCATAGCGTTGTGGTGGCTGGGCCAAGTCATCGTCATCATCATATGTGGCATCCATCTGTATCGTCGGTGCGGGGTTGCGCTGTTGCTGTGCCCTACTACTCTCTCCACGATGCTGCTGAGATGGTGCTCTCTACTGCTGCTGGGTGGGCGGAACAAAGGACCGACTCTGCTGTTGGCTGGGCGGATCAAATGACTGACTCTGCTGCTGGGTGGGTGTAACGAAGGCCTGACCCTGTGTCTGATCCCAATCCTAGTACTGCGTGTACTGTGTCTCCTGGAAGTCATCGAGGGGGTACGAGTCTCTGTATCGTGGCCTCTGTGGCTCGTCAGTCTCAAACTGTGCAAGGTCGGGCTCCCACAAGCCTGGGGCAACTGGTACGTTACGCCTCTGTCTGATAGTGCGTGTAGGCGGGATCCTCGCCTGTGACATCTCTGGCGCCGGGTATGTCATCATGTGGTGCATGTGTGGGCTGGGCAGGTGCCCTCCGTGGTATCCTCCGCTCTGGTGTCCTCTGTATAGCATCGGATGCATGCATGAGCGAGCGGAGGGTAGCATTGATGACACTCGATTTGATGTGATTATCAGCCTCATTTAAGCGACATTTCCCTGCTTAAGACATGTTTTTTAGGATAGAATAACGAATATTCATTCAACTACTCTATCTCGTGCCATTTGTGTTACTTGGCCCGTTTCAGGTCTATTTGATGGTTTTCTAGTGTTTTCATGTTAGCACAGGTTTTTGCCGTCAAATAAAGTAGCCAAGGACGTGTCTAAGGCGTTGGAACCTCGAGGAATCGCACCGGAATCGATCCAAGGAGTCAATCAAGTCAAACCAATTCCTGCTCCATTTACACTAAAGTTTTCGCCGAAAATCCCTTGGAGTTTTCGGCGAAAACTCAAGAACAAATCGGTTGATGTCAACCAAGGAGAGTTTTCGGCGAAAACTCCAAGTTTTCACCGAGAACCCGGCGCCCGAAAAACACAGGAGAAAACAGCCGGCGGTCAACCCATTTACAAAGAAATTTTCGCCGAAAATTCCATCAGATTTTCGGCGAAACTTCCAAGCAAAACTGGCAGTATTAGGGTTAAGTATAAATACTTAACCAGCGGCCCTAAAACAAAATATACCATATATCATATCTCATAATACCAAATACTTCGAGGATTCTCAAGAGTTCTGGAGTAGAGTTTAGAGTTCGAAGAGCCAGGAAGAGATCGTGACGCCATCCCTTTTATCTCGAAGACTCGGAGCTAGGATTGCAAATTACCGGAGATCGAAGTTTTGTCGGAGTCGTCTTAATTAGGTTTTTCAGATCCTTTTCTGTTCTTCCTCTGTTCAAGATGAACTCTATATTTGTCTTTGATTCTTTTGTGAAAAACATGAGTAGCTAAACTCGTAGAGCTTAGACTAGATGAACCCTAAGTGACCCAGGGTTTTAAAGCGGTCACAGATCGGCGGTGATTAGATTCAAAGTTCAATCAGTTTCTCTTTCATGTTTGATTTGTTCTTCATTGTTCATGTTTCTTGTCTGGATTGATCACCTAGATTAGATTCTTGTTAAGCTAAGGATAGAAGCGAACGCTCGCCTTACTTAGAACATCAAATCGAACAATTAACCTAATCATTGGAGCGTGCCTTTCGTAGGAACCAGTTAGGGTTAATCCACTGCAAGAGTAACTCATAAATCGTTAGTAATTGCACCAGTTAAGTTAAGTCGTTGCGAGAGGCGACCGTACCCAGGCAGCTAATTAATCTTGGTAGCTAGATCGGATAGAGCGAACGTTCGCCAGTCTTAAACCTAAGGGTAAGGAGTTATGGTGGTGTCTTAGAATTGATTGAACGAGAATCGAAATACGCTGATTTGTTGATTGCCAATGCTCTGGTGAACGAAGGGGGATTCAAAGTCTAACCTTGTCTATCATCTTCGTTTTCAACCAATCTTTCAATCTGTTTTCAGTTTTAATTTTTAATTTTCGTGCATTTCTTAGAATTAGAAGTCGTGGAACTCACACCACGCACAAAGTGTTAAACTTGAGTGATTTCCCTTTACATTTGAGTAGTCAATCATTAGAAGACCCGTGGAATACTATCTGCTTAGCTTTCTAGCTTGGTAGTTATTTGATATCACTGTTTTACGGCCTCATCAAATTGGCGTCATTGCCGGGGACTTCTTTTGATTGTTCGAAAGAAGAACTGACATCTTATTCTTCTACTTTCCATCTTTCACCTTTCCATCCACTTCAATTTTACACTGGTTTTTGTTTATTTTTGTTATTTGTAGGTTGTTCACAGGTTTATGCACCACCGCCCTCTCTCGCGTCTCCAAAGCGCCAAGAACGACAAGGCTAAGAGTGTAGAGAGACCAGGCAGTTCTGCTCCACCGAGACAATCACAGATTTTGAAGAGAGGCAGAACCAATCCACTTCCATCCGTCACTTTGATCAAGATCGAGGAATTGAAGGAGAGTTCCTCATCTTCATCTTCACCGTCATCTTCATCCGCTTCATACACCGAGTCACTTTCACCTCCTCCATCTCCTACCATGGATGATCAGTTACCACCACCACCACCACCAGGCAGTCAACCACCACCAGTTTCACAGAAGAGTCTAGCTGACTACAACAAGCCGAGCGCGACTAGCGTTCGATCTTCCATTGCCGTGCCGCGCATTGAAGGAGATCCTGACTATGAGATCAAGATTCCATTCTTGACTATGATCTCTAGGGATCTACAGTTTGAAGGCAGGCCACTAGACAATCCGTGCACACATCTGGCGGATTTCCTTGATCATCTGGGTTTTTATTAACTAATCTGGTTTCGTTTCTGGCTATAGGAATGTCACTCATGAGCGCAGGACTAAGGCGCGACTTGACACCAGCTCTAGCTCCTGAGCTCACGCTCCTGTCACACCCGCAATCCACGACCCTCCACCAGCATTCCCTGGCCGTGTCGGGTACCACCCCACTGTTGCCCGCCTGCCCCAGTACTACTTCGAGCGCTACCAGAGGCTCGAGCGTGTTCCCGGAGCCGACGTGCGTTCATTATCCATGGACTCACTCTTCGAGCACGACGAAGACTGGCACCAGAACGTGCTCACCGCACTGACGCATGTTGGACTGCTGGAGCTGACCACGCTAGCTGCTGACTTCCCAGACGTCGCTCTCCAAGAGTTCTGGGCCACATTTGAGTTGGACGAGCATAAGAGGAGGCAGCGTGGGAAGGTTGTATTCTTGTACCTTGGCGGGGTGTACAAGTCGTTCACCTATGATGAGTTTGCTGCTCATCTCGGGATCCCCCGCGAGCACTACGAGGGACATCACCTCGACTGGGAGAACGACTCCGACGACGGAGAGGAGTACGATGCGCTCTGGAGCCACATGACTGGAGTGCCCGTCAATCATACCACGAATCATAACTCAGTTAAATCCCTCTCTCACCCTCTCTATCGATTCATTCACATGGTTTGGCGTCGTTTTCTTTTGTTTGTGCCAGATAAGAGCCGCCACCACATCAGCAGAGAGGAGCTCACTCTTCTTCGCACCATCTGGGAGAGTTATCCTCTTCATCCCGGATGGGTGCTTGCACGCGTACTTCGCCTGAAGACTCAGAAGCCGAGGCCACCGAGCTCACTCGTGGGAGGCAACTTTGTCGGCCGACTCATCATCTCCCTCGGTATCAGCCATGAATATGGCCCGGACATCCCACGACGCAGAGTATATACCGTTGGTGGAGATTTATCGATCGAGTACGACCTCGAGTTGGACCTCAGTCCACAGGTGCCAGCGCCCCCTCCTCTCTAGGACGAGGAAGAGTCGGAGGAAGAAGATGATGCTGATGAGCAGAGGCAGTTAGCTTATATGATACTTGGAATCAATTCCAAGAACTTCTCTACAACTGTCCTCATCACGGATTCGAGCAGAGGCAGTTAGCTGAAATCTTTGCTCGAGGTCTTCGAGAAGAATCTGCCAAGTGGGTCAATTCCCTAGCTGAAGGGGATTGCACTACGCTTACACCTGAAGCTGCTCTTCTTCATTTTGCGAACTGCGCTTCCAAGTCGAGGAACTGGGAACGACAATCTGAAGGGTCAAGAGGCAAGATCGATCTCGAAGCTACTATCAAGGCAGAAGTAGAGAAGCATCTGAAGAAGTCTTCTACACCCATCAAGCCGTCGGCAGCCGCTGTTTACATTGCCGATTGCGAGTGGTGTGGATCTTGTGCGCATAATGGAGGCCGATGCCAGAATTTTGGTAAAACAGAAGTCTGGTCTGCCGAAGAAGTCAATTTCGTTCAACAGGGCTTCAGCAACAATCAGAATGGTTATGCTGGCTACCGCAATTTCAGGCAACAGGGGAATTATCAAGATAGACCTCCCCACAATGCTGGCGCCAACCACAATCAGAATCATAATAGCCGCCCAGCTGGTCCAGCTCAGGATCATAAGCCGAACCATCCGCCGGCAGGTGTCTACCAGCCGCCACACCGCAATCCGGGTAACTATGGAACTGCTCCTGGCAATCACCAGAATCAATATCTGAATAATACCTACACAGGTCAGCAACATCAGAGGGAAAACAACGTCAGTGAACTGGACAAGAAGCTTAGTCAGATCATCACCAGAGTTGACGATCATGACAGTCAGTTCAAGGCTCAAGCTCTTCTCAACCAAGAACAGATCACATCCGGTCAAAGAATTGAGCAGGCTGTGAACCACATCTCGAGCATGCTAGCATCTGGTCGACCATTTGGCCAACTTCCAAGCCAAACCGAGCCAAATCCGAGAAAGGAGCAACCTAAATGGTATCCGTTCAAGAACCGTCACACTCATCTACTAATGCTTCTTCTATTTTATGCAGGACTGATGAATCTCTTAAGGAAGCACTGAAGGAGGCGCCTAAGAAGTATGATCCTCCTCTTGCTCCGTACTACGTGAAGCCTCCTTTTCCAAGAGCATTGCTGCCGAACGCAAGGATCGAGACTGGCATGTGGGGAGGTAAAGAAGGATATCCTGCCGCTCCTAGCAAGAAACCATCATCGCCATATCCAGCTAAGTGTTCTGATCCTGGTTCTTTCACACTTCCTCTAGTTATTAATGATGTTGAGATAGAACGTAGTTTGGTTGATCTAGGAGCGTCTGTCAATGTTATGCCTATGAGTTTATATGAAAAATTGAACCTAGGAGAATTTGAACCACCTAGCATGCAACTTGTCTTTGCTGATAGATCACTAAAAACTCCGAGAGGAGAGATAAAAGACGTTGTTACTAAATGTGGTCCTTTTACGTTCTTAGCTGACTATGTGATCATAGATAATAGTAAGGATGATTCTACCATTCTCATAGGACGACCCTTCATGGCAACAACTGGAATGCAAATTAATGTACCAAATGGTTCTTTAACATTGAGGGTTGGCAAGGACACGATAACGTTCCGCCTTAAAGACGGGATGAAATATACCCCTTTGAATGAAGAATCTCATTGCCTAGTTGTTGAAACTGTGGAGTTGACTCCGGTCAACTCCGTTACTGACATCTCTTCTAGTGTTCCTAGATCAATTGCTGTTACAGGTGCTGGACAGATTACCAAGCAGAAACCAAAATCTGCTGCTCAGAAGCCGCCAAAGAAGAAGGAACTGAAAGCCTCTTCTTCACCGCCGAGCAAAGAACCTGGCAGGTCGCGGAGAAGGAATCAGAAGAAAACGAAGACTCAAATGGTCTGGAGACCAGTTGTGCCACCACCTTCATCCGAGCCAGCTGCACCACCAATTCATTCCGAGCTACCGGTGCCGGAACAAGTATTGAAGGAGAAGCCAAAAGCATCTCCTAAGGAAATACCTACGATCACCGATCCTGGTGATACAAAGTCGGAGGATAAAAAGAAGACGAAGCCGATCATTCTCATCCCTTCCACCGTCTTCCTTGTAGAAGATGATCCCTTGACAGAGCTCTTTGGTCCGTTCAAGATCACTGATCACCTTCCCGACGGTCGTACCAAGCTTATACACGCTAACGGGAAGAAATTTATGCTTAACGGAGATGCCCCGAAGCTCTACTTCATGAACTCCGATGCTAGCATTAAGGAGAACCTGAGTTGGGATGTCTCCTAACACTGTCCAGGTATCGTCCAGCTCAAGGACGTTAATAAAAGAGCGCTTCGTGGGAGGCAACCCACGGCTGGAGTCAGTTTTTCATTTGTGTCAGACTTAGTGTTTTAGAGTCGGTTTGGGGGATCCAAAAGTGTCAGTTTGCATGATTTCTTATTTTTCATGTGTAGTCTTTGTGTCATCGTTTCAATCGCAAGTTGTTTGAGGTTGTTCCGATTTTTGTGGATTTAATTGTGATTTTCTGAAGTTTGCCGGGATTGCGAAAATATTTTCAATCGTGCAGTTCAAAATTTTCGGCGAAAACTCCTTTGAAAATCCCACTGTGTTTTCTGGACGATTTTAACTAAACTTTTCGGCGAAAACTCTATGAAGTTTTCGGCGAAAATTTATTTGAAAACCGGCAGACCATTTTGCCTTGAGTTTTTGGCAAAAAATTGCACCCATTTTCGCCAAAAACTTGAGTGAAAATCAACAAATTTTTCCCTTTTAATTCTCGGTCACACTCTCTCTCTCCCCTCACTTTCATTTTTAAAAACCAAAAACCTTCCCCTGTTTCAAAAATCCAAACCGCCGCCACCACATTCACCCCGCCGCCGTCCGTTTGCCGCCGCCGCACCTCTCCCCTCCCTTTTCCGATCATTTTGAGCCGTAGATCGTCCGAATCGGGGCTCTAGAGCTCCCGTTCAGCCAAACCCTAATTTTTTTTATTTTTCACCGATTTCTCTTTCTCCGTTCATTTTCAGCACCCATGGCTTCAAGGTAAGTTGTAGAACTTTTCATTCCGAATATTTTGACATATTGAATGCTGAATTTCGTCGGGTTGACTTTCAGTTGACTTTTCAGTTTACCTCGATTTGCGTGCCGACTGATTTCGTGTGAACTAGGTTAGCTGAATTCTTTGGATTGATCTGGCAAGCTTAGGGAGAATTGTGCTGAATTTTAATGTCGCTCGATCATGTGTTGCCATGCTTAAGATCGATTCTTTGCGGTGTTGACTTTATGTGAAATGTCGGTTTGACCATGAATTGTTTATGTTCTTTTGGCTGCCGTGTGTGTTCATTCACATTCATTTATCTGTGCTTGCCATCTGAGTTTATAATTATGCCGTCATTTCCCGTTTTGAGCTAGTAATTGCCACGATTAGGGTTCAATGTGCTTTGATGTTGACTTTTCGAATGTCGGTTTGACTTCTGATCCCTAATATGATTTGAACATTCCGGCTAGACATATGCATGATTTGTGATTTATCGTGATTACCGGTTACTTAATTTGCTTACCCCCACTCGGTTTTCCTCATTTCTTTGTGAAATTGAGTTTTTCTACTAAGTGTGGGGTGGGTTTTTATTAACTAATCTGGTTTCGTTTCTGGCTATAGGAATGTCACTCATGAGCGCAGGACTAAGGCGCGACTTGACACCGGCTCTAGCTCCTGAGCTCACGCTCCTGTCACACCCGCAATCCACGACCCTCCACCAGCATTCCCTGGCCGTGTCGGGTACCACCCCACTGTTGCCCGCCTGCCCCAGTACTACTTCGAGCGCTACCAGAGGCTCGAGCGTGTTCCCGGAGCCGACGTGCGTTCATTATCCATGGACTCACTCTTCGAGCATGACGAAGACTGGCACCAGAACGTGCTCACCGCACTGACGCATGTTGGACTGCTGGAGCTGACCACGCTAGCTGCTGACTTCCCAGACGTCGCTCTCCAAGAGTTCTGGGCCACATTTGAGTTGGACGAGCATAAGAGGAGGCAGCGTGGGAAGGTGGTATTCTTGTACCTTGGCGGGGTGTACAAGTCATTCACCTATGATGAGTTTGCTGCTCATCTCGGGATCCCCCGCGAGCACTACGAGGGACATCACCTCGACTGGGAGAACGACTCCGACGACGGAGAGGAGTACGATGCGCTCTGGAGCCACATGACTGGAGTGCCCGTCAATCATACCACGAATCATAACTCAGTTAAATCCCTCTCTCACCCTCTCTATCGATTCATTCACATGGTTTGGCGTCGTTTTCTTTTGTTTGTGCCAGATAAGAGCCGCCACCACATCAGCAGAGAGGAGCTCACTCTTCTTCGCACCATCTGGGAGAGTTATCCTCTTCATCCCGGATGGGTGCTTGCACGCGTACTTCGCCTGAAGACTCAGAAGCCGAGGCCACCGAGCTCACTCGTGGGAGGCAACTTTGTCGGCCGACTCATCATCTCCCTCGGTATCAGCCATGAATATGGCCCGGACATCCCACGACGCAGAGTATATACCGTTGGTGGAGATTTATCGATCGAGTACGACCTCGAGTTGGACCTCAGTCCACAGGTGCCAGCGCCCCCTCCTCTCTAGGACGAGGAAGAGTCGGAGGAAGAAGATGATGCTGATGAGCAGAGGCAGTTAGCTTATATGATACTTGGAATCAATTCCAAGAACTTCTCTACAACTGTCCTCATCACGGATGCGAGCAGAGGCAGTTAGCTGAAATCTTTGCTCGAGGTCTTCGAGAAGAATCTGCCAAGTGGGTCAATTCCCTAGCTGAAGGGGATTGCACTACGCTTACACCTGAAGCTGCTCTTCTTCATTTCGCGAACTGCGCTTCCAAGTCGAGGAACTGGGAACGACAATCTGAAGGGTCAAGAGGCAAGATCGATCTCGAAGCTACTATCAAGGCAGAAGTAGAGAAGCATCTGAAGAAGTCTTCTACACCCATCAAGCCGTCGGCAGGCGCTGTTTACATTGCCGATTGCGAGTGGTGTGGATCTTCTGCGCATAATGGAGGCCGATGCCAGAATTTTGGTAAAACAGAAGTCTGGTCTGCCGAAGAAGTCAATTTCGTTCAACAGGGCTTCAGCAACAATCAGAATGGTTATGCTGGCTACCGCAATTTCAGGCAACAGGGGAATTATCAAGATAGACCTCCCCACAATGCTGGCGCCAACCACAATCAGAATCATAATAGCCGCCCAGCTGGTCCAGCTCAGGATCATAAGCCGAACCATCCGCCGGCAGGTGTCTACCAGCCGCCACACCGCAATCCGGGTAACTATGGAACTGCTCCTGGCAATCACCAGAATCAATATCTGAATAATACCTACACAGGTCAACAACATCAGAGGGAAAACAACGTCAGTGAACTGGACAAGAAGCTTAGTCAGATCATCACCAGAGTTGACGATCATGACAGTCAGTTCAAGGCTCAAGCTCTTCTCAACCAAGAACAGATCACATCCGGTCAAAGAATTGAGCAGGCTGTGAACCACATCTCGAGCATGCTAGCATCTGGTCGACCATTTGGCCAACTTCCAAGCCAAACCGAGCCAAATCCGAGAAAGGAGCAACCTAAATGGTATCCGTTCAAGAACCGTCACACTCATCTACTAATGCTTCTTCTATTTTATGCAGGACTGATGAATCTCTTAAGGAAGCACTGAAGGAGGCGCCTAAGGAGTATGATCCTCCTCTTGCTCCGTACTACGTGAAGCCTCCTTTTCCAAGAGCATTGCTGCCGAACGCAAGGATCGAGACTGGCATGTGGGGAGGTAAAGAAGGATATCCTGCCGCTCGTAGCAAGAAACCATCATCGCCATATCCAGCTAAGTGTTCTGATCCTGGTTCTTTCACGCTTCCTCTAGTTATTAATGATGTTGAGATAGAACGTAGTTTGGTTGATCTAGGAGCGTCTGTCAATGTTATGCCTATGAGTTTATATGAAAAATTGAACCTAGGAGAATTTGAACCACCTAGCATGCAACTTGTCTTTGCTGATAGATCACTAAAAACTCCGAGAGGAGAGATAAAAGACGTTGTTACTAAATGTGGTCCTTTTACGTTCTTAGCTGACTATGTGATCATAGATAATAGTAAGGATGATTCTACCATTCTCATAGGACGACCCTTCATGGCAACAACTGGAATGCAAATTAATGTACCAAATGGTTCTTTAACCTTGAGGGTTGGCAAGGACACGATAACGTTCCGCCTTAAAGACGGGATGAAATATACCCCTTTGAATGAAGAATCTCATTGCCTAGCTGTTGAAACTGTGGAGTTGACTCCGGTCAACTCCGTTACTGACATCTCTTCTAGTGTTCCTAGATCAATTGCTGTTACAGGTGCTGGACAGATTACCAAGCAGAAACCAAAATCTGCTGCTCAGAAGCCGCCAAAGAAGAAGGAACTGAAAGCCTCTTCTTCACCGCCGAGCAAAGAACCTGGCAGGTCGCGGAGAAGGAATCAGAAGAAAACGAAGACTCAAATGGTCTGGAGACCAGTTGTGCCACCACCTTCATCCGAGCCAGCTGCACCACCAATTCATTCCGAGCTACCGGCGCCGGAACAAGTATTGAAGGAGAAGCCAAAAGCATCTCCTAAGGAAATACCTACGATCACCGATCCTGGTGATACAAAGTCGGAGGATAAAAAAGAAGACGAAGCCGATCATTCTCATCCCTTCCACCGTCTTCCTTGTAGAAGATGATCCCTTGACAGAGCTCTTTGGTCCGTTCAAGATCACTGATCACCTTCCCGACGGTCGTACCAAGCTTATACACGCTAACGGGAAGAAATTTATGCTTAACGGAGATGCCCCGAAGCTCTACTTCATGAACTCCGATGCTAGCATTAAGGAGAACCTGAGTTGGGATGTCTCCTAACACTGTCCAGGTATCGTCCAGCTCAAGGACGTTAATAAAAGAGCGCTTCGTGGGAGGCAACCCACGGCTGGAGTCAGTTTTTCATTTGTGTCAGACTTAGTGTTTTAGAGTCGGTTTGGGGGATCCAAAAGTGTCAGTTTGCATGATTTCTTATTTTTCATGTGTAGTCTTTGTGTCATCGTTTCAATCGCAAGTTGTTTGAGGTTGTTCCGATTTTTGTGGATTTAATTGTGATTTTCTGAAGTTTGCCGGGATTGCGAAAATATTTTCAATCGTGCAGTTCAAAATTTTCGGCGAAAACTCCTTTGAAAATCCCACTGTGTTTTCTGGACGATTTTAACTAAACTTTTCGGCGAAAACTCTATGAAGTTTTCGGCTAAAATTTATTTGAAAACCGGCAGACCATTTTGCCTTGAGTTTTTGGCAAAAAATTGCACCCATTTTCGCCGAAAACTTGAGTGAAAATCAACAAAATTTTCCCTTTTAATTCTCGGTCACACTCTCTCTCTCCCCTCACTTTCATTTTTAAAAACCAAAAACCTTCCCCTGTTTCAAAAATCCAAACCGCCGCCACCACATTCACCCCGCCGCCGTCCGTTTGCCGCCGCCGCACCTCTCCCCTCCCTTTTCCGATCATTTTGAGCCGTAGATCGTCCGAATCGGGGCTCTAGAGCTCCCGTTCAGCCAAACCCTAATTTTTTTTATTTTTCACCGATTTCTCTTTCTCCGTTCATTTTCAGCACCCATGGCTTCAAGGTAAGTTGTAGAACTTTTCATTCCGAATCTTTTGACATATTGAATGCTGAATTTCGTCAGGGTTGACTTTCAGTTGACTTTTCGGTTTACCTCGATTTGCGTGCCGACTGATTTCGTGTGAACTAGGTTAGCTGAATTCTTTGGATTGATCTGGCAAGCTTAGGGAGAATTGTGCTGAATTTTAATGTCGCTCGATCATGTGTTGCCATGCTTAAGATCGATTCTTTGCGGTGTTGACTTTATGTGAAATGTCGGTTTGACCATGAATTGTTTATGTTCTTTTGGCTGCCGTGTGTGTTCATTCACATTCATTTATCTGTGCTTGCCATCTGAGTTTATAATTATGCCGTCATTTCCCGTTTTGAGCTAGTAATTGCCACGATTAGGGTTCAATGTGCTTTGATGTTGACTTTTCGAATGTCGGTTTGACTTTTGATCCCTAATATGATTTGAACATTCCGGCTAGACATATGCATGATTTGTGATTTATCGTGATTACCGGTTACTTAATTTGCTTACCCCCACTCGGTTTTCCTCATTTCTTTGTGAAATTGAGTTTTTCTACTAAGTGTGGGGTGGGTTTTTATTAACTAATCTGGTTTCGTTTCTGGCTATAGGAATGTCACTCATGAGCGCAGGACTAAGGCGCGACTTGACACCGGCTCTAGCTCCTGAGCTCACGCTCCTGTCACACCCGCAATCCACGACCCTCCACCAGCATTCCCTGGCCGTGTCGGGTACCACCCCACTGTTGCCCGCCTGCCCCAGTACTACTTCGAGCGCTACCAGAGGCTCGAGCGTGTTCCCGGAGCCGACGTGCGTTCATTATCCATGGACTCACTCTTCGAGCACGACGAAGACTGGCACCAGAACGTGCTCACCGCACTGACGCATGTTGGACTGCTGGAGCTGACCACGCTAGCTGCTGACTTCCCAGACGTCGCTCTCCAAGAGTTCTGGGCCACATTTGAGTTGGACGAGCATAAGAGGAGCAGCGTGGGAAGGTGGTATCCTTGTACCTTGGCGGGGTGTACAAGTCGTTCACCTATGATGAGTTTGCTGCTCATCTCGGGATCCCCCGCGAGCACTACGAGGGACATCACCTCGACTGGGAGAACGACTCCGACGACGGAGAGGAGTACGATGCGCTCTGGAGCCACATGACTGGAGTGCCCGTCAATCGTACCACGAATCATAACTCAGTTAAATCCCTCTCTCACCCTCTCTATCGATTCATTCACATGGTTTGGCGTCGTTTTCTTTTGTTTGTGCCAGATAAGAGCCGCCACCACATCAGCAGAGAGGAGCTCACTCTTCTTCGCACCATCTGGGAGAGTTATCCTCTTCATCCCGGATGGGTGCTTGCACGCGTACTTCGCCTGAAGACTCAGAAGCCGAGGCCACCGAGCTCACTCGTGGGAGGCAACTTTGTCGGCCGACTCATCATCTCCCTCGGTATCAGCCATGAATATGGCCCGGACATCCCACGACGCAGAGTATATACCGTTGGTGGAGATTTATCGATCGAGTACGACCTCGAGTTGGACCTCAGTCCACAGGTGCCAGCGCCCCCTCCTCTCTAGGACGAGGAAGAGTCGGAGGAAGAAGATGATGCTGATGAGCCGCAGCCCCAGTCAGAGCCGGAGTTTCATGATCATACACCCTCGCCACATCATCAGGCAGGGTATGCACACCAGTCGCCGCCGCCCATTCCAGATCCATATCATGCGCCTCACCTGCAGCACCGACCGCATCCCGCGGATGTTGGAGAGCTGTATGAGCGACTCCAGGAGTGGCGCATCACTGACAACGTCGCTTAGGACGCCAGATGGACTATTATGCAGCAACATATGCGCCGCAATGACGAGCGGTATGAGGCACAGCTGGCGTGGTAACATCAGGTCGGCGACGCCCTACACCTTCCACCCCCCGACGCCCCTGACCAGCTATGATCGGGTGGTGTCCTTTTCATTGTCCTTTCTTTTCATTTCTTCTTTTCGGATTTTGATCCGACTTTTTTATGTGTGGATCCGGGACACTTGTCCCGGTTTCCTTTTTATCTTTCATTTATTTTTGTTTTGCAGGCAGTTGGGAGATTCCCTTTGCTTCGCTTTGGTAGAGTGCCTCTGCTCCGAAAATCCATGCTCATCCACTACGCCAACCATCTCGGTCCAGGTTCTTCTACCTCACTCTGAACTTTAGATTTATTCCTGTGAGGACACAGTCCGATTTAAGTGTGGGGTAGGATGCTAGAGAACCTTGCATGAACTTGATTGCCCTTGATTGTGTTTTTGTGTGCCTCGTGATTCCTGTCCAGTCTCTCTAGCATTAGAATGGCTCAGTTCTTGATTTTTGATGTTAAGTTGTTGTTCAATCTTTCATAATGATGCTTAGACTACTTACCCTAGAACTTGAGAACCAACGTATTTACTTTGATGCTAAATTGCCTGGTCAGAACAGAATTTTTGAAATCACACTTGTAGTTTGTAGCCTTGATTGCATGGGAATGACCGAATCCGACTAGCAAACCAACTGTGAGCTTTTGATCCATTGCACGTAACTTGCAATTTCAATTCTTTTTGAGTGATTTTCTGTTTGCTGAATGAGTTAGAATTTGCATGAGACCTACTCGAGACCACACGATGACACGAGTTCTAGAATGATAGGGGCACCTAGGTTCAGCTACTAAGCCAGATAGCCTACCAAATGATAAATCCATTAGGTTTAAACCCTTGAGCTTGGCCTGTTCTTTCGGTTCGATAATACATTACAGCCATTTCCCATTCTTTCATTCCCCATTCATCCCCTGTGGTTGTAGTTCTAGATTGACCTACCGGAAGTCGGTTTGTGGTAACCTGCCTATAGCCATTAAACAGGTGGTTTTAGCTATTATGTCCAGACGTGTAAACCCCTCTAGCAACTAAAAGAAAGAATCGGCACAAAAAAAAATTCAGAAAAGTTTCAAGTTTAGTTCAATAAAACGTTCTTCTCCCTACAAATGGAAGAACGAAGTCAAAAGAAAATTCAAAGAAAAAAATGTAAAGAAATAAAGTGCTAGGTTGCTTGAGGGTATCATAGGACGAGCGTTCACTATTCCACCTGTGTCTGGTTAGACGGTAGGAAACCATAGGCTATATTCGAGGGAAGTTAGTCGAAAGCTACACCGCACCAAAGCCATCATCATACATTCCCATCATCCATCTCATCATAAACCCTTGTAGTGTAGAATTCGTTACAGTCCTACCAGGGAAGTCCTTCTTGACTATTTACTCGTGTTGTCACAGTGGTGGAGATGTGGTCGAATTGCAAACTTATGACAGAATTCAGTAACAGAAAATGATTGAGAGCAGAAACACGTCCTTAAACACAGAGAGTGAGAGTTCCCCATTTACTAAATATTTCCAGTGTGAGGAGTCTGGTCGGTCAGGTCAAATTCGTGCATAATTGGTTGCGATTACTCGTCGTGTGCAGACCAGGTTGTTTGGCTGATCAGTATGCATGTTAGGTTTCTTGTTCTAGGAATTATCTGTCTAATTATTCATTGTGTTTGATTGAACTCCAATTTAATAAATCTTATCATTTGTGAACATGAGCGTTTCTATTCAGTTTGCTTGAGGACAAGCAACAGCTTAAGTGTGGGGTATTTTGATGACACTCGATTTGACGTGATTATCAGCCTCATTTAAGCGACATTTCCTTGCTTAAGACATGGTTTTTAGGGTAGAATAACGAATATTCATTCAACTACTCTATCTCGTGCCATTTGTGTTACTTTGGCCCGTTTCGGGTCTATTTGATGGTTTTCTAGTGTTTTCATGCCAGCACAGGTTTTTGCCGTCAAATAAAGTAGCCAAGGACGTGTCTAAGGCGTTGGAACCTCGAGGAATCACACCAGAATCGATCCAAGGAGTCAATCAAGTCAAACCAATTCCTGCTCCATTTACACTGAAGTTTTCGCCGAAAATCCCTTGGAGTTTTCGGTGAAAACTCAAGAACAAATCGGCTGATGTCAACCAAGGAGAGTTTTCGGCGAAAACTCCAAGTTTTCGCCGAGAACTCGGCGCCCGAAAAACACAGGAGAAAATAGCCGGCGGTCAACCCATTTACAAAGAAATTTTTGCCAAAAATTCCATCAGGTTTTTGGCGAAAATTCCAGGCAAAACCGGCAGTATTAGGGTTAAGTATAAATACTTAACCGGCGGCCCTAAAACAAAATATACCATATATCATATCTCATAATACCAAATACTTCGAGGATTCTCAAGAGTTCTGCAGTAGAGTTTAGAGTTCGAAGAGCCAGGAAGAGATCGTGACGCCATCCCTTTCATCTCGAAGACTCGGAGCTAGGATTGCAGATTACCGGAGATCGAAGTTCTGCCGGAGTCGTCTTAATTAAGTTTTTCAGATCCTTTTCTGTTCTTCCTCTGTTCAAGATGAACTCTATATTTGTCTTTGATTCTTTTGTGAAAAACATGAGTAGCTAAACTCGTAGAGCTTAGACTAGATGAACCCTAAGTGACCCAGGGCTTTAAAGCGGTCACGGATCGGCGGTGATTAGATTCAAAGTTCAATCAGTTTCTCTTTCATGTTTGATTTGTTCTTCATTGTTCATGTTTCTTGTCTGGATTGATCACCTAGATTAGATTCTTGTTAAGCTAAGGATAGAAGCGAACGCTCGCCTTACTTTAGAACATCAAATCGAACAATTAACCTAATCATTGGAACGTGCCTTTCGTAGGAACCAGTTAGGGTTAATCCACTACAAGAGTAACTCATAAATCGTTAGTAATTGCACCAGTTAAGTTAAGTCGTTGCGAGAGGCGACCGTACCCGGGCGGCTAATTAATCTTGGTAGCTAGATCGGATAGAGCGAACGTTCGCCAGTCTTAAACCTAAGGGTAAGGAGTTATGGTGGTGTCTTAGAATTGATTGAACGAGAATCGAAATACGCTGATCTGTTGATTGCCAATGCTCTGGTGAACGAAGGGGGAATTCAAAGTCTAAGCTTGTATGTCATCTTTGTTTTCAACCAATCTTTCAATCTGTTTTCAGTTTTAATTTTTAATTTCCTTGCATTTCTTAGAATTAGAAGTCGTGGAACTCACACCACGCACAAAGTGTTAAACTTGAGTGATTTGCCTTTACATTTGAGTAGTCAATCATTAGAAGACCCGTGGAATACGATCTGCTTAGCTTTCTAGCTTGGTAGTTATTTGATATCACTGTTTTACAGCTCATCAAGCATGCATCTCCTGCTGGTCCTATGGTGTGATGTGCGGCTGTCCAGTCGTGACGTACAAACGCTCAATGCCACCGATCTAAAAGAAAAAAACAACAGAAGACGTCAGCAATCAACCTTCAAACGATAAGCCGGATAGCTAGTATGCATCCCTAAACCCCCACATACCAAAGTCTCCATGACGGTGCCTCGTCGTGACACAGTGTAAGCTCCAATCCTCAGCGTCAATCATCCATGGACCTGCCGCCTCATGATCAAATCGCTGCTCCCAGAACCGGAGATATCGATGGTACCTCGCAACCCAGTCAGCCTGTCGTGTACCCCTATGTGTGGTCTCCAAGTTGATCATGACCTCCGATCAATGCCATTTTGAGCTTGTTTTCCTTGTTGTCATTTTATCAAACACTTGGTGTGCATTGAGTTTTCTTTCATTTGAAGGTTGAGAGACCCTTTTGATTGTTTGACTAGTGCTTTATGATTGACATGAGAGTGCCTTGCATCATTTACCTTGTGTTAGATGAATGTTAGCATAGAATTCAAGTTTTTGGCATTTCATTGAGCAAGTTAAGGCACTCCATTACCTTTGTTCACATAGCGAGAGCATGGTGCATTTGGTCTAGGAGTACAGAGTCAATTGTGCGAGAGTTCGTTGATTCTACTTGAGTGAATTACATGGTCATTAGTTTACACATCGTTGCTTGAGATTCAATCTAGCTTTCATGAACCTTGAGCTTGTTTGATCCTCAATTTCACTTGTTAATTGCATACTTATTAGTCAATAATTGCATAAATATAAATGCTTACATAATAATATTGCATAGTTATTAATCAATAATTGCATACATGATGGTCTTGTTAAATAAATTAATGTATTTCCTAAATAAATAAATTATTAACATGGTCATTGTTAACTAAATAGTAACTGATTTATGCATTCAAATCATGATCATTACTAACTAATTACATGCACATCATACATTTCATAATATTCATCACATTCAATATTTATCATACATTTCTAGATATAGACTGAAAGCGTACTAACCTCAGCGTCGAATACTAGAGCCGCACGATGTCGATCACTGTCCCCCACAAAATGCTCGGGTCGCTCGGGCCAACGGACACGCCCTCAGGAAGATCTCCAAACATGTAGTCCATCTACGTTCAAACATGCATTTGTCACAAACCATAAACAATAATAAACTCATAGCACTTAAGATTATAAGGGTTACCTCCTAAGCACGAATGAGGAATGAGGAACGAAGGCTTTCTTTGGATTGATCGCTTTGATCACAATAGCTACAAACGCAATAATCAAATTAGTAATCAAACTAATCAAAATACTAAAAAAATAAACTAAATTCGGATTCATACCTTGACAATTGAGAGAGAATGAGAGAGTGAGAGAGTGAGAGGTGTGGATGAATGAAGGGAGGGTGGTTTTTATATAGGAATTGGAGGGGGGGACCTGGCCAGCGCCGCGCTCACTGGCTGGCCTGGGGTAACGGTCGGTAACGGCTAGAATGCAACGGCATTATAGCCACGTGGTGCGGCGCTCAACGGGCAAAATTTTGGAAAAATCAGCTAGCGCCGCGCTGGCTGGTGAGTGCCGCGCTCACTGGCTGGTGTGGCGCTTTCTGGGCTCCGCTTTTGCCCCTATCTGGACATAGTTCGGGAATGTGCCATCGGGGCTACATATTCTTCCTAAACTGCCCCCAAAACTACAAAACCCGTGTTGAGGTTAGTGGTTACTGCCAAATCTGAGACCAGGTTTTTTTTCACAATACTCAGCTGAATTGGTTGGATTGATGAGTCTAATGATATGTGATTTAACAGCTAAATTCATTATAAATTGTAAAACAGTGATTGTATTATCACTATATCATCGTTATATTGTACTATTTTGAAAAATGGTTCAAGATTCAACCAATCAGACCGATCATACTAATACGACTTTGAAAACACTGATTTGTTCACTAAACTTCCAGAGACCTAATCATGAGCGTATTATTGTGGAGTAAAATGCAACGATTGTTACTCAAATTTGACATTTGGTACAAACTAAACTAGTTATTCACTTTAATTTTTTTTTAACACAGTCATTTAAGTTTGTTTTTAATAGCATCATTTAATTTACGGTTAATCTTATCAATCAGGAATAATTTATTAATTAATTTATGTCCATATTAGATGACATGTGAGATTTTTTTATTTCATAGAATGAATCCATAACAACTAAGTAGAATTTTTTTTATTTCATTGAATTAATCATTTATAGAGATTGATGAGTTTCTTGTTTCGATAAAAATTTTGAGAATATAATTTTCTCTAAAATGGAGGAGTCTTTAAATCTACTATGTGTGTACATCATTGTCTACTAAGTAAAAATTCTCACCTGTCATCTAACTTTGTAAGAAGTTAATTCACAAATCATTTATAATTAGTATAGAATAAACGGAAAATCAAATGACTAAATAACGTTTGATTTATCGCATTCATCTCTACATATTGAATGACATTTCATCCAGTTTCACGCCTTTATATGTGTGATTCGGGTATAAACTCGTACTTGTGATCACATGTCATGACAGTCATGTTTATTAGTCCTTCACCCAAAATGGGTCTATTTGATGTCATCGTATAGTGCTTTTGTTTGTTGTTAATGTCGTTGGTAATTGAATATCCGGTCAATATTTTCTTATAAGAAAATCATGGGTAAATAAGTAAAACGATAACTTTTAAATTAGGAATATTACTCATTTATGGAAGGATAGGCTAGGATAAAACTACAAAAGTCAATAAATGGACAATTCGGCTATTGCTCTGAGAGCACATTCTCTCAGATAAGATTTATCTGAGAGAATCATCCAAGGGTTGGGGTTTGTTTTCGGCTGTAAGGAGCATCCAAGAGCTGGGTTTGTCCGGGGGTAGTGGGGGAAATAATTTGCGGGCAAAATTATTTAATGTTATTAATAAAATTCAATGATTAGACAGGTGCTTTTTCGAAAATCTAACTTACCCAATCCCGCCATCCCTCTCTCTCTCTCATGTATCAAAGATTTTGTCTGATTCATCACTCTCTTTCCTCACTCTCTCTCCTCTGTTTCCTCTCCATCGCTGCGATGCAAAGAAGATGAACGGGTTACGGACGGTTACGGCGGTTTTCAGAGGTTAATCGACATGGATAAGGTTAAGCGACGATTTCCTTAGCGGTTTCTCGACAGTAGGTCTTCTATCGTCTCAGGCAGTTAATTTTTGAACTATAAGTACAAGCACTTTGGTTGTTTGGTTTTCTCACACTTTCTGCTTACTAGATAAACAATGGCGAAGAAGCAACAGAAGTCCGAAGGCGAACAAAGTTCCGGAGTGCAGAAGGACAAGGGAAAGGGCATACAAAAAGAACGGGTTCGGAGAACTCGGTCGTCTTCTAGGGTAAAGGGTTCGGAGAACCCTAAAACACCGACGACGGCGAAGACCTCCAAAAAAAGGAAAGAAAAGCCTACCTCGCCAGATTTAGACACCGACTTCGATATCCCATTGGTGAGTACACGTTCCATAAAACATTCGATTTTCTTAAAGTAGGGTTGTCATAAATAAGTATATGTGGGTTATGGTTCTTTACATGTATTTGGGTAGCTGTTGAAGCCATACCTCTCAGACCTAGGCCATTTGGGGTTAAGTTCTGTAACCATTATATGAACTGCTATATGTGCGTTATGATTATGTTACAGGTAATTTGTTAATAGATATTTAGGTAGTTATTAACGAAACAAGCATTACCGTAACTGAACTGATATCGGAGTGTTATGACTAAAGTATAGTTTCTCTATGAACTAATACTGGAGTATTATGAGTACAGTATAGCTTTTGTATGAACTGATATTGATGTTTTACGTGTGCGATTGCAATGACCTGCTAGTTTTCTGTTACCATTGTATGAACTGCTACACGTGCATTATGCTTTTGTTACAGGTAATTTTGAATAGAGATTTAGGTTGTTATTAACGAAACAAGCATTACCGTAACTGAACTGATATCGGAGTGTTATGAGTAAAGCATTTTTTTGTAGGAACTAATACCGGAGGGTTACGAGTACAGTAGACGTTTTGTTGGAACTGATATTGATGTTTTACATGTGAGATTGCAATGCCCTGTTTATTTTCTGTTACCATTGTATGAACTGCTATACGTGCATTATGCTTTTGTTACTAGAGTGTTATGTTAGTTATGTGTGTGTTATGAACATTTGTTTGTGCCTCATGCAGAATGTTTATCGAAAGAAAAAGGCGCCCGCAGTAGCAGAACCTGCCGTGAAGAAGAGGGCAGCAGTCCAGTTCAGATGCAAGACAAGGCCATTATTGGACGTGAATGGGAAGATTGTCCAGCATCCTCGGCGCAACACCATCCGCCGGGACCTAATGGATTCAAATTTCCATGGTCTCTTGGACCTGCAGGTCGATTTAATCAACAAAGAACTCTGTTCTTTCGTGATGGCCTCGTACGACCCCAAGACGAGGACATTTGTGTTTCCAAATGGGGAGGTCCTCACCGTTGAGCCAACGGACGTGGCACGTGTGTACGGACTTCCATCGCACGGAATTCTAATCAACATTAAATCGTGCCCAACTGCAGAACGCAGGAAGTTCGAGGCAACATTCGGGCTGGGCGGGAACAGGTATGTTATGCATTGTTTACATGCATGTTATGAATTTCAGTACTATTATGATAAGTTAATGTTATGACTTGTTTACGTTCGTTGTTATGACTCCTTTGATATATTATTTGTTCAATGTCTCTACCAGGCACAACAACGTAAAACTAGCAACGCTGAAGAAAAGTATTGAAGAATGCCAAGACGGTAATGCATTCAGCAGGATGTACATTCTGCACAGTCTGGGAACCCTGTTGGTGCATGGGAACTCCTGGAAGATATCGTTGAACTATGCAAAGTACCTGAACGAGGAGTTCTCCCTCATTGGTCAGCTAAACTGGGGGAAGTACGTGGTGGACACGCTTCTCATGGGTTTAGACGACTTCCAGAGCAAGTTGTCCTACCCTTCTGGTGACTTCAACTTCCTGGTGGTGAGTGTTAAGGAGTTTAGTTATGGTACTATTATGGCACAAGTATGATAAGTTGTCCTACCCTTTTTGTTAATTGTATGCTGATTTGGAGTGTAGTTATGCTACTTATACCAGTGTTGTTTGGATTTGGTTATGCAACTGTTATGGTACTTCGTTTAAGCGTTATTTACAATGCCAGAAACTGATATGTCATTGTTATATACACAATACGGGATTAATACTATTATTTTCATGTGTTACTTGTAGTTGCACTTCCTTGATATGGTGGAGCTTGAGGGTCTTTCAGCTCCCACGTCTCCCACCTGTGGGTACTGGGATGATGGGCGTGTCAGCGATGTTGTGCAGATGATGAAGCTTGCCAATGGTGATTGGAATTTCAAGCTTAAGAGCAGAGAAGGATTGAAGACGTTGCCACTAGCTGTCACTCCTTGGATCGATGAGCTCTTTGAGTCGGTACCCACTCAACCCACTCAACCCTCGTCGTCTGCACCTCCTGTTGGGGCCATTAATCTGGATGGGTCAAGGGACAGTTAGGCGCAAGTGGTTAATCAATCATTCCTTGATTTAACACAAGTGAGTACCATCTATAAACTGGTGCACATTATGAATACATTATATATATGTTATGCACCTGATTTGAATTGTTTTCCTGAAGCTTGACTTGCTGAAGGCAATTGCTGAAGCCGAGGTGAAGACTAGAATAGACCTGATCAGTAGACTCCGGGAAGAGTGCACATTTTGGGAGGCAAGGCAGGCGGTTGTTGTGCAACGGATTGAGAAAGCCCCACAGGATGCCGTGAACAAAAGTGAGAACGAGGAGGAAGATGAAGATGATGATGCAGACGAAGAAAAGGGTGACGAAGATGAAGATGAAGACGAAGACAAAGACGAAGATGGGGACGAGGACGAAGATGAAAACTAACCTGTTGTTGATACGCCTTTGCAGAATAAGGGTGACAAGTCTGATAAGGCAGTCGATGCTAAGAAGGAAGACTCGTCGTCATCGGAGGAAGCATCTTCCTCGGATGATGATGACTCCGATGATGAGCCGGAAAATGACGAGGCGTACAAAGACAAAGCTGCAACACCGGGTGTTACTGGGAGCAGGAAGTTTCTACCTCGTGGGGAGACAGTCATCTTTCAACATACATCACCTCCCACATCCGAGGAAATTGACAGTTCTACATCGTCATCCGATGAGAGTAATGGAGAGGGCCCTAGCGTGGGGGATATAGGAAAGGCAGCTGTGGCTCAGGCAGAGAAGGAAATTCAGAATGAGACTGACACTGAGAGGCCACCAGTAACCATTGGTAAGAAGCCATTTTTCGTGAAATCAATACAAACTCCAGTACTGTATGATAGACCAAAAACTGGGTCTAAAGCTATTGGGAGCCCATACGTGCTGGAGAAGCGGTTACAGAGACAACTAAATGTGGATGAGAATATCCTCGTTACCTACGTGTTACGCGAAGACGAGCGAGTGTAAGTATTTTCTGAAACTATTATTATTACATTTTACCATTGTATTACATCACTAATTATATGACTTCACAGGGGGGAGAAAATATGTATATTCCCCGAGAAGGGGAATACATTGGTCAGGCTACAAGCCTCATCGTTGGCATACAATACATGGTTGTGTTCCAGTGTGGTGAACGCTATTGGCCATTATCTGAACAGAGAGCACATGGAACGGAATGACAACATCACCCGCATGTGTTTCCCTATTTGTGTCATGGTAAGTTATGAAATCGTTATGCCACTGTTACTCTACTGTCATTAGTTATTAGTGTGAGCAGTAATGATACTTATCACTTATACATGTCATATGTCAGGTGGCTGCACGGGAAGAGGTTGAAGCCAAACGTCTACTGTCGCTGAGTGACTCTATTGTCGCACAACGGATGGCAGAATACGCTAATCCAGACAATGTGCCTTGCTTGAAGAACAAATCGTGGAATACCATGAAATATGTAAGATAACTAGAGTTGTTACAGCTATGGTTCTGTTATACCATCGATACATGCTTAATTTATGTGTTTTGTGTTGTTGATACATGTGTTTTTCCCCATCCATGGGGGCAAAGAGTACAAGCATTTCTACGTGTTCGGAGTTGATTTCGAAAAGAGAGAAAAATTCATTCTCAACAGTCTGCCATGTGGGGACGATTTCGAGAAAAAGTTGGTGTTCAAGCCAACTGGGACGAGGTTGATGGCGTACGCAAGGCACCTCCTGTTTGCTAAAGTTGGTGTTGACATAACTCCATTCCCGTGGAAAGTTCCTTCTACCCCAGTGCAACCGGACATAAACAGTTGTAGTTTATATGTGGCAAGGTTTATGGAGCACTATATTGGTAGGTTCAAGGATGACGCCAATTGGCATCAAGTGGAAGTAATGAATCTGGAGCGGCTCCGGTATTTGTGCCTTCTTTTGAAGGATAAGTTGAACATGTGCAAAAATGACGTGATTGTTGCAGCCCACAAGTATGCGGAAGAAATGCGTTCGGAGGCACGAGTGCAGAGGTCCATGGCGCGTTCAGAAGCAAGGAAGAAGAAGAACAACAAAGCTCGCTAGGCTTCATTTATTAGTATGTTAGTTGTATGGTACATGTCGTTGTTCTTTTGGAACTGTGCTACTTCTATGTATGCTACGGTAATAGACTGGAATATGCTACGCTATTTATGCTATTTATAAAACGTATCTGTAACTCAGTCGTAATACCTACGAATATGGTTTCTGGAACAGATCATAACAATGTCATAAAACCCACGTAAACCCAACATAACAGTAGTCTGGAAACCTTAACATTGCACTCAGCACTGTTATGGCTTGCAGACTAGCACCCCCCAACAAAATATGGTTTCTGGAACAGAGCATAACAATATATGCCGTCGTACAAATGTCATAAAAACCACGTAAACCCAACATAACATTAGTCTGGAAACCTTAACTTTGCACTCAGCACTGTTATGGCTTGCAGACTAGCACCCCCCCAACAAAATATGGAACCCCCAGAAAGGCATAATGCCTACAAGCGATGGTTAACACTCTCCTGCGACTGCAGAAGCTCGGTGAAGCTCGGGAAGGACGTAACTGTTTCGCTGTTGTCGAATATAGCAGCCAAATTGTCTTGAAGACGTGAAGCCTCGACAGCTGCTTCAATTACAGCCTCTTTTGCACGCTTCCGCTTGAATTTGTTGCGCTCCTTCATGCGTGACAGTTCGACGATCCCTTTCCACCGTTTGCTATTTTTGCTTGGTTTCGATTGCTTTGGGAACTTCGTTGCAACCGTTTTCCCGATTCTCACTGTGGTGGCGGTGTTTGCTCAGATCCAGCTAACCCAGTATTAACGCCCACACGAGGAGCCTCGTATAGAGCTAGGGCTTGTTCTACCTTCTCTGCCAGGGCATCACCCGCAGCATCGACCATTTCAGAAACCTCAAAGATCGGTAGGGCAGCCCGTATGATGAATCCAAACTTCGCAAATATCTGGTATATCGTTGTTCCTCCTCTTCCCCACGAGTGATCGGGCGAGGGATGATCAATGACACCAGGCTTCGTTTAGCACTTCTCGTCCACCGTTTCTTAATGTATCTTTGATCCAGCGTCTTGAACTTCTCGTTCCCAAAAATGGCGAGTATATGCATGACTGTCAGGGAATGCCTACACAGGATGGCTATTGTGTCCCACCATCTCCAGGTTCTACCTTGACGACCCTATCGTCTAGGCGCTCGTTTCCGTGCCACTTATAACAAAGATATGATACTTTCCTGGGTGAGCTTTCCGATACTTCTCCACTAGTGATGGGCTCCAACTGATACTCCTGTATCCGTGCATACTGTTCTTGGAAAATGGGAAACATTTTCAGTGTGTACTCGGTTAAAGCCTTGTTAACGACAACACTGTATTCGAAGTTGAGATTAGGGCTGCTGTTACGAGCAGCGTACTCAGCTTCCCGCTCAGCACGGCGTCTGCTTTCCACCATTCTATACAAAGGCACAAATGTAACAATCATGTAACAATAATGTAACAATAACGTAAAACTCATATACTAGTAATGTAACAGTAGCGTAAAACTCATATACCTGTCAAAATGAGGGAAGAATTCAACCATTGTTTTGTCTGATGTCAGGAACCCACGTACGGTTGCGTTGCATGACTCGACCAGCTGCGTCGTCACCATCCCGGCGGTGTAGTGCTGCTTCACCCACGCGGATGACCACTGTTTTCGGAAGCCATGGATGAACTTACACCACTTATGGCCCCATTCCCCTCCATCCGGAAAGAACTCCTTAATCATCATCTTCCAAGCACAATCGAAATCACTCTCGGTGTCAATGTTATAGAACAACATGAGTAGATTGCGCACGAACTCCTGAGTACAGAGAGTCGATCCAAGGTTTCTCCGTGCATTCTGGAGTATATGGAACGTGCATAATCCATGAAAAGTATTTGGCATCTCTATCTTCAATGCTGCGGCCATAGCCGAGTCCTAGTCAGTAAAAATAGTCTCCGGTGCTTGTTGCATGCAGTGGAGGAAAGTACGGAATAGCCATTGGAATGACTCGATCATCTCATCGAACATTAGACATGCGCCGAATACGACACCCTGATGGTGATGATTGAAACCTACGAAGAGAGCTGCAAAGACATAAAAACTGAGTTCAGGGGTATTTGAGAAACAGACAGCAATGTTATTATGTAGTTGGTATGGACATGATATGGATTCTTTACGATAATATTACGATGTTATTATGAACAGTTTTATGTACTTACCTAAAGGCCTACAATTTCTGTTCGTGCGGTATGTTGTGTCGAAGGTGATTGAGTCACCAAAAGCAGCATAGTCATCCTGCATTTTTTGGTTGGCCCAAAATATGTTTGTCATGTCTTCCCTCTCATCTACTTCAACGTTATAATAGTAACCAGGACTATACTCCTTTTTGCCACGAAAGTACTCATTGATCGCGGTTTCTTCGTCGTAAATCATCTGCCTCTGCCGGATCTTCCCTAAAAAGTTCTTCAAATCTACCTTCGTACACCCAACATTAGCTTCACCACCAAGATGTCCACACAATACATCCCAAGATGACCGAAGAGGTATTCCAGCGTTCTTGTTAATTTGAGCCATTGCTCCAGTTGCAATATCCATCTTCCTGCTTGACTTCATCATTGGCTTCAACTCCTCAGTGTTGAACACATGGTTATGCTGACCTTCCCATTTATATATCTTGTATTTGTCTTCATACTCGTCGAACTTCAAACGAATTTCTGTCGGACATCCAATCTGAGTTCCGGGTCTATTTTGTTGGGGCTGCGGGGCAGGAGCAGGATCCATGACTACATGCCCAATTTTAGCCTTTGGTTTTTTCTTGCTATTCGGTTTCCATTTACTCTTGTTGCACGCATATGAAATGTACCACAACTTCCCACTATCGTCTCCCTTCCTCCCAGAAGTAGAACGGTAAGATATTCGTGTGTCGAACAACATACGTCTACCGTAATCAGCGTAAAAACTCTGGCAATCGTCAAGCGTATCAAACCTGAAGTCCTTCCAGACGTCCACATCCTCCGGACCCACTGCTCCTCTATTTGCCTCGACATCTGTAAGGTAAATAAATTAGAGTTACATACATGTTATTCCATCCTTACGTATACGTTACATATACGTTACGTTGACGTTACGTATATGTAACGTACACGTTACGTAGACTGTTATGACGCAATCACCGTTATGGTAGTGTTACATAGACTGTATGACAAGACACTGTTATGCAGGAGTGAAAGGTTAAGTACTTATGCACTTGTTATGCTACATACGTAGACTGTGTTCACACAATTTTTATGCCAGAATTATACATCGTCAACAAGGTATGCTATATGGGGAGTTCATCGATGACTGTTACGCGACGGATATGACACATTACTGTTATGCGACGGTTATGAAAACATTATATGTATGCATGGGTCAAGAAGTGTGTATTAACCACAATTGACCATGCCGCCGCATTAAAGTTCGACCACGAAATACAAGATACATAAATACAACAACAAACATTAAAAGTTAAACCCTAAACAAACATTTAAAGCTTCCATGTTCAACCAATCATGGGAGTAAATACTTAAACCTAGAACATGCAAAAAAAGGAAATGTTCCTACAAAACCCTAGAACATTTGAAGTCATATTACCATTAGCATTAGGCATTTCATTCTCTTCGTCGAGCACAATGGGTTCCTTTTCACCCTCTTCGTCGACCACAAAGGGTTCCCTTTCATTCTCATTCTCTTCGTCGAGCACAATGGGCTCCCCTGCATGGCCACCATGGTTTTCGTAGCTCGTATTTCCACATTCCACACCTTCATCGTAAGAACAGTCGATCACAATAACCATTTCGGATCAAATATGTTTGTTATGATGGAGTTACAACGCAGAAGAGGGAGCTGCAAAGGAGCTATGGAGCTCCTTCCATGGCTGAACAGAGAGAAAAAAAGAGAGACAGAGGTTGCAAAGTTGACAGGAAAGAGAAGTAGGTGAAAAGTGCTTTCTTGGCTTCCTTCCTCAGCAAGCTGGCGCTAACACAACAAGTCTTCACATGGTCCCACTGCAAACTGAAACTGTCAGACAATATGAGACCATTATGCCCCTAACAGTGTTCAGCTACCCTTCAACCGCAGGATCAATTTTGTCCCGATCGGACGGCCGCGCTTCTCTCAGATAAATCTGAGAGAAGGGGCTCTCAGATTGATAGCCGGGTTGATAAATGGAGGCCTGTGATTGAGTTTAGTTAATTGGAATGGGGATGCTTTCTATAGTGCGTACTGACTCTTCATCAAACAACTCCCGGAGTGATAGGGAGGCCACCTGAATGTGTTGAATAAGTTCTAACCGGAACCCGAGGAGCTGGTAAAACTGGACCAAGGCTACCCGGACCCAAGGTCTCTCAAAGACAGATAACATCGAGTGCGAGCCTAGCTGCCACAGGAGCGCCTTAGTCAACAGTTCTCGCCCGCGTAGGACACTCTACCAATCGTGTAATTTTACTCCAATTATTATCTTGTTTCAAATTGCATAGCAATGTATTAATAACAGTAATTGATGCTTATAAGATGGAAGAGTTGAAAACTTGGCCACTATCACAATTAAGGATATAAAACAACAAGTCAGATTTTTACATATATATGCTACAATACAACAACAACACAAGCTCACACAGTTTTCTACCCCCGCCGCCGGCCAACTGGGTTTTGTGCCTCATCTAATTCGGTAACCCCCGGCGATTCTCCTCCCCTGTATATGAATGACGTGCTTCGAACGGCAACAATACCGCCCATGCATTATGCTAATTGGTGCAATTGAATCCGCCGCAAGCAGAAAGCCAGATGATGAGTACGAGAAGCAACAAGATTCCCATAACTACCAACTTTATCTTCATGTTCTGATACCACATTTTCCGTCTGATTTGCGTCCCTTGCCTCTTGTATGCCTGCGCCTGTGCCAATCAACAGACACAAAGGAGAGATCCTGGTTCAGCCAATCCATGCGTATACAACAGAGTTATACAGCATGTCTGTTTTTACTTTTTACCCACCTGATCACGAAGATTCTCCGTCTTGTCGACAAGGTTGGTTATGTTCTCCCCTCTCTCGATAGCCTGAAACATTGTATGAAAATGCTGATGAACTTGGTCTATACAAACTAAACATGATCGCATCATCTCAAGATGTCTTGCTGAAACCGTGTAGCGACGAACTAGGGGAGGCTAAAGGGTCAAAATTTCAATGGTGAAACTATAGAAGAACTATGATATGATAAAACAGTACTAGAAGAACATTCACACTCAAATGATACGGCTTCACAAGTATTAAACTAGGAAACATAAAGCAGAGAAGCAGTAAAACTAAAATACAAGTCAACAATTGCTCGCAAATGGGAGTATTCTTTCAAATTCAAGCAACAGATTTGATAATTTGCGTAATTCAACTTGACTTGACACTTCTTTAACATTTTCGAGGGACCATCTGATAAAAGATTTCTTGTCACAAACTCCCAACACTAGTAGCTGCTATTGTCGATTGTCACACAGAAGATACTAGTTTCAAATAGATAGGAGAAAATGATACCAGTACCAGTACCAGTTTTCCATTAAAGAATATAGAGCAAGATCACAAGAAAAGTATAATGCCATGTTCATGGAGGCCAGCAGGAAATGGAACTACAATGTGTAGCGTTGTTAGAAGAAGGGTTTCGTTTGCATTACCTTGTCAATGTTCCCCAACATTATGCTTTTGACTTCTGAGACCTGAGCTTTTACTTTCAGCAACTTCTCAATCTCTTCAGCATGGTCAGCAATATACTTCATGTGCTCTTTCATAATCGGCCTGAAATAAGAATGACAGATCAATTAGCTTGTTTCAGATGAACGCATCATCAAGAAATAGACAGTAGGGCTTCCATAATTTCACAGGCTTCCTACCCGAATTCCTTGTTGAGACTTTTGGGGATGGCCGTGTCGGCTTTACCACCTCCATATCTTTTCTTAAAGTCCGCCTTCATACGTTCCAAAAATGCAATAGAGATTTGCTTGCTCAAGGTATCCTTGGCTACTACACAATACGCTGCATTGCCAATATAACGAAATCACGGTAAGCATCCTAAAAAAGGGAAGCAACACATAATGAGTTTCACCAACTGAAGCTGACCAGATCTTAGATAATTAGGAAATGATAAACCCCACCATAAGATACAAAAGGGAAGCTTAGCTACCAATTTGGATGTCATATAAGTAGAGATTCACTTAATGATCAAACAACCATTCAATCCAGTCAAAGGATTCCCAATTAAGGATTACCACATTAGGCAAACAAAAGTCCAAAACCATTGATACACAGCTACTACAAGAATGCAATAACTCTACATGGGAATTCATTGCAGCTAATCCAGCATTCTGATTCAAAGTGGTTAGTTATCCAAGTTCAGCAGCTTCCATTGCATGCCTCGTGCTAGCCATGGAAACCCTCCAACAAGAACACAAATCGTTCACAACTTCAATTCTACCACCTCAATCTGACGAAACCAACTCAAAAAAGAAAGCAAACAGACGCTTCCTCCTACTAGTCACTAGATCCGCCGTATTTTTACTCTTCCCCACAGCAATTCAGCTTGCATCTATTTCCAGATAAAAACACAGAAGCAGCAAACGAAGGGGGGGAATTAATTAGTTACCGTAGCCATCCTCGACGAGGAAATTGAAGGTGTGGTGGTCGCAGTTGTAGGTGAACTTGTCGTTGCCAGAAGGCAATTTTTGGAGGCATTGAGCAGCGATCGCCGGGAAGTTGCCGGTGAACTCTGTGTACTCAGCTAGCACAACCGTGCCTCGAGCCACGAAGCTGTAGATGAACGACTCCTGATTCATTTCAAACAGAGAGCGCGGGAGAAGAAATCTGGAGATGGATTCGTCTGCTAGGTTTCCATGGTTTTGATCAAAAGGAAGGCTTCCTCGGATTGTTTTGCTTTACTGCGAAGAAAGAAGGTTCCTTGCTCGGAACAGCGGTCGCTGCTGCTGTAGAAAAATGGGAAACCAGAAAGAAAAGAAAAAAAAAATTAGAAATTTGAACGAACGGGTAAACGACGGCGTTTGGATCGGTGAATTGGCGTGGGCGGCCGTGTGTAGGTAAAAGTGAAGACATTTTCATTTCGATTTTGGTGTTCAAATATCAATTTGGTCATCGGATTTCATACAAGTCTCATTTTGGCCAGTAAACTTATAATGCTATCTAAAGTGTACAAATCAATTTTGACCGATAGGTTACTTGGTTAGAGATTTATTTAGTAATTTTTGGGGTTGTGAACCTAATGTGTGATAAATGACTCCCACAAATACAATTGTAAGTGATTTTTTACAGGTCATTAATTTGGATCAACTAAAAGCATCAGTAATAGATTACTCATGAAAGATAGTAAACAAAACATTATAACGTATTGTCTATTTCAAGAATTTTGTACCAGTTTTTGTTATAAATTTAGGGTCAACTAGTACTTGATACCTATAAAGTTAGTTGAGTGAGATGGTAATTTTACACACCATGACATTAATAAATTTGGGATGGTGTTGTAAACTTGTAATGATGTTGAATAAATTGGTAATCTAATATTGACTGATTCAGAATAAATTAAAATAAGATCAATATGGATATTTTTATAATGAAAAAGATAATGAGAAACACATCATTAATAAAAGTAAGCTAAGCTTAATGGTGATGGGTGTTTTGTTATTTCGTTAATCAGTGTAGAAAGTCGTGATCAAACAAATCTCAGTTTTAGAGCTTTGCAGCCTTTGATGACTCCTTCAGCAGTTTTTACTGTATAGTATATATATATATATATATATATAGCACTAGTCATTGTCTCCATTGCTTTTCTGCCTTAATATTTAGAAATTGATTGATATGTATTGGACCCACATATAAGAAATATACAACTCATCCAATAAATTGATTGTGTATTACAAAAAATGAGTAAAAACCTCTAGAAATTGGATGAATTCGTCTAGCTTCTGAGCATATTTATTCACGGGGAATTTAGGTAAAGGTTTAGCGATTGGGGTTAGGATATAGGGCATGGTTTAGCGTTTAGGATTTAGTGCTTACAATTTAAGGTTTAGGGCTTAGGAATTACAGTTTAGGGTTTAGGGGCTAGGGTTTGTAGACATGGGCAATAATTTATAGTAGTTTGAAGTAGAATAATTACTGATTCATGTATTGTCTATTTGATAAGTTCCCAGTAAGCGACATTTAACCATCTCGTCTAGCTTCCATTGTGTTGTTTTGTTTCTCGACACTAAATACGCCGTTCGAACCTCAATATCAGTTGTCGGTTGGATGGTTTTGGTCAACGAACTTTAACGAATTTGAACATGCATGAGTGCACCATGTTGTATCAAAAAGAGAAGTGTATGTGTCTACAAACATGAGAATGAGGCAAGGTAGTTAAAATCGGGATTCCACGTGGAATCGAAAACATGGTGAAATCGTAATCGTGGTTTTTAATCGTAAAATCGTAAGAATATGTAATTAAACTGGATATTCTCATGTTTCATATCTAAATTGTTTGAGTTGGTGATATGAAAAAGAAAACCCTTAGCTACCCGACTTAAGAAAGTTTACGTCAGAAAATAACAGTGAATCACGGCTTTTAAGCAATAAGATTTTGATTTAAGTGTAAAATTTCAGCCCATAAATCAGGCCCATAAAAGCCCACATACAAATACACAATAGTAAAGCAGCCCATAAGATTTCGATGTTCAGAGTTCAGACAAGACAATCCTACCAGAGATACACCAAACTTCACCATTTACAAAGAAGATGGTGACATTGCTTTAATATCTGATAAAATATCTGCTGTCGTGATTGAATAAAGTTGGTGATGAACGAAGAAGACCCTGAAGAACAAACTTGAGAATGGTAATATACACTACTCAGATATGTGAATCTGACTGTTATTTATGCTACTTAATTCTACTAATTGTTGCTGTAAATATTTGTACTAGTTGTAACTTGTAAGCATTAGTCTGTTATATTTGTGTGTGTACATCATGTACAGTACATGAGCTAAGTTTCTTAGTCATTTTTATCTTTGCTATCTTCCTGTACAGGTGAGGAAATACGTGGAGAGAGCTCGCTCGCAAGGAAATATGGAAGCGCTCGCAAGGAATACGTGAAAGCACAACCATGAAATGCCTTCAAGAACCTTAGTTTCAGACTTTCAGCAGCACCTGCAGATGAAACCTGAGTACCTGACAAGCAGACTTCAGAGTTAACCCTGATGTCATAATCGAATAGATTGATGCACTTTATTTGGTTCCTTGATGCTTTGTATGTTGGGATAAGTTGCGACCGATTTCGTTTTATGATGATTATAACTTTAGAAGAAATGAACACATGAGATAGTGTTATTATTTGGCTTTTGGCAGGGCATGAAGAAATGAAGTAATGAACAGTAACCATGTAAGTCTGTAACTGCGGGAAGACAAATAAACAGCCTGCAGCAGTTCAGCTGCTCATGTGTGGAAACACAACGCTTTAGAACAATAGTTTTTTTTTAAAATCAGGAATTCTGGGATTCCGATTTCCAAATTTAAATTCTCATTCCCGAATTAAATTCAGGATCGGGAACGGAAACTCTAATTTGGGATTTTGAAAATTCCAGAACAGGGTCTCGTTCCTGTCCCAATTTCCACCCCTAGACCGACTCACTAGTCACCCTAAAATGGGACTCTAACCCAATAATCATACTTATCAAGCATCTCCACTGTTAAAGCTTCAAGAGATGCTGTACTATGAACAATGCAATCAAACTTCAACAGTTGTATGACACCTTCGTCACTCCCTTCTTGCACCGAATCTGAGATACCTTCAAACTCGCAATTTCCGAGAGATCAGAGACATGGGTACCTCCACAGGGACATCCAAAGCCGTCCCCTAGCTTCACAACTCGAGGATTGCTTCCCTGCAACGTTTTCTAAATGTGAAGAACAACCCAGGAATGAATATAAACGAATACTTGGCAGAAACCAGTGCAATCATCTCTGGTTTATGAATCCAACATTTTCCAACTCACAACCTTGGGAATGTACTCTGGGAGGGAACCTCCACACCACTCGCATGCTTCCTCGTATGACAGCACCGCTGCAATTACCTTTGAAACGAAACCGACTTTCAACAATGGAATGAGAGCTCAAGAATCTGGGTTATTAACTTTACTTCAACAGAGGAATCATCAATGATACTTACTCTGCCTCCTTTCGATATCAATGCCTTGGCTTCAACCTCTATCTCCTGCTGCTTTGTCTGCAGTTCGCTTTGTGCAACTGTGCCTTTGTATTCCACCCATGGCCTGCCAAATCCACAGCATACTCATGGGTCATATTGGATGGATTACTGGTTCAATCGCATATCAAGACCCTATGACAGTTCTTCTTTGAAATTGATGTTTATAACTTTTGAATGACAAAATACTGATTGAGTTTACCCATCAGGGAAATGGTAAGCTTTTCCTGGCTTCAAATGCCCTAATCCTACATTTGGGAGGCAAGCATCAAGCAGATGTCCAGCTGAATGCAGCCTAATTTTGAACACAGATCAAACACAAACACAACAAACGATTCAAAAAACCTAATCATAAACATAAAAATGTTCTCCCTGAAAGGTGAAGAATGAATCAAATTCAAAACCTGGAGTTAAGCTTCCTTCTTGCCTCGTCAACAAGTAACCTAACCTCTGTACCTTCTGCGATTCCCTTCTGAGAATCATCCTGATCCATGACTCCGTAATGATAAACCTAAATTGCAAAAAAACAACCAAACAAAGTCTAAGATCGACAAACCCTAGATGACAAAATGAAATCAAGGGATGGGAGAATTGCTAACAATTCCGTCCTTCGAGCGAACATCCTGTACGGTGAACTTGAAATTCGTCGTGTTCGTGGAGTCTGTGGCGGCGATGAACCCGGTGTCGGCAGGCTGGCCGCCGCCTTGAGGATGGAAGATTGTGGCGTCCAATATCAGCGTCTCCCTTCCGTCATCTCCCTTGTAGAAGGAGAGGAGTTTGGCTTTTGAATCGAGCCTCTGCATATCATCGTAGTAGTCTAGCCTTGTTGCTGCAACAGGGGACTCCATTGATTGATTAGTGTACCAAGAATGGAGCTTGGAGGTATGTGATCAGCAGGAAAATGGCGCATTTTAGACAAGTCCAAACTCAAACAGCCGCCTAGAATGGACTTAGAACGGACGACTTGAACAGTTGGATCGTAAGATTCACGACTTGGGTACTAGAGTTTTCAAAATCATGCCGGTGTGTAAATGGTTTAAAGTTGAAACGGAAGGACCAAAATGATAAAATAGTTAAAATAGAAGGGGTAAAATTAGTGACTTATAGTATAGGGGCTATTTGTTAAGTTAGCAAAGTAGAGGGGGTCAAAGTGCTATTTTCCCATTAAAATAAGATGGAAAAAAAAAATCATTAGGACATCTATTAGTGTCCTCACAGAAGCCACCAGACTCTATCATCGGAGATCAAGCACTCAACGTTCGATTCTCCTTATAGCAACGATGATAGTCAATGCAACCGCAATCAGAATCAACAAGCTCTGGTGGCGAGGCTGATGGGACTGAACGACGAAGGCGGCGGGGACAGGAGCATGGCGGCCAAGTGCGACGAGGATTTGAAGGTGCTAAAGGAGTTGACTGAGGTAGTGACAAGGAGGGATCACAACAACAACAAATCGAGACTCGAGAGATCCACCTTCTTTATCCTGCTTGAGATTCCATTTTGATCATCCCTGGGACATTAGGCCACCAGTCGCCTCTTCTCTAAACAATTATAGCTATTGGTCATTTCTAGAGCAGTCAAACACTTTTGCTCATTATCAGGAACACATATTCTAGAGACCATAAAAAATTCTAAGTATTTGAAATACAAAAACTTAACTCAATTAAATAATAAACAAACAAAATATCTCAAAATGCACCATTTTCAACCAACTCAATTAAATTTCCACCCTACCAAAATCCATGTACTCTTTTAGCAAATTAAATCGAGATGCATGATATTTAGTGAAAATTTAAAAGAAAGTTATAACCTTAAAATCTGCCAAATTTCCTGACAAATTATTCGCCCGGGAAGGAATAAGGACAGGTGGCGCAGTCAGACGCCTTAACCAATCAGCCTAGGTTGTCTTTTTCCGGTTCGCTAAGCCAGGCTAGCATTCACATGTTCCTCCCGCCGGCAAACGGTTTGGAGTATCTGTTAACCATCCTAGTATTAAATTGTCTAATTACTCTATTATTATCATTTCATTGCCAATCATCTATCACCGCCCAAAAAATAAGTTTTCCAAACGGCCCTTTATCAATATGATTGGGGAATGTTCCAGGTGGCTGATTGGAAGCAAACAACCAACCGCATCTCGCCATTTGGCAAACGTCGATATTAATAACTATAATAATAACAAAAGTGTACCTAAACAGAATGCTAAATTCTGGATTATGATTAATGAATAATATATATGATTGTTTCCAACGAGGCAAAATGAATGCGGCCACATTCAGTTGCCCCCCCCCCCTTTCCCATTCCTTTTCACGCCGCATGCGTGTTTAACAATTCTTTTTAGCTTTCATAATTAAATTAAATAATTAAATACTATTGAAAATATAAAAAAGTGAGCTGGGATTGAGTAATTAGGAATTCAAATTCCAGTTCAAATTAATTCAATAATCTATATATATTGCCAATCCGTTAATTATTATCTATACTCATGCATGAGTTCAATCTATATTAATTGGGAATTAATGTAAACTGTACGAGCTATACGAAGTAGAGTCCATCTAAGAGTTTTGTTGATATTGTGATTGCATAGAATTATACATAATTTTTAGGGTAAACTGGGTCATCGAAATTCAATTTTGGTCATAGTCTCACCTATGTGTACACAACTATGTTTAGATGTTTAAATGACAATTACACGCCATAAATATTTTCGTGTCACTAGTAGCTCCCACATGAGAGAACTGGATAATCCTAACTATCTACATGATGGGCCCTAGGATCACATCCGCCCTTAGGGCCCCTACGGCGGTCCAACTCGTGAGAGCGGGCCTTAGACCACCCTTGAGCAGACTGCCTGCCATCGACAAGACAGGACAACGGCCACCGCCCATTACTGTTGACAAGGACTCGTCGAGGTCCACTCAGGGCATGACACGTGGACCCTGCCATACCAATGGGGCCTATAAATGGCAGGATCCCCCATTCAGAACGGCACGACATATCCCGGGACCATACGCCTGATACTACAAGCTTTCGCGCTGTACGCTAAAGGTTATCGGTTTCGCCCACACCAAAGGGCACTCGCCCGGTACTTCTCTGTAACTCATTCTCTCCACATTACCCGCATACTTACTATCACATATATACCAACGCCTTACACGTCCGCCCTGCAAGGTACCATCCGCCAAGGCACCCCAAAGGAGGATTCGTTGCTCAAACCTCCAAAGAACCACTATTGATCCACTGGTCCAACTGGGCGGATCAATTGACGCGCCAGATAGGGGGATAGCTAAACGTATGATTCCCGAAAGACAAACATCATGCAGAATTTGGAGGAAAATCCCACGAGCAGTAACCCCGTGGGAACGCTCGTCACCCCGGCCAAACAAGTCGTACCAGCGGGTATCCCTCGAGATCCTCGCCCTCATGTGGATACACCTTTGAGAATGGACGCACAAATCCCCCCTCCAAGTCGCCCCCTTGGGCTTGGGGCGGTCGAGGAAGGGTCTTACGTCCCCCCACCATTGGGAGGCGTAACCGTGGCCGATCCTGCTGTAGGAGACCTCGCGGCACAGGTGGCCGATCTACAAAGACAGAAAGCTGAAATGGCGGCAATGATGAAGTTCCTGGTGGCCAAGGCGATCCCAGGTAGTCACGCGAAAAGCTCATCCGGCGGACTGGCTCCCGGCATGGCGGACTCGGACGAAATGTACCGACTGTTCCTCCCACGCCATCAGTCAGGCCCTAAGTAACTCGCTATGAGGCAGCCTCTTGACAAGAGTCTCCTCAGCGTCCCCCCCACAAGGATTCGTACCGCCAGCGATTAAGGCTTACGACGGTACTGGTGATCCCGACCAGCATCTACTAACGTTCACTAAGATATTCACGGCCCCGGACGCCACCTACTGCCGTACGTTCCCCGGGACATTAACCGGAGCTACGCTGACCTGGTATGGAGGATTAGCAGAGGGAATTATAAAAAATTGGGAAGATTTCTGCCAGCTTTTCCTCCACAAGTTCTCAAACCAAAAGGAGGCGGGCGTAACTTGTCCGCTTTCTGGAACTTGAAGCAAAACCGGTCAGAGACTCTCCGGCAATACTACGAAAAGTGGGCCAAGGCTGTTGCGGCGGTACCCAACGTCGCACTGGACATCGTACTTCACCACATCCAGACCACCACGCTTAGCACCGAGCTTGTGAAGGAATTGGTCTGAAAGAAGCCAAAAACACACACCGAGCTGGAGACGTGTATCCTCCAGTACGCTGAAGTAGAAGAGAATGTCGTCATGATAAAGGGCGGATATGGGCGCCCAAATGATCAAAACAGAGATAAGGGGTACCAAGGACGCAAGGAGAAACGCCCTGACGATAGAAGGGATAACCGCCCTCATGGAGAGGGGAGATCGGAAGAAAGGTACACACCCCCTGTCAGAGTCAAGGCAGAAACTCATGTACGTCCTCCAGGAAAAGAAAAGAGGATTACGGTGGCCAGCCCCTTTACCCAAAGCAGCAGTGAAAAGAGGAAACCCAATGAGTATTGTGAGTTTCACCGGCAGAGAGGGCACGACACGGAGGACTGCCGGGAACTTCGCAATGAGATTGAGCGAGCCCTAAGGAATGGCAACCTCAGGGAGTTCATTTTGAGTAGCTGAAGAAGGAAAGAGCAGGAACGCTCAGAATCACCGCGACGAAGAGAAAAGGAAAGGTCAGAGACACCCCCTCCCAAGGCGGATAGGCACACACCTCCCAAAAAGGCGAGTGTCTTTGACAGAATCACGAACAAAAAGGAGGAATGCCCGGAGGCCCAGAAGGAGGACGGGAGGCCTAGGTACAAGAAAACATGCAGCATGATCTTGGGTGGAGAGGAGGATACGCCCAAGAATATGAAAGTCGTCGGGGAATGTTCCATGCTCAGACGGTCGGATGGAGAACCACCATTGATGTTCACATCGGCAGACCTACGTGGGGGAAGTCCCAGCACCCAGACAATGGTGATCCGTGTCATCGTTGAAGACACTTTGGTAGAGCGGGTGCTAGTAGACGAAGGCAGTTCGGCGGATATACTTTCAGCCGATGCTTTCAGCAGGATGGGATTAGACCCCACCCAGCTTAAGCGCTCTAAGATCATGTTGACTGGTTTCGCGGGCAACGACGTGCCCGTATTGGGCGTGATCACCTTACCCATAACATTGGGGGACGATGATCACCAGGAGACAAAGCACATCAAATTTTATGTCACCAATTGCAACATGGCGTATAATATGATAATGGGGCGGCCCAGTTTGGCCGCTTTCGAGGCAGTTTCCTCGACAGTCCATCAAGTCATGAAGTTCCCTACTGCAAGGGGAACAGGAGTAGCATGGGGAGACACCCCGCTGGCGCGAAAGTGTTATAGGGTGGCCCTCAAGAAGGAAGAGGTGTGCTTCTCAGTGGACACTAGAGACGACGCGTATGTCCGCCCAGAGTGAGCAGAGGCGGATTTGGAAGTTCCATTGTACCTTAGTGACCCTGAGAAAGTTGTACGGTTGTCCGCCCACATGCCGATCCCAGACAGAGAGCGTACGATGACTCTCCTAAGAGAATACGCCGACTTGTTCGCGTGGAAACCCCAGGATATGCCTGGGCTGGACCTCGCAATCATGCAGCACCACCTTGCTGTCAGAGCAGACGCCCGCCCCGTCTCGCAAAAGAAGCGGACGGTGAATTGGACGAGGAAACAAGCGGTCCAAGAAGAGATCATGAAGCTGCTAGAAGCAGGTTTCATAAGGGAAGTCTAGTATCCGGTATGGTTGTCCAATGTAGTAATGGTGGGCAAGGCAGATGGAAGCTGGCGGATGTGCATCGACTTTACCAACCTCAACGACGCTTGTCCTAAGGACCCATACCCGCTACCCAATATCGACCAGCTAGTGGACGCCACTGCAAACCATGAGACGTTGTCTTTCCTAGATATGTTCTCGGAATATCACCAGATCCATTTGGCAAAAGCGGATCAAGAAAAAACATCATTCTCGACGCCCTTTGGCAATTACTGCTATAATGTGATGCCATTTGGGCTGAAGAACGCCGGAGCGACGTACCAGAGAATGATTGACAGAGTTTTTCAAGATCAGCTAAGTCATCACATGGAAGCATATGTAGATGATCTGTTGGTTAAGACCAAGGCGAGAGGTGATCACCTGGGAGACCTCCGGAAAACCTTCGACACCTTGAAGGCGTTCCAGCTTCTCTTGAATCCGAAGAAGTGCATTTTTGGTGCCTTTTCAGGAAAGTTCTTGAGATTCATAATCACCAGGCGGGGAATTGAGGCGAACCCTAAAAAGATAGAAGCTATCATACAGACACCACCTCCCAAGACCGCCTGAGATGTCAAAACATTGACAGGGCGACTAGCGGCAATGAACAGGTTTATCCCAAAGTCCGCCGAGAGGCAGGCGCCTTTCTTTGCACTCTGAAGGCGGTAACCAAGTTCTCATGGACGGAAGAATGTTCTAAGGCTTTTGAGGAGCTTAAGTCATTCCTCACAACTCCGCCGACACTAGCAGCCCCGCTTCCGGGAGATGAGCTATACCTGTACGTCGCCATCGCGGCTACAGCCGTCAGCTCAGTTCTCGTAAAGCGCTCAGACAAGGAAGAACGCCCAGTCTTCTACACAAGCAAATCGCTCGTGGACGCCGAAACCAGGTATTCTCCATTGGAGAAGTCAGCCTACGCAGTGGTCATCGCTTCCAGGAAGTTGCGCCCATACTTTCATGCTCACACAATTCATGTTGTGACAAACTTGCCACTCAAGGCAGCTCTCAGGTCCATGAGAGTGGCAGGGCGCATGTCCAAGTGGGCAGTAGAGCTCAGCGAGTACGACGTACACTTTCAGCCATGCACAACCATCAAAGCACAGGCTCTGGCTGATTTTGTGGTCGAAGGATGCGTTCGGGCGAAAGGACGCCCGGATGATTATTGGGAGCTCTACATAGACGGGGCGTCTAGCAAGAACGGGGCAGGAGCAGGGATAGTGCTAAAACCCCCCCAAGGTGTCCTGCACGAAACCGCCCTCCGCTTCAACACTTCACGAACTAACAATGCGGCGGAGTACGGAGCGCTTATTGCGGGGCTCAGAATGGCCAAAACCAAGGGAGTATCGCACCTCAAGATTTTCTCTGATTCCGCCATTGTGGTCAATCAACTTAGCGGGGTGTATGAGGTCCGGGAAGAAACTCTGGTCCCTTACAATGATCAAGCCAAGATCGCCCTTAAAAGTTTTGAAACAACGAAGATTCATCAGGTGGCAAGAGAAGATAACGCCCACGCTGACGCCCTCTCCAAGCTCGCAACCGCTCTCGGCTTCGAGGATGATAAAATGATCACCGTGGAAAAAGAAAGATAAAAGGGTGAATGTATGGTTGTCGATGACCAGACAAGTGTAACCCCACTCACTGCGCCACTCACGGACTTGCGCATGCCTATACGGGCTTTCATTGAAACCGACACCCTCCCGGCGGACCGAGCATTGGCTACCATGGTGCGTAGGCGAGCGACAAGGTGCATTTTGTTGGATGGAGAAATGTACCGCAAGTCCTCGACAGGTCCATACTTGCGATGCTTAAGTGATGAAGAGGCGTCTTTCACCTTGAGAGAAATCCATCAAGGCGTGTGTGGGATGCATATAGGCGCCAAAAGCCTCAAAAAGAATGTTATGTTGCAAGGTTACTATTGGCCCACGATCCGCCGGGATTCTGAAGAACTGGTCAAACGATGCCACAAGTGTCAGCTATTCGCTAACACGCATCACTTGCCCTCCACCGCCCTCCAGCCAATAGTTTCACCATGGCCGTTCGCCTTCTGGGGAATGGATTTGTTGGGGCTGTTCCCAGAGGCGGTAGGTAAGAGAAAGTACATCATCGTGGCGGTGGATTACTTCACCAAGTGGGTCGAAGCCGAAGCTCTCGCCTCTATCACGGCATACCAGGTACAGAAGTTCGTGTTAAAGAACATCATCCCTCGTTTCAGCCTTCCTCTGGGATTCGTCTGCGATCATGGCACTCAATTTGATTGCACGGCGTTCCTTAACTTTTGTGAAGAATTCAAAATAATGGTTCGCTTGGCGTTCGTAGCATATCCCCAGGCGAACGGGCAGGCAGAAGCCATAAATAAACTCATCTTGCAAGGATTGAAGAAGAGAGTCAATACGGCGAAAGAGAAATGGGTCGATGAGTTGCCCAACATTCTCTGGGCGCATAGGACATCATACAAAATGGCGACAGATGAAACCCCCTACACTTTGGTGTATGGAACTGAAGCAGTCCTACCCGTGGAGGTAAATCTACCTAGCCTAAGGATTCAGCATTTCAACCAAGATAGCAATGATTTCGCCCTGCAGCATAATCTGGACATGATCGAAGAACGAAGGGAGGACGCAGCCATCCGCCTTGTAGCTGAAAAGGAACAGTTGGCTAGACGGTACAATGCTCACCTCCGCCCCCATCAGCTGAAAGAAGGAGACTGGGTGGTTCGAAAGGTTTTTCGGCCAATCCCTCAGCAAGGCAAGCTAAACGCCAACTGGGAAGGGCCGTACAGGGTCCGTGAAGTGATTGGTCCAAGCACCTTTAAACTCGAACACCCTTCCGACAAACCCATACACAAGACATGGAACGCCATGCACTTAAGGAAGTACATGGCCAACGAAGAAGTTTAGCGTACCCCGCCGTTCCCCGTCCTTTTCTTTTCGTATGTTTCTTTTTTTTGAAAGCGACTCACTAAGGGCGTACATGTAAGGGGGGGAACCCAAGTTCTCATATATATATATTATCAATATTATATGTCAACAGGCAAGTACCACCAAAAGGATTGGTCAGGTTCAAATTCCCCTAGGAGGAACTTAACCCCAACGCCAAGTTCGGATTCCCCAAGGCGGGATCCAAAGCCACTGAGTTCGGATTCCCCGTGGTGGAAACCAGCTCATAGTCGTTCGAGTTTCCCAAGGCGGAACCCAACACTTCATCGAGTTCGGATTCCCCGGGGCGGAAACCAACTCATCACCATTCGGGTTCACCAAAGCAGGACCTAACCACAAGACGGAAGTGATCTGTCACTAGTCAGGTTCCCTCACGATGAGGCCCAACACTTGCTTGACTTCAGATATCAGGCAGTACGGTAACGAAACAAGACACAGCAACAGAAAAAAATGAATGTTGGCTTTGTCTTTTCAAATCACCTTTTCAAACATTAGAGTTTGGATACAACTAGGAAAGGAAGGACGGAACAAAAGAAAAATCTCTAAACACTACTGCTGCCCGCCCGAGGATCCCACCTTGTCCGCCCGTGACCTCTCCGCCCGGGTCTTCTTCTTCAGCTCTTTGTGGCGAAGGCTCACCTCGGAGTACGCCTCGGACAACAGCTCCTTTCTACCGGCCGAAGGAATCACTTGAGAGTCGGCGGATTCCTCCTTAAACTCCTGTGCCATCAACCTTCGAGACGCAGAGCGGAACATCTGCTCTTGGTCCCAGGAGCAGTCGACGTTCCCCCGTCGAAGTTCATGACAGACAGCAGTGAGGGCGTTGTCCAGGGCACCTTGCACTCGGTCGCCCAGCTCTGCAGCAGTCTTCTCGGCGACAGCCTTCTCAATATCCGCCCTCAGTGCTTGAAGGGTCTCCTCCGTCTCCTTCAAAACGAGATCCCAGATTTCCAGGTCTTTCGCCTTGGCCCCCAAGTCCTTGGCCAGATCCGCCTTAGTGATTTCTAGGAGGGCAACCTCCTCCTTTAGGGCTTTCCTGTCATCTTCCGCCTTCGTCAAGGCGTTCTCCACCTTGTAGCGTTTCTCCTGCTCCGTCTGTAAGTCCAACATGTGGTCAGTAGCTTGGTTAGCGTGCGCAAGACAGAGCAAATCCGATTCGTAAGAGGTAGTTACCAGAAGCCGGGTCGCCTCCTCGTCCATGTCTTTCTTCGCTTTGGAATATTTGGCTTTCCATTGCTGAGTGGCGGCCCTGGCTTCCTGGAGCTGTTTCTCCATCTCCTCAACGCCTTGGGGCTGCTCTGCCCTATGCGCCTGATCCGCCGACAACAGCGCGCCTGCGGTACCTAGAAGCTGCAACAAAAAAAACACACCGGGGGCGTTCATAAAATTGAGGGCGGAACGGACAAATGACTACAACTCTTTAAGTTTCACCACGGTGAGACCTTACCTTGGCCCCAATAGCCATCTGTTCCATCGCCAGGCGGCGAACCCCATCCTCGGATCGAGAGTGGTCGATGTCCCAGTCGGCCGCCAATTGCAGAGCGGCCCGCGTCAGGATCTCGTTGCCGCTCAGCGTCGGCTGCATGGCAGGGAGGCGGGCGGTGCTAAACTCCCCTGACGACGCATGGGGTCTGGATCCGCCCACTGCTTTCTTTTTCCCAGAATCCTTCCTCATGGTCAACTTTTGGCGCTTCGAGCGCTCCAAGTTTTGTACCGGTGAGCTCGAGGACTGGTGGGGTCGCTTGTTCTCAGGGCGTTCTTTGTCCGCTTGTTCCTTTTCGAGGCGCGCCTGGCACGCCTCTTTCACCTTCTGCTGCTGATTGGCTCCCAGGTCTTCGGGTTGAGGTTGAGTGTCGGCAGAAGCCCCTCGAGTCTTAGCGTTCAGCAACGCCGCGAAGATAGAGCTCTCTGCACCAAAATAGCAAGACAAGGCAAACATGTTAGGCACCAGCGTAGCAACAAAAATGGACACATACTAACGGCGCATGACAACAGAAGCATCGCCCTCGGTCATTGTCCGCTCACCACCACCACCTAGCCAGGCCTTCAGGGCGGTCCGACCTCGCTTCTTTAGATTATAATTCCAGGTGTTCACCCAGTCCACGATACCGGCATCGTTCCCTTGAAGGCGGTTGGGTCTGTTTAACTCCTCAATTGCCCCATATGACCATTTAGGTCGGAGGCGCTCCGCCCAGAACGCATCCTCCGGAGCGTCAGCTTTCATGAAGAAAAAGCTATGCCACCACACGGAGTCAGCTTTGATCGCACCGTACACCCCGCTCCCTGACTGTGCTCTCCTCTTCGAGAAGGTGATGTTGTTCTGCCCAATTTTGGCGAGGTAGAGATGGCAAAATATTCGGGCACTTGGAGCAGCGTGCCTTTTTACGCATGACACCTTGAAGGCGGTCATGATGGCCCACGCGTGAGGTTGCAGTGCACCGAGAGAAGCGCCCAGGAGATCCAGCACGTCCAGCTCTCACTGATTCAGAGGAAAGCGGAGGCCATACATTAAAGCCTCCACCTACACGCCTACCCAGCCAGGCGGACAGTTCCCAATGGAGCATCGTTATCCTCCGCGTAAGGCATGGCGGGAGCCTTATTTTTTTGATGAGGATCCGCTCCGTCTGACCCTTCGTCGTCATCAAGCTCTTCCACGGATATCTCGGGAGACAAGGGCGGACTGGGATCATGTCGCGTGAAGATGCATACGACTCCCCCGACGATTCGTCCACCCTTGAGTCTCTCCTCCCCTCATCATAGCTTCCTACAACATAAGAGTAAGGAGCACAAATCAGAAGGGGAGGAGGAATGAACGCCAAAGGGCGGATGGACGCAGGAACGTTATTCGTTCTTACATCAAAGGGATTGGGGCGGACAGTCGGTCGCCTACGCCCCTGTTGACGCCTTAGTATTTCATGTAGGAGGTCGTAGTCTAAAGAGGACGATGACCCGCTCGAGGACATCTCACACAATCAGGGAAACAAAAGCAAGAAAGCAAAACAAGAGCGTAACAAAGAAGGGGATAAATTGAACGCAGGAAAGTCAAGGACACATACTTGCTTCGGCGGATGAGGATGACTCAGCATCAGATGCCATTGTAAGTGTTTGGTGATACGGCGAAAAGGTCGGAAAAGAAAGCGCGAGAAAGGAACATAAGAAGGGGCAGACACTCTATAAGAAGGGGGTTCGCAGACAAGAAAGGGCGGACGCTCTGAGAAGTCGGTAGAAGGCAAAGGTACTGGAAGAAGGTAGCAGGAGCTTCTATTTATACTGGTGATGGGGGTAGACGGAACGTCGCCAAGTGTAAATCGGCCACGTGGCCCCTAACCAGTGGGCGAGTAAACTCAAAACCCAATAAAGACTGACAGCGCGCAGTCAGCATCCAATCACCCATCAAGGAGTGAAGTCCACGAAATGGAAGAGGGAGAGGCAAGCGTGCGATCCCACTTAAAAAGAAGAGCCCCCGCTTGATTGGTTAGTCAGAGATGGTGCTGGCAGAGACCTTTCAGATCCCGCCGCGTGGTTCACCGGAGCACTGGCGGCGATGGTTGCTGGCAGAGACCCCTCAGATCCCGCCGCGTGGTTCACCGGAGCACTGGCGGCGATGGTCACTAATAAACTCTGGAGCCGCCAAGAAACTATAACGAAGAGGGTGTATCACCCGTACACCCCGTGCCCACAAGGCGACCCATAGTATCATCCCGAGACCTAGGCACTCTCAGAACCGTACTAGGTGGGCTGGAGGACAGCGGTAGGATCACGAGGTCGGAGTCACTTTCAGTTGGTCCATAGTATCGCCTTGAGACCCATAGGATCTCAAGGCCATACTCGGGGGCAATTGATGGGCCCTAGGATCTTGTCCGCCCTCAGAAGTACTCGGACAGTCGCTCCATAGTATCGCCCTGAGGCCTAGGCGCTCTCAGGACCATACTCGGGGGCAATTGATGGGCCCTAGGATCACATCCGCCCTTAGGGCCCCTACGGCGGTCCAACTCGTGAGAGCGGGCCTTAGACCGCCCTTGAGCAGACTGCCTGCCATCGACAAGACAGGACAACGACCACCGCCCATTACTGTTGACAAGGACTCGGCGAGGTCCACTCAGGGCATGACACGTGGACCCTGCCATACCAATGGGGCCTATAAATGGCAGGATCCCCCATTCAGAACGGCACGACATATCCCGAGACCATACGCCTGATACTACAAGCTTCCGCGCTGTACGCTAAAGGCTATCGGTTTCGCCCACACCAAAGGGCACTCGCCCGTACTTCTCTGTAACTCATTCTCTCCACATTACCCGCATACTTACTATCACATATATAATAACGCCTTGCACGTCCGCCCTGCAAGGTACCATCCGCCAAGGCACCCCGAAGGCGGATTCGTTGCTCAAACCTCCAAAGAACCACTATTGATCCACTGGTCCAACTACCCCAATTGACGATCGACATGCTTATTATACCCTAATTTGGGAGACATCTAAGATTAGATTTTGTAGCTAAGTGAGTGACACCATTTATCACAAACACACAAAATTATAGACGCATCTAAACAATATCATATGATAGCACCTTCAGGTAAAAAATGGTAAACATTATAATTTTTTCATAAATAGATAAATATTCATGATTTATAGATATAATACCAATCCTATTTGTTACTAAAAATGTTGTAGTAAACAATACAATAAAACTAGAATAATTACAAGAATAATACAAACAATTTTACAAATAGTTACAAGAATTAGTTTTTGTGAAAAAAAAATAATAACTACTTACGAGATTTTGACAAAAACTAGTTCTTATAACTAATTATAAAATTATTTGAATCAAATTAGTTATCCAATAACCATCCATAAGAAAAACATCATAACCAGATACGTTGACAAAATACTGAAAAGAAAGACAAATCATATTAAGGAGTGTCTTACTCATCATTAGCTGGTTAACCAATAATTCAATTACGAGAATGCCCTCAGTCACTTCTCAAAGAGTAGTGGCATTTCCGTAGTTACGCCTTAAATGCGAGGGCATATCCGCTTTAATGTCCGCTTAAAACCCCCCAGCGCGTAAATCCGCATTTCACTCCCTTCAGTCCTCAACCAAATTGACGGAAACCAGAGAGAGAAAACAATAACAGAAGCAAGAAGAAGAAAGAAGAAGAAGAAGAGACGCGAAGAAATGGGAAGCAGCCACCTGATCGGACTCCTCCTGATTTGCGCAATCCTGTCTGTACAGCTATCGTCGTCGACATCAACCGCAATCGACTTCCTTCCGGTAAACTCCGGCGGCGGAGGATGCAACGGATCCGTCGCCGAGTGTATGATGATGACGACGACGGTGACCGGCGGCGAGGATGAGGAGTTCGCGATGGAGTCGGAGAGCGCCCGGCGCATCTTAGCTTCCAGAAGGTACATAAGCTACGGAGCGCTGAGGAGGAACAGCGTGCCGTGCTCGAGACGCGGCGCATCTTACTACAATTGCCGCGGCGGAGCTCAGGCCAACCCCTACCACCGAGGCTGCTCCCGTATTTCTCGCTGCCGCTACTGATTTCGCCTCTGGCCGGCCGCCGTTCCGTTCCCTTCTTTGTTTATTCTTTCTAAGTAGTTATATATACGGAGAGATACTGATTTCCTTTCCCATTACCGAAAAAATAATAATTTATACATTATATTATATATACACGGATCGGATTAAGAAGTTCCTGCCATGGAAAATGTAATTCGCCAGAGTGATAATACGAATGCTGCTGTTCTGTTTCGCTTCAATTGTTGATATCAATCAGTTGTTCTTAAATATCCGTCATATGAATCCATGGAAGCTGGAGACTGTAGCTATGAAGGGTAGGGTTTGGGATGGAGGATCTAGTGGCCAAAATGGCTAAATTGCGACATCACTTTCGAAGGAATCGAATCTATAAAAGCAAAAACCATTCCCCACGAACACATTTGAGCTTTTTCTAAATGGTCCAGTATCAATCTCTAATTATCAATGAAGCATCTCTCAGTTTCAACTCTCCAGAAGGCCAGGCGTCAAATAACGACATGTACACTAATAGGACCACTAGTGGATTGGATTGGAGGGGTCATAATCATCAAAATTGAATGCTGCTGCTGCTGTTATCATAATCATCATGATCCGCTGGTAAGTGCGTTTTATGTTTGTCAATGCTTCTATTGCTGTTACTGCTGGTAGGTGTGCTGTGAATTATGATCAACAAAGTCTCTATTAAGCCACCACTAAACCTCAAGACGTTAGGGCAAACGATTTTGGTTATCGTATCGGTCCAACTGTTTTCGATGATTTTTGGTCGGTGGCGGTTATAGGTCGAACACAATGTCAGGCATCGATTAGGCAACAATTACCTGCATTGCTACTAAACATGAGTATCTTAACAACACGCTTTACTCAATGAGTTACAACTCACATGTAGCAAACAGAATCCTCTAAACAGTAAACACGGCATTCACGTCACTACGACCAATTGGTTTCCTGAGGATGATAAAAAAAAATGGTGGTAGCAATGAAAGATGGGTGTTCATTACATGTTCTTCGTAAAACTTGTAGATCCAGAAAGCAAGTAAGCAAAAGAAAAAAACACTCTTGTTGAACATTGTCGTACTTTCTCCTTCGTGGTGTCTTACTCAGGCTGAGTCATTGCCAGCCTTGGGTTCATCCTTGACCTTTGGTGTTGAAGGAGATGGTGATCCTTCCACGCCCATCTCAGCTCGAAGGTCGTTGATGCTCCTCTCTAGCTCATCAATCCTGCCTCCCATGTCGTCGAGTTTGTTGCTGTTAAGGAGAAAACTAAGGAACATATCCACATTATAGGCAATGACTGGAGTTGCTCAATGTTGTGTTCTTCCTAGCCTGAGCAATTGACCACAGTTTTTTGCTATGAGATAAGACATATATAGCAAACATGACGGTTTTTTGTCACTGCACAGACAATAGTTCTAGCTCCGATCAACTAGGGTTTGCTAATGTCTCTGCAGTGACATAAATTCATCATGTTTCATGATTCTTCTGGCCTTTCTACTAAGCATAGTTATCGATATCGAGCCGATCACCTAGGGTTTGCCCGATACCGATAACTAAGCTTAGGAGAAAGAACGCAAGAAGCGTTAAACATCATTCTTTGCATAGTGAAAACAGATCTTCCATGACAATTCAATATTCATTCAGATTTTCAGAAATTAAGAATGAGGAATGGAAGTTAAGATAAGGATATTCTTTGTGATGATGGAGTCGGACATTGTCTGGAATCTGGATTGCTGCAAAAATCAACACCATTAATGCTTCTTAAGATTATCCCGTCAGTTTCGGAATCTCATACAAACATAAACAGACCAAAACTCACCATCTGCTGAAGCAAGTTTTGCACCTGCAAATAAACAAAAACTAAACTCAGCAATCGAAGACTGCAACAAGAGATAAGCTTTCCTTGTCCAATAGAAAGAAAAAAATCACACACTATCTCGTATATGTGATTGTGAAACTTACAAAAGCAGTCATATCAGCAGTGCTCTGCTTTACATCATCACCGTCATGTCCGTCCTGCCAGAAAGCAATTTCCAAAGCCAATTTAGATACACACCAGAATAAACTACTACTTGAGTTAGGTAAAGAAATGCCCAACAATAGACCATTGAAGTGATCAGCTGATTTTGAAAACAGAAAACGTGGTAAAGATGAGAGTATCCACAATTGACATCTAACAACAGACTGACGGAAACCTGGGTCTTCTTTTAGCCATCATTTCTATCACAATTCGACATACATGGCCGCTAAGTTGTACAGACTGGCTTCTGTTAAAAATAGAAATCTCATCCATATGATATCGGAATAGTTTCACAGACTCATACAGTTGGACACAGTGGTGCACCCTGAAATCAGCCTGGTTGGAGTACTAAAGATACTAGAGCTAGGACAATATGGAAAACAGCATTTCTTAGTTACAATATCCTGCACTTAGGTTGGCAATCAAATATAATCGATCACACTTCAGCAGATTAAGACATTACTTCATCAAACATCCAACCGTAGAGAAAATCAAGCGTATATTCCCGACTGAGGAAGCTATACAAAAGAGACCGAAACCCTAGCTACACAGAGATTCAAAATCGCGACAGGCCATAAATTTCCAGCCGACTGCAGAAACCTCCATTGACAGATCTTAAGCAGCTCACTCAATGTCGATCGGACATTTCATCGCTAATTGACAGATTCGCAATTACAGCTAAGAAAACGGAATTCCACCTCATTATACGTCCCGAAACTGAAACCCTAGCTCGCTCAGTCGACGAACAGAATGAGACATGATAAAAAAGCATGAAGATGTGTAATGAAACACTTGGATTGCAGATCCGGTAGGCCAACTGAAGCTTACCATGTTATCGTGGGAAGAACAGTTCTGCGATTGGTCTCCGGGGGGAAGATCTGTGCTACGCTGAGAGGTGGGAAGTTGTGAAATTATAATTTCTTTCGCGAGCTGGAGTCACTCATTTCTCTTTAAGCCGCCTAATTTACGAAACTGCCCTTATCGAATGTGCTTTCCGATTCCAAGTTTATAGCCGTACCGGCGCGTTAACGATTTTTAAAATTTGGGAAGTAACTTTGAGTTTAGATGAAAATTACTGTTTGTATCTTGAATTTTTAGGTTGTGTGTTTAAAATCATAAAAAGAAATCAAGACACAAATTTGAAATCTTGTAAGATTTTCTATTTCCTAAGTTTTGAAGTTATGAGTTATAAATTTAAAACTAACCTAAAAATCCAATTCATATGAAAAAAATCAAGAATTTTACATCTAAATCAAAATTTCAAATTAAAAAAGAAGAAGCAAACAACCTGTAAATTTTGAAATCTTGATTTGTATGAGCCTTCAAGAAATATTAGTACCATAGTTTAGACCCTGTGATGATATTATTTGACCAAAAAAATTTAAAAGATTCTTCCGACATAATGAATTTTATAGAATTCCGCCGATCATGTAAGAAAATTCATATTTTGGAACCCCAATATCATAATTTCACAATTTTTAATTGTTCTTATCTCATTTCATCTCTCACTTCGATCTCCCCTGGAAAATAATTTTGTTACTCCGCTTCTTGTTTGCTCTTGTCGTCGATCCCATAAGCCATTGCAACCTGTAGTTGAATGAAGACTTGATCTCTTTCTGATCGAAGACATTATCCTCTAAAATTCTCTATTCGCTAAAGGTATGTCGTACATATCGGATAATAACTCGCTTTCAGAAAAAAGATTATATCAAATACGAAGGGAGACAAGAACAACTCAAATCCAAATTAGGGAGTTAGATTTGAATCGATTTAAGTTACAATTTTAATTATATTGTTTTATGACGTGTTAGTGATGTTGTGGCACAATGGTTGAAAACTGTTGCGGTTGAGGTGATAACTACAACACCGAATGACAACTCATTCTATAGTAATGAGATTAATCTGTAACAAATTAAAGTTATAGAATCAATTCGTAATCCATGAAAAGTTTTGGTATGTATTTCATACTTAAAATATATTCAAATTGCCAACAACGAAAACGTTCATCGGTGAAAACATGAAAGAAGAAGAAAAGAAGCGTAACTGAAGAAAGAACATTTTTAGTTACACTTACCATATTTCTACCACGATATTCACGCACTCCTTCCCTTTATCGTTTTGCCAATTTTGGGTGACATAATTGAGGTCATTCAATCTAGAAATTTAATTTAATTCAATCTCTGAATCTCCTCTCCATTGGAGAAATCAATCCCTTTCTTTCACTTCCTCAATCTTCTCCGTCAACATAGGAATGACGATTCATCCTTCCAGAAAGAAGACCAGCGTCCACCGCCGCCGGCGGCCAAAGTCTCCACCGTGGGCGATAGCTTTCCTCCCCCTGCTCGTAACCGCCGCTTCAATCCACTGTTTCGGTTCCAGCCGAAACTTCGATGCGCTGCCCAAACCGGTTTGGTTCCCTCCAATGTGGTTGGTTCACGCGGGGTCGGTTGGTTCGACCGTGCTCATGAGCCTGGCGGCGCTGGTGGTCCGTGCTGGAGGCGGGTTGGGCGGCGACGCTTTGCATCTGTACGGCTGCCAGGTTGGGTTGAGCGTTCTCTGGTCTCCGCTCGTGGTCAGGATCGGGACTGGGTTGGTCGGTTCGGTTTATTCTTGTGTTCATCTCGGGTCGTTGGTGGGCTGCTTCTGGGTGTTTGGAAAGGAAAGCCCGTCTACGAGGAAGCTTGTTGGGCCTTGTTTGGGCTGGGCCGTGTTTATGGGTCTGTGTACGTTTAAGCTTGTTGGTGATTCAGAGGTGTCTGCTTTGTTGGATTTGGTTAAATTGTTTGTTGGCCTTGTTGCTGGATGAATTTGTTGTTTTAGGGTTTGATTGATTTAGAGGATATGAATAGAATACAATCTAATTTATGAGCTTCCTTTAGTTTGGAAAAGTCGTCGGAGATAGTGGACAGGCGCCAGGGTTGAAACAGGCCAGTAGCAAATAAAAAACATGTTAGAAACTCGTAGAAAATATGTAAAAAAGGAAAGGTGTATTTAATGTATTGAATTATACAGCCCAGCAGCGGTTGTTTAACTTTTGGTAGCAGTCAGCATCACCGAATATGATACAGGCTGGCATCGTGTGATTACAAAGAGACAGCCAGACAGATGTGTTTTTGTATGGACAATTTTCACGACGTGGGAACCTGAAGAGTTGGTCATCAATCTCCAGCCGGCGGCACGATTACTAATTCTGAAACGTTGTAAGCGGCGGCCGCGGACTACCACTCTGTTTTCCAGCTAGCATCCTTTCACTCACACTTTCAAGAAGTCAAATATACACTCGCAAATTTTACATGGTTCATCATCTATTAATATTTATTGGAAAGAGTAATTATCTCACTCTCTACTAACTATCTTTTAATCTATTCATGTTCATAGTTAATAACTATATTTATTTTTTATTGGTATTTCATATTTTGTATGATTTGCTTGTAATTTCAAGTTTAGTTTCGTCTTTTTTGAGAAAAATGTCAAGCTTATATTATTAATGATCCATGTTCGTGCACATAAGAAGAGAGAGTGCACTATCGAGCCAAATCAGAGATGCATGCCCAACACAAGGCGATGCTAAAGAAAAAGAGCATTGAGCTAAATCATAAGCTACCTGATTCCTATTCCTCCTAACCCCCATAACAACAAACTCCGGCCGTGATCTCAGAATCATGCGGCAGTGTCCAACGATTGTACCAAATTCACTGTCATTATCCCTATGACCCAAAACTGTTGCTGCCACACCCGTTGAGTCCGTCTTAAAAACCATATTTTCCATTCTTGCTGCCTGAACCCAAACGAGAGCATCCAACAACGCCATCACGTCTCCTTCACGAACTTCAGGAGTACCTCTTAGTCAACCTCTTCAGAACGCTACCAATTGGCCATCGTGATTACGAATCGCAACTCCCCAACCCCATTGGCGATCTGGCACTCGGAAGGCGGCGTCCACATTACACTTCAGCTGCAAACCACTTGGAGGATGCCAAAGATCACACTCAGCTGTCGTCCCCCTGCCAGAATGTAGAGGCCGAATCGGCTCGAGTTTAGTTTCATTGTGAATAAAAGTTAGACATCGGCTAATAATGACCGCAATCACAAGCACAAGAAGGACAACCTCTACCGCCATAAGCAGCGTCAGCGACAGCAAGAGGAGTCGTAGGAGATGAATTATCAAGTTTTGCCAATGGGAGATCGCTAGTAGAGAGCCAGTGGTGGAGGTTGTGTAATTTCGAGAAAAATGATAAGAGATGAAAATTCCCTTCTCAGTAAAAATCAACCAACAGGAAAAACGACGTTATTTCGACGTTTATCAAAATTCTAACGGGAGGGCTTTTTTGTTAAGCGTTCAAAGTAAAGGGGTTTGTTTGCCCAAATAATTGTAAGATGACTTCTTTGTTAAACATTCTAAGTAGAGAGATATGTTTTGTGAAAATAATTATAAGAGGACTTGTTTGTTATCTTTCAATACGTGGCCTCCCAACCTATTATCTCTTTAATTAATAACTAAATAATTAGATTTAGACGTGAAGAGAATCAACCCGCAGGTTCAACCGCACATGCCTTGTTTGTGTTTGTAGCCCTCTCATCCATCTGGACCGATGATCTCATGATCTAGATCTAAATCGAACGATCAGAAAACCAGTGACGCAAACACCTGCTGTACCGGAACATGCTCTCACTCTACTTATAAATTTGTATATACTTAATAATATTTTAAAATAAGTCCGATTTTATTAAATTGTTCCAACTTTCCTCTTTTCTCTCATCTCTGTCTCAAGACAAACAGTCTCCTCAAACCTTCTTACTCTCTCGCCACCGACTGCCACGAATCTCGATTAACCCTTATTCTCTCCATATAATTACAATCTCACCACTCTCTCCATTCCTTCATTTCGCGCTCCCTCAGATCCGGCGCCGGTCAGCGCCATTGTTATACGATTTGCATCTTCCTCCTTGCAGTGTTAGAAGGAAGATGCTGGAACGTTGCCTAGGCCCTCAGCGGGTCCGCCGGATCGGAAGAGCGTTCCGGCACGCCAAACTCACCTTCCTCTGCCTATTCATGACAGTTCTCGTCCTACGTGGCCTGTTCGGCGCCGGCAAGTACGGGACTCCGAACCAGGACATCGACGATCTCACGAGCCACTTCTACGCTTCCAGGAAGCACGCCGAGCCTCACCGCGTTCTCGTAGAGGCGCAGCCGGAGAACGAGGTGAAAACCGACGACGACCCGAAGAATTACGCGACGTTCGACGTCACCAAGATCATGGTGGACGAAGGCGAGGACGAGAAGCCCGATCCGAACAAGCCTTACACCTTGGGCCCTAAGATTTCCGATTGGAACGAGCAGCGTGCTGATTGGTTGAAGAGGAACCCTAATTTCCCCAATTATATTAGAGAGAACAAGCCGAGGGTGCTCCTGGTCACTGGATCTTCTCCGAAACCGTGCGAGAACCCTGTCGGCGACCATTACTTGCTGAAAGCGATCAAGAACAAGATCGATTACTGCAGGCTTCACGGGATCGAGATCTTCTACAACATGGCGCTTCTAGATGCTGAAATGGCCGGTTTCTGGGCGAAGCTGCCTTTAATTAGGAAGCTGCTGCTGTCTCATCCGGAGATTGAGTTCCTTTGGTGGATGGACAGTGATGCCATGTTTACTGATATGGCGTTTGAGTTACCTTGGGAGAGATACAAGGACGTCAATCTGGTGATGCACGGTTGGAACGAGATGGTTTACGATCAGAAGAACTGGATTGGGCTCAACACCGGAAGCTTTCTTCTTAGGAACGCGCAATGGGCATTGGATCTTCTTGACGCTTGGGCGCCAATGGGTCCGAAGGGGAAGGTTAGGGACGAAGCTGGGAAAGTACTCACTAGAGAGCTGAAAGACAGACCGGTTTTCGAAGCCGATGATCAGTCCGCCATGGTTTATCTATTGGCTACACAGAGGGATTTGTGGGGTGAGAAGGTATATCTAGAGAGCGCATACTATCTGCACGGCTACTGGGGGATCTTGGTAGACCGGTACGAGGAAATGATCGAGAATTATCATCCAGGACTCGGCGATCATAGATGGCCGTTGGTTACTCACTTCGTGGGTTGCAAGCCTTGTGGGAAGTTCGGTGATTACCCAGTGGAGCGATGCTTGAAGCAAATGGATCGTGCTTTCAACTTCGGTGACAATCAAATTCTGCAGATTTACGGGTTCACCCACAAAACTCTGGCCAGTAGGAGAGTTAAGCGGGTTAGAAACGAGACGAGCAATCCATTGGAAGCTAAAGACGAGCTTGGATTGCTTCATCCTGCATTCAAAGCTGTCAAAGTAGCAACATCTTCTTCAGGAAGTGGGATCTCTGGCACACTTTAGGTAATGTAATGTTATTGCCCACTCAAATCAAATGTGTTTATTTGTTACCCCCCTTTTTCTTAATATATCGAAACCGAGTACACTGCTTCATCTCAAATCTGCATGTAAATTGCTTCTGCTATCGGTTGTGGTTATGGGGATGCCAATAGATGAATACTTTATTCTCCTGTTACATCTTACTGATTCTTGCTTTCTTACTGTTAGTTCATATGTTTTTTTTTTGTCTCTTTTAAAGGATGTACACCAAATTTTGAAAGAAGAACAGGGGAATGATGATTTGTAATCCGATGTTAGTCTTGGGGTTTAATTTGCATGTTCTCTGGAATACTGGAAAGTAGCTGCATTCGGTCAGGAAAGTTCCTTTTAGTTTGTGTTCATCAGATTTAATGGCCTAGATAGCTAGAGCTTCTGCTTAAAAGGTGACTAGCTAGGGTGTTAGACACCATCAATAGAAAAGATTGATCCTAAAGTTCAATGATTCCAGATTCATCAATGGGTAGAAAGGGAAGCTGTGTACTGTTGCATTGGCCAGGAAATTGCAAGTAAAGTTGGGTGGATGCTGTGGAATTGGTTTCCAGAATCTGAAACATGAAACATGAATCTGTATCTTGCAGAGCGTATGATGGTTGATGCAGGGTCCGAAATATGAAAACTATGAATGACATTGCCTTGATTAAGAAAATCAGTTCAAATACTGCTTCTTCCTCCTTTGATATGCGGCAGTGAGCCGGTGGCGAGACATCATCATCTGAGGTAAAAGGTCCGTGTTAAGGCATCGATCCACGATCAACCCTAATAATTTGCTTCGAGTGTCGCTCTGTCGATTCCAGTCACTTGCTCATCACTTGAATATGTTTCACTACTTCATCCTCCATGATCCTAGTTTGTATAATTGAATTAGGTGAATGCGATGGAAACGTTTTCCATGTGGTTTTGTGGTACACTAGACAACCACCCTTTTAAAATCTGCAGTTTCAGTCGATCGATATATTGACAGACTCTTTTTTCGTGCACAACATGTTTGGGAGTTCATTCTCATAATCCTTTTTTTTTTTTTTCCGAAGATAACTCCCGCAGGAGAAGAGAGGTAACCAAACACAAACAACTAAAAAGTGTTTGCCCAAGCCGTAAGGTTTACCACGCCTTGGCTTAGGAGACATCGAAGACCATGGCGAGCCACACAATGGGCTGCCGAGGTTGACTGTCGGGGACAGTCTGAAATCTGATCTGAGGAAGAGAATCCACGAGACTCCAAATGTCAAACACCACAGCACCCCGTCAAAATTAACCGGATTAGGAGTGGTGACAAAACTATGGATTATGTCTATAAGACATAATCCTAAGAGCCATTAGATCTCCATAGAATAGATCTAATGGTTGAGGGATTATAGTAATAAAATATTGGGATTCCCCTAATTAATGTGGCATATTAAATAATTTTATTACCCAAAAATTCATTATACTAATTACCTTTTACATTTTACTTTCTCTTTTAACCGTGCCCACACAAAAAACCGCTCCCCCCATTCTCCGGCCGCCTATTCTCTCCCTCTTCTCTGCAGTCAAAAACCGTCACCCGTAGTCGCCGATTGCAGCCGCCGTCGGTGGGAGAGCAGAGTCAGTCTTCGCGCTCAGGTAAGCACTACCGCGCGACATCCCTCTGCCGATTCATCCCAACTAATTCCGATTTCTGATTTGGTGCAGTTGTTTGGTGCAGCCGCTGTGGTTTCGGGAAAGCATAAAGAGCCGACAAGAACCCATAAACAGGTATTGAGTTCTAACTCTGCATGTGCAATCAGACGTAGTTGCGGGTTCGATTGTGTTCGGAATTAGGTTTAGTGACAGCATTCATCGCGTATTTCAGTTAGATTGCAATGGTTTGTGTATGGTTTCGGTACTTTTATTTAGGTAATACTATTATCCAAATGATTTGTGGTTGAAAGTCAAATTAACTGTTATTCTGGCAAATACATCTGGTCTATGTAATACTATTATCCATATGTTCTAACTCTGCATGTGCAATCAGACGTAATTGCGGTTTCGATTGTGTTCGGAATTAGGTTTAGTGACAGCATTCATCGCGTTTTTCAGTTAGATTGATGTGGTTTGTGTATGGTTTCGATACTTGTATTTTGGTAATACTATTATCCAACTGATTCGTGGTTGAGAGTCAAATTAACTGTTATTCAGGCAAATACATCTGGTCTATGTAATACTATTATCCATATAAGCTTAATTGTATTGTACATGGTTCCTGCAGCTCTGTTTTGTGTGTGTGGATTGGCCTTTATGATGCAAGTATCTGTACCATATATGTGCACCTATTGCGTTTGTTTGAAAGATTATAACATGTTGCAGTTCACAGTTACTGGCCAATGATAGTTTTTGAGAATTACTTTTTTGGAATGAGGTAAACTTTAGTGTTTGTTTGTGGTTGATTTGAGCAGATAATAGTATTTCTAAAATACTATTATCCATGTAAACTGTTGTGTTATTTTAGGTCCATCATGTGAAAATGATGATATAACTCCTAATGTAAATTGTTCCTGCAACTCTGTTTTGTGTGTGTGGATTGGCCTTTCAGATGCAATTATTGTATGATTACTGTTTGTTCCACATATGTGCAGCCATTGCGTTAGATTCTAAGCATGTAGTTGTCGTTGTTCACAGTAAAATGGCAAATAATAGTATTGAAGCATTACTATTATTGAATGAGGTGAACTGTGTTGTTTCTGTGTTGTCTGGATGAGAAGATATCAGTATTTCTGTAATACTATTATTAACAGGCTATACTTGTGATGACATGTTTTTGTACAAGTGTGTGGTTTAATTGGTTTTTGTTGGGCTCACATCCTTGATTGTTGTGTTTGATGTTAATGAAGTTTCTTTGTTAAATTCATAGAACGAGATGACGAAAACTCCTGTTCAGCAAAGGGGGAAAAGAATTAAGTTGGCGGTATCAAAAAAGCCGAAGGCGAAAAAAACTGTGGCACCAAAACGACCTGGAGACAGGGCTGAACCAGTTAATAGGCCTGAAGACAGGGCTGAACCAGTTAATAGACCTGAAGACAGGGCTGAACCAGTTAATAGACCTGAAGACAGGCTGAACCTGTTGTTGGAGAATCTCAAATGAATACACAGCAAGCTCAAGCCAGGTAAACGTTGCAATTTCATTTATGTTGTTTATTTATATTTCGGATACTAGTATAGAGCATGTAATAGTATGTGGTTCTTTGGTGGGAAGAATACCTATACTTGTGTTTCTAAACTGTTTTTTTGGAAAATTTGTTTGCAGATATGGAGCAGCAGTGGTAAATGCAAGATGCAGTCCAAACAGAATTTTGGAACTGCACAAGAAGCTTATAGAATTGGGATTGACTGAAAGAGTGAAGCTGTTGGATAGTATTGGATTCGGTGGTACGCTTAAGGTTAAGATGAATCAGTTGCCGTTTGAATTCAGGAGGTGGGTTGTAGATTTCTATGATGTAGAATCAAGGAGTTTCGTAATCGGAGATGATATGAGATTGAAAATTTCGGGAGAAGATGTGCATGAAGTTTACGGGCTGCCAAAGGGTAAACGTGAAGTCGACTTGTCTGAAACAACGGAGAAGGAGATGAATGATATGGTTGCAGAGCTTGGTCTAAAATTTGAAAAAGTAAACAGCACAAATGTAGACCTGAAGCTCCTGAGAGACAGGCTGTATGAGACAGAGGTGGACAAACAGACATGGTGTCAGATGTATGTACTGTTTGTGTGGGTCGTTACTATGCCCCAAAACTCGGCCGGTGGCGTCTATGGAGTATGCACGGTTGATACAGAAGAACCGGTTGAGGAAACTCCTCGAATACAACTGGTGCAGCTATGTGGCAGAGCAACTTCATGAGGGCATGGTGAAATCAAAGAAACGGAAATACATTGAGGGTGATTTGCATCTGGTCATGGTAAGTAAGGGTTACAGTAATAGTATTAGTTAGATAATAGTATTGACTGAATAGTGTGTGTTAGTTAGTTAGATAATAGTATTGACTGAATAGTGTGTATTATCTAGAAAGGAAACCAAACTGATCTGGTCGCAGCATGTTATTAAGACATTTATTTTCGTTTACGAAATATTTTGCCGGTATATTACGAGGTCCAAAATGATTCCATTGCATTTCAAAATCCATATTCTTCAATATGTGACGGCATAACCAACCGCACGAATCAAATACACGACATGTGCATTTGTAATCCGAAGAAGAGGAGTTCACAATGACGCGACGCTCGTCGATCACAGTTTTTTGGTCTTCATCGAGCTTAAACCAGTCATAAGCCTTAATGTTTTCTACAATATTTATGGGGAAGCTTTTTGGAAAATAAGCAGACATGGCAGAGTATTCCAGTTCGAAGTGCATGAAGATAGTCTTGGTGTAAAACTGGAATGAAATGTAATAACAGTTACTAACGGAATAATAGTATTTGAAAAATAATAGTATGCACACATGTAGAAATTCTTCAAAGGGACATACCTTGAATGCTTGATGAACATGTGGATGGACTGTGTATCTTGCAGGAGATACTGAGTTCAATGCATTGAAATAATTTGGTAACAAAATAAACTATTGATTACAAAGAATAAGAATAATATCATTATATAAATGCCTTCCCAAAATGACTCAAACATAATCAATGCATTTAATTGCCTATTTCCCTAATATTAATAGCCCAATCCATCAGATCCTAATGCTGGTGAATCAAAGGCTGAGATTGGATTTTGTTAAGGTGACATAATTTAAATTATGTCACCATCCTTCAGCCGAAAATTAACAATACCACATGCGCTGTAACCTATCAAGCATCTCTATCGTTGATTTCATGATACAGATCTAAATCCAACGATTCGAAATCCAATAACCTAAACACGCGCCTGCAGGCGATCTCCTCACTTTCTTAAACTCTAATAAGTAATTAATTATTATTTCGTTTTCCTTTTCCCGAAAATAAAGTTCCTTAATCGAATTGTTTATTAATTATTACTAAATAATTTAAAAATTCGTCCGGTTTGGTTTCCCTCTTCTATCTCGTGTCTGTCTCCACTTCTCCTCTTACAACACTCTCTACTCTCTCGGCACCGACTGCTACGAATCTCAAATAACCCTTGGTTTTAACTTGTAATTAAGATCTCACCACTCTTCTTACTTCTTCCATCTCTTTTATTTCCCGCTCTCCCTCTTTCAGATCCGGCGCCGGTAAGCGCCATTTGTATGTAATACGATTCTCACCTTCCCGCTTGTAGAGTTGGCAGTTTTCCGGCTGGGGTTGACTCGGGCGAGTTAGAAGGAAGATGATAGAACGGTGCCTCGGCCCTCAACGTGTCCGCCGGATCGAGAGAGCGGTCCGGCAAGCCAAACTCACCTTCCTCTGCCTATTCATGACCGTCCTCGTCCTACGTGGCCTGCTCGGCGCCGGAAAGTTCGGGACTCCGAACCAGGACATCGACGATCTGACGAGCCACTTCTACGCTTCCAGGAAGCACGCTGAGCCTCACCGCGTCCTCGTAGAGGCCAAGCCGGAGAACGAGTCGAAGACCAACGATGACCCGAAGAATTACGCGACGTTCGACGTCACCAAGATTATGGTGGATGAAGGCGAGGACGAGAAGCCCGATCCGAACAAGCCGTACACCTTGGGCCCCAAGATTTCCAATTGGGACGAGCAGCGTGCTGATTGGCTGAGGAGGAACCCTAATTTCCCCAATTATATTAGAGAGAATAAGCCGCGGGTGCTGCTCGTCACCGGATCTTCTCCGAAGCCGTGCGAGAATCCAGTCGGAGATCATTACTTGCTGAAAGCGATCAAGAACAAGATCGATTACTGCAGGCTTCACGGAATCGAGATCTTCTACAACATGGCGCTGCTAGATGCTGAAATGGCAGGTTTCTGGGCGAAGCTGCCTTTAATTAGGAAGCTGCTGCTGTCTCATCCGGAGATTGAGTTCCTTTGGTGGATGGATAGTGATGCCATGTTTACCGATATGGCGTTTGAACTGCCTTGGGAGAGGTACAAGGATGTTAATCTCGTGATGCACGGTTGGAACGAGATGGTTTACGATCAGAAGAACTGGATTGGATTGAACACTGGAAGCTTTCTGCTGAGGAACGGGCAATGGGCATTGGATCTTCTGGACGCTTGGGCGCCAATGGGACCGAAAGGGAAGATTAGGGACGAAGCTGGGAAAGTACTCACTCGGGAGCTGAAAGACAGACCTGTTTTCGAAGCTGATGATCAGTCCGCCATGGTTTATCTATTGGCTACACAGAGGAATTTGTGGGGTGAGAAGGTGTATCTAGAGAGCGCTTACTATCTGCACGGTTACTGGGGGATTTTGGTGGACCGTTATGAGGAAATGATCGAGAATTATCATCCAGGACTCGGCGATCATAGATGGCCGTTGGTTACTCATTTCGTGGGTTGCAAGCCTTGTGGGAAGTTTGGTGATTACCCAGTGGAGCGATGCTTGAAGCAAATGGATCGTGCTTTCAACTTCGGTGACAATCAAATTTTGCAGATATATGGGTTCACTCACAAAACTTTGGCTAGTAGGAGAGTTAAGCGGGTTAGGAACAAGACGAGCAATCCACTGGAAGCTAAAGACGAGCTTGGGTTGCTTCATCCTGCATTCAAAGCTGTCAAAGTACCAACATCTTCTTGAGGAAGTGGTTTTCTGGCATACTTTAGGTAATGTAATGTTAATACCACTCAAATGTCTTAACTTTATTGAAACGGAATCGTCCACTGCTTCGTGTCGAATCTACATGTAATTGCTTTTGTTATCAGTTGTGGTGATGGAGATGACAACAGATAATTACACTGTATTCTCTTGTTACATCTTTCTGATGCTTGCTTTGCTACTATTAGTTCATACGTTTCTGTTACTTTTAAAAGATGTACACCAAAATTTGAAAGAAGAACAGGGGTGAAAAAGTGAAAAGAAGAGATATCTGTTATCCTACTGTTGTTAGTTTTAGTCTTTAATTTATGCATGTTCTTTACTGGAAAGATGATATCTTTCCTCTCTGGAATTTCGATATGTAGCTGCATTTTGTCAGTAGAGCTCCTTTAGTTTTGTTCCTATCAGATCAATGCTCGTTCTTTAGTGTCAAGGGCATCAGAGATGATGCCTAGTTAGCTAGCTCTTTTACTTACTGTGGAAATGGCATTTTAGAGTAAGGTATGAGATTCAGGTTTAGTGATATGTTATGCATCATCAATGGAAAGATTGATCCACGCCTGTGATGGAGAAGACCGGTAGATGACTCGTCCAGGCAAAGATCAACAAGGGGAGTGATAGTTCTTCAGTCTTGAGTGATGACCCATATAATCCCAGATTGTCTAACTTTTCTTCTTCTTTTGATGGGAACTCTTGTGTTAGTTTAAAGAAAGGAAAGCTCTCAGTTTAGTCTTGAATCCCAAGAAAGCAAAGGCTTTGATTGGAACCTTGCTTCCTGAATCATTGTTTGGTGCTTGCAGATCTTGCCCTTGTCTGGAGAAGGAACAAATAGCAGTGCTGCAGTTGCGGCGGAGCAGAATCTGGGTCTGGTACTGTGAGCATCCTCAATACGTGGTCTTGGATATGATGTTACTCTGTGGATATGTAGGGTCTTTGAAGGACTAATGAGTGTTTGAACTGCTAGCTCTTGTGATTATTTACGATATGAACATGTATCTTCTGATGCGTCGGATCTTCTGTAAACTCCATCTCATCGACTGTGAGAAAGATCTATACCCTTTTTTCGAGCGTATTGACATGAAACACGCCATGAGATCTATCAATGTCGTTCAATAAGGCTAATGCATATGCAACTGATCTCACTTGGTCAATAAGGTCATTAAGTCCAGTACACTTGTTAGATTTTGATTTTGGCCAAATCTCATCTCACACACAAGAATTCACAAGTCAAAAGTCTCAATTATTGATGCACTAATTTCACCCACTTCCTTTATTTCTTATTCATGGTGTCTGATACTTAGTTTTCCAATTAAATTTCAGTCTTTAAACTAGTCGTGATTCTTCTCCTCCTATAAGAGATTGAACTTGCTCTGCACTTTCAATCAGGCAATCAACGATTTGAAACCATCCACTTTTCACTTAAGTACATTAAAGTGAATTAATACAAGTAGAATTATGTACAATTCCGAAGAGGTCTATCTTTACCTTCTAACTAAACTAGAGATATTTTTATGATTTTTTTTGTCATAGGTAGCTCTCGTAGGACATGGGTAAATAAATATATAGTTATAGTAATGTGTTAACTCATGCTGAAAGTTTTATTAATCTCCGATTGGGGAGATCGAAGGGAGTGCCAAGCCACATAATGTGTCGTACAATTTGCATGTCGAGTTACGACACACAATCGCATCTCGAAGTAGACTTCTTTGTACCAGTAAATATCAATCACTAGCAACCTCCTCTTAATTGGAAACTCTTTGTTGTTGACGATGGCAAGCACCTAGCATGCATCACCCTCGATATCAACTTCGGACCATCCATGTTTGTAGGTCACATCACTAGCATCCATGAAAGGCAAAAGCTCCAACACAAAAGGGGTAGTGATACCTAGATAAGAGAAAAATGCATTTGTTTGAGTCCTAGATGACCACACCCACAACCCCACCAACATGGTTTAAGACAGCGCCATCAACTTAGGTGGGCTTCTCTGGGAGGGCATCAAACTGGGGAGCAGCCAGCTGGTGGCGGTCTGAGTTGTTGGAGGGAGCAGGTAACTCGAGTAGGGGTAGCTTGTCAAGGTCAAAGAGGTGAGCATGAAGTGCTGGAAGCGGTAAAAACAACCCAATTCCGAGATTTTCATACTTCCACGAAATAATGACCCATATTTGTGCTTCCAGTAGTATGCATGGTTGTAATAATGTGACGCCACACCATAGTTGGATGTGTCATTGACGACAAAGAGTGGGGGAGCTCGAGCCCGAAAGGAGGGACTGCATATAATCTGCCTAGAGATTAACCTCTAAATTGTTGTTAAGTTACAATGATAATCTTCTTAAGAAGAATGCTTGGAGGCACGTATAATGACCTGATTGATCTCCAAAAGGTAAGGTCCGTTGGGCATATGCCAAAAAGATAAATGGTTTCTTGACTTGCAGACATAGAGATATACACATATGAAGTAGGTGAAATAAAAGCATGAATGAGAAATATCTTTATGACTTATTGTCTAATCATTATACTGAACATGTACATCTATCTCTTAAGTAGTACCATACCGATACCGTGACATCCATAACTTATACAATTGCTATGAAGAGGAGGAGGTGGTCGTATGAAGGTTTTTAATTTATTTTCAAATTTTATTTGAGTTAATATTAACGTGGATATTACATTAGCTTCCATTGTTAACAACTTTGAATATTTAATGATTAGTTTAATTAAATGAACTATGATTGTCTTAAGGCTAAATTTAAACTTATTGTAAAATATTTTTCACGAAATTGTGTTAATTTTGGGTAATGTTTTCAAAATCGTGTCGTGTATGAAAAATACCATTAAACTATAAAGCACTCATCAAAATTATAAAATGTTATAGTTTCATTATAATATTAATTATGACTTAATTTAATTATATTTAACCGATTAAATAATTTAGACTCACCCATTCACCGTACTCAAAATCATATTTTTTTTGTTTGACAAGGTAAAGTTGAGTTTTATTCATACATAAAGGGAGAAGCAAATCTTACAATACATCCATGTGAATTTATATATTTTCGTCCAATTGTAAGGGATCCAATAGCATCTCCTTCATCCTGCTAAGCCATGCAAAACATTGCCAAGGCCATATCTCCTTCGGGCCCTGTAGGGCGTTAACTAAAATCTGGCAGTCGTAGTGGATCATGACGCGTGCTCTGGAGCCCGTAGCAAGTTTGATAGCCCCCAAGAGGGCTTTTGCTTCCACGACCAATGCAGATGAACAAAGAATCTGTCCTGCCATTCCATCGATGACCTGTCCATGACGATCTAAATAGACGATCCCATATCAAGCCACAAAAGAGTTCTGGTCGAAAGAGCCGTCGCAGAAGATCTTCTGTTGTGTAGTCACATTGGCGGGGAATTCAGTATCGTGGTACTACTGGTGCTTCTAGCACCTGCTCGACTCGGTTGACCACGGGTTAAATTCTGCCACTCGTTGTAGAGTTTGAGAGCCTGGTGTATAATTACGTCCACGTTGAGGATTTGTACCTCTAAAAACCTTTTTCATTTCACGCTTTCCATATATACCACAACAGGGCGATACGCTCTTGGGTTTGAGGATTAAGGTTTATCGTGACCCCGTCTCCAGCCATTCAACAACCGTAGTCCCATCCCTAGGGAGAACTTCTCGTGGTTGGGCCTTCCTCCACACCTCTCTCGCTTTAACACGGCTGACTGAGAGTTTTGACTTCCTGACTAAAAGGGAACATATTGGAAAATAATATCCTAAATTATAGATTCTTTTGCACTTATTCTCATTCTGCTGATTTCTTCCATTTTTCTTTTGTCCATTCTTCGCGGCCGGCGCTCATATCAGCCCCAGGTCACTCATCTCCTACTTCCCAGCCTTCGGCCGACCTTCTTCAGCTCTACCTCCACATCAATCTTCGTATTTCGAGCTTCTGACTGCCGCTCATCAGTCGCCACTTCTCTTCCCAGGCTCCATCACGATCTGCGCTTCTTGCGGATTCGTCCCCTTCGGCTTAGCTTCACCACCTGAAGGTATATTTTTCTTCCTGCTGCTTACTTGTGGATCGTGAATTATGCCTTGTTTGACTTTAGGTTTTGTTTACTAGAACTTGCTTCGTAATCTGCCGGCCTATTTCCAATACTTGTGTTGCACTGATTCCGTTGGTTGGAGCAGACGATTTTCCATCTTGTATTGGCCTTCGGTCTCAGAATTTACTATTCAAGTTTGGTGTTTATGCTGCTGCTTAAGTTGGGTATAGCTATAATATCTTTCATAACGTAGAGGGTAGTTATTGGGGAATTTCATGGAATCTGGAGGTTCATCTGGCTATCATCTATTATTCTGCAAATGCGTCTCTTGACAGTAGTGTTTTGGTCCATGTAATTGTACTTGTTTACTGTTTAATTTCCATTTTCCATGCCTGTATCAAGTATCAACATGTTTGCGAGCTTCGGGAGCAGAGATTGATCCAATAATACTAGGTCTGAGACGTTTGGTTGATAAAGTTATTCTAGTTAATACGCATGGTTTATCTTAATTCTGGTATGTTTCCGAAAGTGGGTTGAATCGGTGTTTGCAGACACGCTCATTTGTATGAAATTGAAGTCAAATATGAGCTTTTCTTAAACAGACATAACCTTCATTCATTATGATTCTGCAGGGATCATGGGATTCTAGCATTAATATTGTTTTTACTGTTTTTGCAGCGGTACATTGCCATGGCAGTGACTGGTTGTTCTGCCGCACATGCAACCTTGCCACCAATTAACAAAGCCTCAAGTTCTCTCAACACCCGAAACAACCCCTTGCGTTACAATCTGCATAGCTTGGCTTCACGTCGTCCGTCTCTTTCGAGGTATTGCTTATATGAAGCTCTTTGATTTCTAGCATCATCCCCTTGTTCCTTTTTCTTTAAAGAAATCAGCCCAGTGCTTAAACCCGTCTTTAATCAGAATGATGATTGCTTAATTTTCTTTTGCAATGCTTGCACCCCACTATTATTGATTAATGTTTTTGTAATCGTTTCCTGTAATTTCAGTACTCTAAATCCTAACTATCCAGGAAATTTTATACAACTCGAGCAAGTGTGGTGCGCGAATCAGAGAAAAAAGTGGTGGTAGAGCAAACCTTTCCACCCAAGACGTCTACCTTAGATCAGGAGGATGGCCGTGGCGACTCACAGAAGGACCCTCCTCAAACTTCTTGGGACAGATCGATTATCAAGATTGAGCAATCCATTAACATCTTTCTGACGGTAAATTTGACCTGCTTCCACTTTACACGTTGCCATCGCCCCTCCTATTCATCCCCTCCCCCCCTCACCCACCCATCTCACTGTTCCTTCACTTATCATTCTCTACTTTCCAGTTTTCACCTTCAAGATTTGCATAATATGCACACTCATACTGATATATATTAGTTTGTTTCTGCTTTTCATATGGTTAAACCGATATTTACAGGATACAGTGATAAAGATTCTTGATACATTCTACCAAGATCGAGATTATGCTAGGTTCTATGTTCTTGAAACCATTGCAAGGGTTCCCTATTTTGGTGAGTCCTATTTGATTTACTGGGACCTTATTTTAGTGACTTATTTCTGCTTCCTTCTATCATATACAATAATTAACTCTCTTATATTATTCAGTTGTCAGTTAAGTACTGGTTGTGGTTCACCCTGTTTCATTTCTTTCTATTGCAGCCTTTATTTCGGTTCTGCACTTGTATGAGAGTTTTGGTTGGTGGAGACGAGCAGATTATATAAAAGTACATTTTGCTGAGAGTTGGAATGAGATGCACCACTTACTTATCATGGAGGTAAGGATCACTCACAAATGGATGTTCACTCTTTACAGTTTTTTTTTTGGTCAAGACTTTTTACAGTTATGTAGGGTTCTTTCTATGCATCGTATACCTGTTATCACCTAATTCGTTTGATCCTAGTCTTGTTAACTACCATCCTATCCCTCACAATTCTTTCTACCTTTTTGAGTGTTATTTTGCACGCCCATACTTGTAGTAAGGCTAGGAAATACAAGCATATAAGAATGTTGGTTTGGCACAGTCATGGAGATTTACTCCATATGCCCATGCTTGTAAGTTCCTGAACCTATGTTTGCATATATGAGCTAGAATTGGATTGCATGTCTTTCATTTGTCGTGTCAGCCAAGTGTAAAGGCATCCATACCCAGGAAGCCATCATGATAGTTGGTTGATGCCAACATGTCCACTTGGTTTGCAGGAACTTGGCGGTAACAGTTGGTGGTTTGACCGATTCCTTGCTCAACACGTTGCAGTATTTTACTATTTTATGACCGTGTTTATGTATGCGTTGAGTCCAAGAATGGCATGTAAGTTCTCTATCAAGATCTCTCGTTTTGCATTCATCTTTTCTTTTTTGGTTCCTGTACAATAAAGTTTTTGTGAAGTCTTTCAAATCGGTTGATTAAACCTGACTTGGTAATGACTGTCTTTATGTATGCATTGAGCCCAAGAACAGCTTCTAAGTACTGTTCTATCTCGGTTCTCTTCTATTCTATCATGTACAATGTTTGTGAAACTGTTTTGTAACAGTCTGTTTGAACATGGTATAACTTGGCATCAGAAACCAATCTGGTACAGTTCTATCACGGTTTCATTACATTTTAACCAGTGTTGTGAAACTTTACGTGTACGATGATGTTTCAGAAACATTGATCTATTCCAGTTTTGTTATGAGTTTTTCCAATTAAAACTTTGATTATTATATGTGATGTATTGTTTGCCTGATCTCCTTTGCTGTAAACTTTTAAAAGACAATAAGTTCTCACTCCGATACTCAATCTTTATGTTACATTTTTAGGTCCGATGCCTGTTTTTCCTTCATGATGTGAAGCTGTTCCTGATACTTCTATTTCATCATTGCTGCAGATCACTTTTCTGAATGCGTGGAACACCATGCCTTTTCAACCTACGATAAATTTATCAAAGCGAATGAAGGTATGCGTCCAATCTTAAATGTCAATCTGATTATCCTACACTCCTTTGATGTCTGTTATTGTGTCATTTACTTGTTCCCAATCCGTGGTTAGTACGATCCATGCAGTGCGTTGGTTGATTAAATCCCTCAATGTCTATTAGAAATTGTACCCTCTACCATGGGGGTTCTGAACGTCAAACCCAGTATCGGCCAAATTCGAGTGTTAATTGTTAGCCCATGTAGAATTGCAGGTTGAAACTCGAGTTAAGGACCACTGAAAAGTGATTAACTAACAGATCTGCATAGATAATAACACTACGAAATATGCTACAACACAGATTCCGCCATTGCTTACATCCGGCTTGCTCATTGTTATTCATCTATATTGGCTGCCAGATGAGCTAAAGGAATTGCCTGCTCCTGAGGTTGCAGTGAGATACTACACTGGGGGCGACTTGTACTTATTCGGTAATGTTAACATTACTTTTTCAACGACATCCTCACCGCGGGTAGGATCTTTGTTTTTTTTTATTCTGATACCATATCTTGACAGACGAGTTCCAGACCTCCAGATCCCCTAATACGAGGAGGCCAAAAATCGGTAAGAATAAAAACCTTGGCCTCTGTTTTCTGCTTGATGATATGATTGTTTTTCCCTTCTTTCAGGATTCGTTCGGATAGACAGCTTATAATTGACAGGATCTCTGTATTGTGCAGATACTCTATACGATACGTTTGTGAATATCAGAGAAGATGAGGGCGAACACTGCAAGACTATGAAGGCGTGTCAGACTCCCGGTAATCTGCATTCTCCTCATGCGTACTCGGATGAAGATAATGCTGCCGGAGAAGATGACGAATGCGTGGTTTCGGAAGTGGAGTGCCAAGGCATTGTTGACTGCATAAAGAAATCCGTTAGTTCTGGTACAACAAAGCAAAAGGTTTAAACAGAAGGTGAAGGCGTTTGGTTACACTATATAGATGCTAACACGAAAAAATAAGCTAGAAGATATAAGATAGTGAAATACTATGACATGTAGACGACTTTCGTGTTTTGATGGGATTACTCGATCTGAATCTGGGTTTCGTGCTTGGTCTCTCAGCTGATGCGATCAGATCATCAATTGTATATATTCAACTTCATGTATGGTATATGTGTTTGCCAGTTTGTGTTTATGAGTTCGTCAATTTCGAGTTCGGTTAAGCTTTCAGATACTGTGCAACACAACACTATATACAATTTGAAACATCACTTGCTTAAAGCAGATTCTCAATATTATACCCTAAGGATTTTGTTCAGGTCTTCAAACAATTGGAACTACACAAATCTATCCTCTCAACTTTGATCTGGTGAAGTGAGAAGAGGAAGAGCTCGCCATCCAATGTCTCGTCTGTAGAACCCAGCAGGCCAGTTGATTAGTTCCGCTGCTCGATAAGCTCTATCCCTAGCTTCGGCCAGATCATTCCCTTTCGCAGTGACCCCAAGAACACGACCTCCGGCCGATACAAAGTTACCGTCAGAGTCCAGAGCAGTTCCAGCATGGAATATCTTAACTGTTGGAGCTACATTTTCAGCTTCTTCCAGGTTTTTAATAACAGTTCCCTTCTCGTAGGAACCGGGATAGCCATTGCTTGCCATCACCACAACCATGGCTGACCCAGGAGACCAGTTTAGCGATACTTCACTTAGTTTTCCTCTACAAGCAGCAAGCAAGACTTTTACCAGGTCGGATTCCAGACGAACCATTAATGCCTGCACAGTTAAGAGCCACAATAGTTAAGTAAGAAACATACTTTAGTGTGATAAGTAGGAAAATACACTTCAAACCAAGCAACCAAATCCATATATAGCCATGAATAGAACGACTTAGGCACCATCTCACTAACCTGACATTCTGGATCTCCAAACCGCACATTGTACTCGATAAGTTTCGGTAAGCCAGACTTCTTTTCGATCATTAAGCCAGCATACAAAACCCCGACAAACTTGCAGCCCTCGGTAGCCATTCCTTTCACTGTAGGTTGTATTATACTCTCCATAACTACCGACTGCAACTCCTTGGTTAAAACCGGAGCAGGGGAGTATGCACCCATGCCGCCTGTATTTGGTCCAGTATCACCATCACCGACTCGTTTATGGTCTTGTGCAGATTCCAACGGAATAGCATTGTCTCCATCCACCAGGGCAAAGAAAGACGCTTCCTCTCCCTCTAGAAACTCCTCAACAATGACTTGACAACCAGCTGAACCGAAAACAGCATTAACAAGCATGGAATCAACAGCTTCAAAAGCCTCCTCAAGCGTTGTAGCGACGATTACTCCCTTTCCAGCAGCCAATCCATCTGCTTTTATCACTATAGGAGCCCCCTGTTCTTGAATATATCTCTTCGCAGCACCTGAATCGCTAAATGTTTGGTACTGCAATAACAACGCTTTGTCAGAGGATAAATAATGGTTAAAGACTGTACAAAAGTACCAGTAAGTATCATAAACCTATCTTTCCCAAAGAAGCAAAAAACACTATCAAACCTTGGCAGTCGGAATTCCATATTTGTCACATATACTCTTCATGAAATTCTTTGAACCTTCCAAAGCAGCAGCCTCTGCCGATGGGCCAAAAACCGGAATACCAAACTTCACCAAGTCATTCGCAAGGCCGGAAACAAGTGGTAACTCCGGCCCCACAACAACCAGTCCTACACCCCACTTTTGGCAGAAGGAGATTACAGCTGAACTATCAGCAATATTGAGCTCAGGAACACACGTGGCATCACCCGACTTCGTAATTCCCACGTTACCAGGGGCACAGTAGACAGATTCACAAGAGGGAGATCTCTTTATGGCATAGCAAAGTGCATGCTCTCTTCCTCCTCCTCCGATCACCAATACAGCCACTCTCTCATCTGTTCACAGGACCATCATGAGTAATAAACATAATTAGGCAAGAGAACAAAATAAAAAGAACGTCAACCAATTTGTCCTTTTTTTCTTCTTCTTGTCACACTTTAGCTACATTATGCTACCTTCCTCTTTTCGAAATCTTAGCGAGAACCTTTGTTGTACATTATCGAGTATGTATATCAATTGCATTCATATTGCATGTTGTATTGATGCAGGGCCACCAAGCTCAAAGTTTGTTGAGGTCGTATCAGCTGGGTTCGGATGATCTGTTGTACCATGGTATTGCTACTATTATTCAGACCAGCAACACACAATAACATTCATACCAAACCTTTGTCTCATCTTACCAAGAATGAGGTCCTTTGAAAAGCTGGACCATACAATTAGGAACGAGGATGACTATAGTAGCAGTAGTGACAAGGCACTCTGAGGCAGAGGAAGTGAGGAAGAGCTTGGAAGCTGGGATGGCCTATAGCCATTAAAGAATGAATTGGTGGATGATGTAAGAGATCTTAATGCCCTATTATTGACTTCTAAACAGCTGGATCAAATTGGTTCACTAGGAGGGTAGACTCATTTTGCTTGATTTCTCAGTAGCTGAAGCTCAGTGTTTGTACGAACAGTAAGTAAACAGAGTTTCTAAGCACCCAGTAGTTTCATATTAAACCAGTTTGAAAAAAACTCTGCAACACAGCAATGGAATACAACTGATCCAAAACGCGCGAGAAGTATAAACAAGAACCGTGCAGCTAGCTAATCCAAATGCATATACAGAAATCGTGATTACCAGGAGAGTCAGGTGAAGAAGAAGCCAAGGATCCTGATTTCTGCGAAACACAACCACGCAAGCAGGTACTAAACAGTCTCGACTGCTGCTCAGTGCCATTCACGCTACAGAAAAATCTCGGGAAGGACATTGAAGAAGAAGAAGCAAAGCTAGCACTTGTTGCTGAGAAATTGAGCCTGTTGATGATTGGGAGCAAGCTACCGAAAGGTGCAGAGACATTGACGAAGGTCGTCATCTTTTTACTTTAGGGTAAATGATTCGCCGGAGAAAAAGCTATCTGCTAACTCTCTGGTTTTTCTTTTTCTGAAGAAGAATAAACAATCTCTCTGCCGAGGGAAGGAAGAAGAAATAGGGTTTTGACTTTTGACTCAAAAACTCTTCTAGTTTTGTAAGCACGACGTCGTTTTCACTTTTTATTTGATTGGTCGGTGAAAACTGAAAAGGTAAGCGAATGAGCGTCTGTCTCTCCATTTGCCTCCGCCATTGACGTTTGAAGCTCACAAGAAGAAGGGAGATTTGATCAAAAAAAAAAAAAAAGAAGAAGGGAGATGGAACCGCAATACCCTAACATCGGCGGCAGCAGGCCTCGCTCCTTCGGCCAAGTGAAAGTGACGATTCAGCCATCGCCGACGCCACAGCAGCAACCCTCCGACAATGACAGGACGAACAGTGACCTCCGGGCGTTGGATTGTAATCTCAATTCCCTCTGCGATCACATCCAAATGGAAGGTTTCAACTCCGGTTCCTTCTCCGATGTTGTTGTTCATGCTATGGGCTCTACCTATCGCCTCCATCGCCTGATCCTCTCTCGCAGCTCTTACTTCAGGTTTTTCATTCTCCCCTCCTGCGATGTTATTTTTTTGTTTGGTCTCTGTTTCGTATCATTGGAAATTGGAGCAAAAGGACTGCTGTGTTTGTGATCAGGAATTCTGGAGTGGTGGAAGTTTAGAATTTAGTGGGAAACTGTAGTGCAACTTTGTTAACCTACAACCATGAATTGGGAAGCTTAGTTCCTGATTTAAGCTGCTATAACTTTAGGTTTGATGGATGGTTCTTGCAGGAATATGCTACATGGTCCTTGGAAAGAAGCAAGTTCTCCTGTTGTGAACTTGAATGTAGACGATAAGAATGTCAATGCTGAAGCAATTGAGACGGCCTTGGCTTATTTGTATGGGCATCATCCCAAACTTGATGATAATAACGCATTCCGTGTCCTGGCAGCTGCTTCGTTTCTTGATCTCCAGGTACTAGTAGAAGTTTAGGTGTACGTGATTAAGTTTCCTGCCATCATAGAATTCTTTGTATTAGTGATCTGTGCTGGTCCTACTTCTGAATTCTGATGTGAGACACGAGAGTGGGTTTATATGCAGGATTTGTGTGCCATATGTACAGACTTCATCGTCTCTGAACTCTGGAGTTCAAACTTCTTGGCATATCAGGTTCATATGCAATCACATCGTTCACCACTACAGATTGTTGTTCCTTCTGTATCCGTGCATGAATAGACGTATGCTTTTGTTCAGGTGTTTGCCGAAGGCCAAGATTATGGTGAATATGGAGAACGAGTGAGGAATGCATGCTGGGGTTATCTTTGTCAAAGTGGATCCATGGAACTTAAAGAGGTAAAATGTGTAGGGCAGCAGCTGTTTCAGCTATTTTTTTTAGGAGAAAGGGCCAGTGAGATTTGCCACAGTATCAGGGTGCCTAAAGCATTTTATTTTGTTTGTCTGCCTTTTGCTAGGTTCTTCCAAAGCTTTCCTCTCAAACTCTGCATGCGTTGTTGACATCAGATGAATTGTGGGTAGCTAGCGAAGAGAAACGGTAAGGAATGTTGGTAACAAATTTTCTTATGTACTTATCTTGTGGATTGTTCTGTGGGATAACTTGTTTCTTTCCCGGTAATAGGTTTGAGCTGGCACTGTACACACTTATGGCAAAAGGTGCTCTTTCCAAGACAGAAAGTTCAGACCAATGCACACCCATATCTGAGATGCGCATGAGTATGCATTCTGATTCTTCCAAAATAAAGGGAAAAGAATTTTTTGATAACTCGAAGACTGGTGGTCTAGGACGGTTAAGTTTAAAAGATGACCTAGAAGGTCAGGCTATGGCGCATAATCTTCTGGTTGATCTCGTTGAGTGTGAAGTCGACTATCAAGGACCACAGGTTTCATATTCACAATCTAATGTGGGAATGGGATCCCTAAACTCGTGCAGCGTGGCACAATCATCTCCAGTGAATAACTCATTTTCAGAAAGAAATGGAAATACAACCTCGTGCTCTTATGTTGAAATGCCCGTTGGTGTTGGGACAAGTGGACTGGGGGTAAGTGAATATGCTATGGAGGGGCCTTCTGGGGAAAGCTCGTACCAGTTGAATAACAACAATTGGCTTGCAAGTGACCAATCTGGGAATAGCCCATCAGCAGATCCTTCTTGTAATGGCCTTATGCTTAATGATTGGGGAAGATGTGACATGAATTCCCTCTCATGGGGTGGAAGAGTCGTGGGAAAAAGGCAGGTGAAGAGTTATGCTAAAGGAAACTGCGGTGTTCGCGGGGAGGACTATGATACATTCGTGAACATATTTGAAGGGGGCTCACTCTTGTATTGCAACATGTCTTTTGAGGCACTCTTGAATGTGAGAAAACAACTTGAGGAGTTAGGTTTCCCATGCAAAGCTGTCAATGATGGTCTTTGGCTGCAGGTTTGTTACTGGAACCTTTTTCTTTTTCTTTTTCTTTTTTAGAAAGGAATTAAATTTCGATACCAAGTTGATCACACAGTTTTAAGAAAATTAAATTTTAACCCATTCTCGAGTTGCATTTGTAGCTACTCTGTTTCATCAATTTGTTGTCTTGCATTCTACTTCTTTAACAAATGTTCTCTAGCATTTTACTCTGAATGCAAGATCGATGAAGTAACCCATTTACTTTTGTTTGTACAGTGTCCTGTGGGTGTATCTCTGATTATCATTTTCTTATATACAATGACTTCCATGTAGATGCTTTTAAGTCAAAGAGTGCAGGAAACTGGTGCCGACACATGTAAACTATGCTGCTTTACGAGCATGTCATGCACTTGCAGACAGCAGTTTGGATTTTCACGTGGTGTAAACTATACACAAGAGCACGAGCATAACAATTCTCCTGTCAACATGGAAAATGTTTATGTTGCCAATTCTGCTACAGGTGGCGGGAATAGCGTCTTTAGACCAGTTCGTGTGCATGTTAGGGGTCCTGTTGATGGGCTTGCTGGCATTGGACGTGGAACTACGTTTGTCCCGGCAGCTGCCTGGCCCCCTACCCGCTTTGTCTTTTCTCGTCAGCCCTTTGGTTTTGGCACTAGAAATGGCCAACAGTCTCCGAATGATGATTCAGAGAGTAGAACCGATCACACTGGGGACCTCTCTGGTGATGGGTTGACTGCTCTGGTTGGTTTAAGCCAGGGAGGAATCAGCACTTCTAATGTGCAGACTCAGCATACAGAGAGAGATTATGAGGCAGATATGCAAGAGAGAATATCTAGTTCTGCTCCAAGTACTAGTGGTATTGCTGTGCAGGCACTAGATTCACCTGAACAAGCCATCGGCATTGAATGGGCGAATGAGAATGATTCCTCCATATCATTGGATATAAATACACCTTTGAGCCATTTCCCTCCATTCCGGTTTGGGTGAGACATTTATTCTGCAGTATTAATGTTAAACATTGAAGTATATATAACCCAGTTTCCTCTCTACAATTTCGATCGAGATCCTGCACGCATTTACTTCTCTTTCTCATTGATTATGGGTTTGAATACTTTGTGAACATGAACACTGAATAATAGATACAATGACCATTTCACAGGGTTGAATTTGCGGATGTACTCCGTCTAAGTGATGGCCAAGTCAAGCACTCTCCTGAATTTTTCTATGCTGGTTCTCTATGGAAGGTGACTGAGTTGCAAGGCTAACCTCTTTTGGTTTCATTACGTTTCTTTTTATTTGCTGAACTTATCATGATTCACATTAATTTACAGGTAAGTGTTCAGGCATTCAACGATGAAGATCCTCAAGGACGCCGTACCCTTGGTATAGTAATCTCGACTGTGTAAATTAGGCCACTAGAAAACTACATGTCTAGTATATAGCAGTTTTGCTAATTGCTTAACTTTTCAGGATTGTTTCTCCATCGGCGGAAGGTAGAGATCACTGATTCACTAAGAAAGGTTAGCAAATAGAGTAGTCACTACTTAGTTCAGTTTAACACCCGAGCATACCCAAGTCTGAATGTTGTTCGGCCATCATTTCTCCGTTCTATTTGCATCCTTATCTACAAAACTGTCCCTAGCCCTTATACGTTGTAATTCTCCGTGTATCAGGTTCACATGTACACCGACTCGCGTGAAAAGGTTACTGCCCGTTATCAGGTAACCCTACGCAAACAATCAACAAATCTCTCTTGCAGTCACGTGTTTGCTTGATCGTGTTCTTGTTCGGTTGTTGTGTCAGTTGATCTGTCCATCAAAAAGAGAAGTAACAGTGTTTGGAAGCTTGAAGCAAAGAGGTACCCTCCTGCCGAAAGCTCCCAAAGGGTGGGGATGGAGAACAGCTTTGTTATTCGACGAGCTCTCAGAGCTCCTGCAAAATGGGACCTTGAGAGTGGCTGCAGTTATCCAGCTAGTATGAAACAACACACACAGGTAAAGTAAAACGCACCTGGAAACCTGAGCTTGACAATGATCTATCTATACCGTTGATAAACTCTCTTACCTGTTTATGGGGTTTTGAACTGTTTCAGGTGTGAAGAAAGTAGAGAGGCTGTAGTAGTAATGAACCAAAATGAATAAGGGCAGCATAACTAAAGGCCATGAAATATGATTCAAAGTATACCTTCTCTTATGTATAGATATAGAGAGAGAGAGAGAGTTGGAGAATGCTTTAGCATCGTTCTTGTGTCACAGTAACACAAGTTGGGTAGGGTTATATGCAACTCTTAATCTATATAGTAGCACAAGTTGCACGCTACGGGCATTGGCTTGCAGGGCTCCCCATTAAGGTGTCGGAAGCTGATGGCGGGAACCCCTCGAGGTCGCACTGCTGACCAGCCTTGCTCTTCTAAGAATTCTCCCATCCTCTTTGATGTCCATCGAGGCTCGGTTCACTGTTGAGGAAGCTTTTCTAGACTACAATTCAAACGATCAATTCTCAAGATAGACTTTTGAAAGTTGTTAGAGTAGAGGTGGTTAAATAAATTTGTAAAAAATAATTAAATAATGACCTTATTATCCTTTATAATTTGGGTCAAAAACACTAGCGGTCACTTAAGTATGAGTCATGTAACAGAGTGGTCACCTAACTATGTTTTGTAACATTGTGGTCACCTAAGTTTGTAAATCGTAACCAACAGGCATCTCCGTCAATTTTTTACCGAATCTCAAGTGAATTTGCCAGTTCAGAAGGTCACATCAACAACAAAATATTTTTATTCCATCTTCTCCATGTTAACAATATTATTTTGTTGGTTGATGCTGCCCTCTGAGCTAGAAAATTCACAGGAGATTCGGTGAAAAATCATCGGAGATGCTTGTCGGTTATGATTTACAAACTTAGGTGACCACGCTGTTACAAAACATAGTTAGGTGACCACGCTGTTACATGACCCATACTTAGATGACCACCAGTATTTTTGACCCTTTATAATTTAGACCTATAAATTTTGGGCTCTTCTTGTTTCCAAATCCACAACCCTTGTTGATAACATCTTTGATTTTGAAAACTTTTATTTGCACTAATCAATATTTCATTGCGCGTGGCTAAAAATTACATTTCATCTTCTGTGATAGTTGACACTCTAATTTCTTTAAAGGTGCTAATCATGTAGAAATTTGCTAGTTCTTCATTTTTCATCATTAAATTTTCGTCTCTGATTTGTGCTCAAAGAAGAATATTATTAATGTCTTCTTTTACGGTTCTTCAATCTAACAATAATAATTGAGTCATTAACTTACTACATTCTAAAATAACTATACTAATTTTAAACTAGAAATATTATAATAATTTTGTGCTATGAAAATCAGTAATGCTTTGTGTAGGCAAGGGGTGAGGAGAGTATGAGTAAGTGGGCCTAGCCACTTAAATTATTGGACCTGTCCCTCTTGGCCCAATTACAATCTAATCACCCCTTTTCTGTACAACCCGCTCCTTCCGAATCGACCCAAATAATTTACTCTGACTCAGAACCAACCCAAAGGGCCAGCTGTCTGTCCTACGCGGAAAAAGTTTCCATGTTTCCCTGGGATTCTAATTTCAATTTACTACCAAATAATTGACCCCTACTTTCTCCAATTACAACTGGATTTCCTTTTCCGTCTAGATAACGGAGATTATATCTCTTCCCAATTCATCTTCGTCATTATATTATATATATATAATAATAATATAACAGACGTCTCCAACTTCGATTCATCCATCCACACTACTGTCTGTCTCAAATCCGTCCACACTAGCGATTCTGGGAGTTTTCGATTCATTCAAGTTATTGATTTTCAATTCGTCGTCTAAGAATTTCGATTCCAATGAGTGAGCCGGCGAATTCTACTGATCAACAACGCATCCACGCTCGAGCTCTGCGAGAGATCCAGCCTCCTACTGAAATCTTCGACGATGCGAAGAAGAAGAAATTGTGGAAGGAGGATCTCGATGAATTACTGGAAAATTGCAGAAGCTTTCTCGGCAAAAGTAGGGTCGAAATTTGCAGCAGAGGAAAGCGATTCGAAGCTTCTTCGTCTGAGAAGGGCAGGTCGGCTCCTACTGATAAGGAAAGAAAATGGGAGGAGGATCTCAAGGAAGAGCTCGCCGTGCAACGACTGTTTAGACGACGCAACAGGGAAGAACAATCGTTAAACAAGGTAGCAGTTATTCAAAGCAAGTCTGAGACGGCTGAGAGCTCGTCCGAGGAACAACGGAGAAAGTGGAAAGAAGAACTCGAAGAAGAGCTCCGAGTAAAACGAGAGATGGCTCTTTGTCAAAGAAAGTTGTGATTTCATATTATTTTCATGTTATTTATTAGTTTTAATTCATTTGTTTAATGAATTTATATTTCATTAGTTTATGTTATTTTCAGTATTGTATATTTTTAATTTTAATTTTTTGTGGTACAAATTATATTTTTCTTATATTTTACTAGTCGAAAGATTTGTAATTAATTTATTGATTAATTTGGTTAAAAATCAAAATGAATTGCTTTAAGTCTAGTAAAATAATGACGCAAAATGTGATTTGTTACTGGAACATATGTTGGACCAAATAATGTAGTTACGACTCGTAAAATTGATGACCTCGTTGATCGAGTTCCTATTGCGAAAAATGACGAAGGCAGTAGTAGCAAAGACAATAATTCAAGCAAGAAACACAACCCAAAATTACAAACTTTCGATAGCATATTTATAAAAAAAAAAAAAAAAGAATTCGAGGAAAATATTAAACTCACATGATCTTGTGCTTTTAATCCAACTGAACAATTTTAATCGCAAAATATAATTAATTAAAAGACGAGATGGATGAGGAGTTAGGAATGTAGATCTCATATTGAAATTTCAATACCAAAGTTGAATGAAGTCAACCTAAACAGTTAGATTGAGAATTCTAGTTTTGAATTTGTAACGCAAGGTTCGGATTAACTTCATTCGACTTTGATGCTGCAAATTTCAGCATATGATTCGGCTAGTCAAGTTGAATGTTGATTTGACCATTTTTGTTAGTCAAATTTTGTTAGTCAAATTAAGTAGCATGATATTTAAAAACTATGAATTTCTACAAATAGAGGCTATGTCAAATTTACCAAACGACCCCTTAATCATTGATGCTTTTCCTCGGTTACAATCTATGGGGTTGTTTGTTTGAGGGAATCTAAATTCCCACAGAATTGATGTGAATTGTAAGGAATTTAATTTCTAGGAATTATTGCTAAAGTGGTATTTAAAATCCTTGTTTGGATAGCTAATTAGAATAAGAAATTGAGTTAAGGAATGTTTTAATTATCTAGTAAAAGACAAAATTACCCTCATCTTCAACCTCTCCAACATCATATTGAATGAAATTAAAAACCATCTGTTTTCTCGTCCTCTACGTATGAACAAAATAAAAAATCATCGTTTAATTTTAAGTTTGATTTATTCATTTGGCAAATGAATAAGTAATTGACTCAAGTAGTATGTCTCTTGTTGTTATATTGCAGACAAAGCTAATCAAACTTAAACAACAGTTTCCCCATCCCTCATGCTCCCGTCATTCGAACGTTTTCCCTGGCCAATTAACCAAGCCGTCGTCGTCGAGGAGCTTCACTCTCCATAGTTTCTTCTACAGTCGACGCCTGAGACCTCTAAGATAGAGTGAGACGGCGGGAATCCAAATGATGCTTGTATGAAGACGGATCGAGATCTTTCTTACCCATGACGACACGAAATCCAATCGACAATGGTGGCTAGAGTTTCAGCAGATGGCGATGGGAGCTCTACTCGAGATTCAATTTCGAAAACGAATTTCATCACAAAACCTGTCACCCTCTTCCTTTCAAATCGCCCTCCCCCCAATTTCATGGCAGCCATGAGATTCCATGGGGTGCAAAGGAGGAGACTCTAGGGTTCATTCTTCGAAAATACAGGGCTCAATAAGTTGGGGTAACATTGGTCAACTGTACAGGGAATTCAAATTCCCTGATGGTAAGTGATATTAAAATTCCACTTTCGAATTCTCTATTCAATTCTCTGGATTTTTGTAGGGGTCGTTTTCCGCGTAGGAATTGGGTCAGGATTTCTGCCAAATTCCTGCTTGGTCCAATTCCCTTGTTTTCCGAGCATAATAGGGTACACAAAACCGGCGGATTTCAAATCTGGGCAGGATTATGGTATTCAGCTTAGCTCTCATTCGGAAGTGTCGGCTGCTGCTGTGACGTTTTTCAGGAATCTGTATTCTGAACCTGTGGCTTGTAGGCCTTTTCCGTCTTCCCTGTCGTTCTCAGTTTTACAGCCGGAGTAGGCGTTTAGTTTGACTGTACCGTTTTCAGAATCAAAGATTTGGAAGACCGTTAGAAGCCGTGAGGGGGGGAAGTCGCTAGGTCCCGATGGGCTTTCCATGGCCTTTTTTAAACACAACTGGGATGTGGTCAAGGTGGATGTGTGTGCTGCGCTGTAAGAGTTCTTTTCCAAGTCAGTCCTCCCTTTCGCCTTAAATAGCACCTTCATTGCTCTTATTCCCAAGAAAGATGCAGTGGAGTCATTCAAGGATTTAAGGCCTATTAGCCTAGTTGGGAGCTTCTACAAAATTCTCTCCAAAATGCTCGCGAGAAGGTTAAAAGATGTGATTCCCCGTGTCCTCTCGGAGCAGCAATGCGCTTTCGTGAAAAATAGACAAATTTTGGACGCCATCCTCATTGCAAACGAGTTAATAGATTCAAGGGTAAGGAGCGGAACACCGGGAGTGGTTTTCAAGCTTGATATTGAGAAGGCGTATGACCACGTCAATTGGGATTGTCTATTTAGAGTAATGGGGCAGATGGGCTTTCCCTCCAAGTGGGTCAGCTGGATTCAAGCTTGCATCTCTTCAGCGTTTTTCTCTGTCTTGGTGAACGGGGAAGCGGCAGGCTATTTTCCGAGCACTCGAGGTTTGCGTCAGGGAGACTCCCTTTCTCCGTTCTTGTTCACCCTGGTTATGGAGATCCTGTCTAGGATTCTTATTAGGGTTTTGGAAGCGGGATTTGTGAAAGGTTTCTTTATGAATGATTCAGAGTCCTCAGTCAAGTTAATCACATTCTTTATGCGGATGATGCGCTTTTGTTATGTGATGCCTCAGAGTCTCAAGTTCGTTACTTGGCGGCCTCTCTTAAATGATTCGAAAAGGTTTCTGGGCTCAAAGTGAATTTCCATAAGTCGGCTGTGTTTCCAATCGGGGAGGTGGCGAACAAGAGGGTTCTTGCTGCTATCTTTGGATGTCCCCTAGGCGAGTTTCCAACGACTTACCTCGGGCTGCCATTGGGTACAAGGGGTTTCGGGCCTAAGCTTTGGGACCCCGTCATATCTAGTATGGAACGAAGACTGGAGTCGTGGAAGGCCAATTGGCTTTCGTTTGGGGGCCGGAGTGGTTCTGATCAAGAGTGTTTTATCCTCGCTTTCGGTCTACTATATGTCTATCCTCAAGACTCCGGTTTCGGTCATCTCAAGGCTGGAAAGCATACAAAACAGGTTCCTATGGTCAGGCGCTAGTGAGTCGGCGAAGATGCACTGGATTAAATGGGAAAAGGTTAAGCGTCCAAAGTCCAAAGAAGGTTGGTGGGCTCGGTATTCAGGACCTCAAGATTCTCAATTACAGCTTGTTATGCAAGTGGTTATGGAGATACGCAAACGAAAGGAACGCGTGGTGGAGGAATCTCATTGAGGCAAAGTGCGGCAGAGGGGCTTCTGAGTGGCAGGCGACTTGGAACTTCAGTTCGGCAGGCTTTTCATTTTGGAGATGGGTGGTCTAGTTTAATTCGTTATTCTGGGAACACGGTTTCATTGATCCTGGGGGGGGGGGGGGTTGTTCTTTCTGGTACGACAAATGGGTGAGAGGGGGCTTTTTAGTAGAGTCGTTTCCGAGGGTTGCTGCTGCTACGCGACCCTCTGAGCTCTTAGTTTCTGACGTGCGTGTTTATTCTGACAGGTGGTCATGGATCCTTCCCTTGCGTGTCAACCTTAGAGGGGGTGCTCTTGAGGAATGGCAGAGGCTGACCACTTTGTTAGAGTCTCTTCCGGACGAGCTCGTTTCAGCAGGTCCTTCGATGGTGGTGTGGCCGTTGGAATCGAGTGGAGCTTTCTCAGTCTCATCGATGAGGCGGGCACTCCTTCGTGAGTCTGTCTCGTTCAGTGAGGACTTCCCACACTCGGTCATTTGGTACTCCAAGATCCAGTCGAAAGTTTCATGTTTTTGCTGGAAGGTGTATTTGAACAGCATCGCCACAGTGGACAATCTGTAAAAACGAGGTTTCCAGATGGTTAATCGTTGCAGCCTTTGCTTCTTGAGTTTGGAGATGGTTGACCATATCTTTCTGCATTGCATTTTTGTTTCAGAGGTTTGGAGTATTCTCAGTTCAGCACTTTCCTTCTTCGGACCTAGAAATGGGGAAGTCCGGGGACTTATTGAAGGATGGAAAGGTATGAACTGTGATCCTTTCTTCTCCCCCGCTCTTAAATCGTTGCTTCACGCTGTCTTGTGGTTCATCTGGCTCGAGCGGAACGAAAGGATTTTCATTGATTCCGTCCAATCGCCGAGGAGGGTCGCTCACAGGATTTTGTCCTCCTTAGCGAGGTGGCTGGTAGCGAACAAAGTTTGTTCGGAGGATTTGGCTCTGGTATTGAGTAGTATAGTTATTGACAATGGCTAATTAGTTATGGGTTTTTTTGGATCTTGTCTCGGGACAGGTAGTTTTTGTTTGCAGGGGGTGTTCTTTTGGGTTTTTTGACAAGTAGCAGAAGCTATGTTAGCTTCAGCTTCGGTCGGATTTTGGCAGTCTTTGTTGCCTTCTGTAATTGATTTCGTTTCTTCTTGTTAATATATACGTACATTCATATAAAAAAAAAATCTGGGCAGGATTTCAAATGAGCTCCGGCTGGGTTTTCAAAACCTTTTGAAAAGGGAAGGAGATGAAAGGTTTTTTATTTTTTCCCTTGATTTTTTCAACAATACCCTTTTATGTTCTATTTTATAACCTGAGAGAATAACTTTTTGGTTCATTCTTTTTAAGAAAAAAACTTCTATAATATTTTAATAGCTGAGATGGATTAATATTGAGTCACCATTGATCATGAGATGCAGCTCATATAATTTTTTATGAAGCTAAGGTGCCATATTATTCCACTTTCTTCGAATGTTTGAATAATTTTGATTATTTGAATATTCATGTTTGGTCGATATAATTATTTTTTTTAATAATGGTGAGCTCGAATTTTATGAGTATGTTGGGTAAAAAATAGCATAAATGAGATGCAAAAAAAATAGGAGTTGTTCGGATTGATAGGAAGAGTAGTTCAGTCATGTTAGGTGGTCCTTCGTTTGAAATCCATATAGTAATGATATAATGGAAAACAAGGAATTAAAATCCGGAAGGAATTAGGGTCTTCCCAAGCAATCGAATCCCTTCCGGATTTTAATTCCACTGCAATTCATTTCCGCGCGAAGGAATTTAATCAAATCTCTCAAATCCACCCAATTCTCTTTCAATTCATTCATCCAAACCACCCCTATATTGAATTGCAAATAGGCGCTCATACTTCCTACTTGTGACATTTTAGATCCCTTCTTCTAGTTGGTCATTAAGCTTTGACGCTCTTTAGCTCGGAAACCAGAAATTCGATTCAATCTCGCGCTCGCCTAGGGTTTTTTACCTTTCCGTCCTTTGTGGAGAAAAAATTTAAAACCCTAATTGCGAGAACAAGAAGCTGTGATGATTGCTGGCGGGCAATGAAATTGTTAATCCGGAATTTCGAGCTCCTAAAGGTTTTGCGGCCGGCCACTAATGGGATATATGACCGGCGGTGATCGGAAGCGGGACTTGTACTCCTCTTACTCGCCGTACTTCTCTCCAGAATCTCAAACAGCGAAGCGTCCCAGAGTTTCGCCTATGCATTACGTCCCTGGCAGAGCTCTAGGGACTTCCAATTCAACTGTCGACAAACTGTCCCGGTACCCTGAGAGGACGACGAAATTGGTCCGGGAAATTCACGCCCCTTGCCGGAATTTGAAGTACGGGCTAGGCGCTCTCCGAGGTTCCGGTGGAACGGCGAAGTTCGGTGGCGGTGGAGAGAATCAGAGGGTTGAGATGTTGTCTTCTGCTTTCAATTATGCGAGAAGAGTGGCAATTGGAACTCTTAGGTTTATTGGCGTAGAGAAAGGATTAGGTAGAGTGGATGAGGAGGCTGAGAAGCCGGTAGATGTGTTGGAGAAGCATGATTCGAGTATAGAAGAAGTTCATGTCGTGGACGATAATGATGATGATGAAGAAGAAAATGGGAAGGAAGTTAGGTCTATGGTTTTGGATGAAGTAGTGAATGAGCAAGAGAATGATGTTAAGGTTGTGGAAGTGTGGTCTGAGGCTACTCCTGATGGGAATATGGAGGTGGAGAAGGCTAGGGAGATGGTGGGTTCTCTGGGTTTGGACCGAAGTGGCTTGTCAGTTGAGGTGTACAAGAAACTACTGGATAGTGCGCAGAGGCGAGATCCGAATGTGTTGCAGCCTCAGATTGAGTACTATGAGAAAAAGAGGGCTTCTTTGCAGGCGTTACGGTCTATGAGGAAGCCATTGGAAAAGCCTGTTGAGGTTAGTTTGATGATTTTCTGGTCTCCAGAATGCTGTTCGATAGTTTCCCCAGCTTTGACTGTTAAGGAGAGTCTGTTAGTCCTTGCCGAGGGTAAAAGGTTCCATTGGCATGTTGGTTTTGTTTAGTTTAAGCTTTATGTTTGTTTCAGGAGACTCCTCGTGAACCTTTTGTACCCCTTACGAAGGAGGAAGAGACTGAAGTGAAACATGCACTCTTACGTAACAGTATTAGCAGGTAACATTTGGTGCTGTGTGCCTTTTGATATTTGTTAGTTTGGTTGGTGCGTTAACTTCAGTTTCATTATGTAGGAGGAAGCTATTAGTCAAGCATGATAACTCGGGTATCGACATTACAGGGGAGATATTGCAGTGCCTTTCACCAGGTGCTTGGTTGAATGATGAGGTGATGATTATGTCATGTGTATGGTATTTTATTGTTTTGCTATGAAGGAAGCTTAAATGTTATCGTTGTCTTTTGCAGGTCATCAATGTCTACCTTGAGTTGTTGAAAGAAAGGGAGAAGAGGGAGCCAAAGAAGTTTCTCAAATGTCATTTCTGTAACACCTTTTTCTACAAAAAGGTTTGTGCTCAGTGATCCTCATACTCAATTATCTAAAAATGTGTGAATGTCTTGCTATATTACGAAAGGGTTCTCGGCAGGGAACAGTCTTATGTTAAATGGTTATGGATGTGCCCTTGTTGGTATGAGTTCCAAAACAATTGTCGTTGGCTTTACTTACTAACAAGATTACCTAGTTTTCTAGTCCATTGTTTTGCCTTCTTCTGTAATACTTGTAGTACAATTACATGGGTTTAGGGACCTTAGTGCCTAAATATACATTCCTTTTGCTGTATCCATATGTTGAAACCAGGAAATTGTCTCCTGTAAGATACCATTTTCCAACTTTTGCTTTGTTTTATTGCTACTTGTTCTGTTGTACGCATTACTTACTCAGATTTTCATCCTGTCACCGGAATGTTCATTATATCCAGTTAGCAGGTGGTGGTTACAAAGCTGTCAAAAGGTGGACTACTGAACGGAAGTTGGGGTACTTCCTGTTTGACTGCGAAAAGGTTCATTGTTAATCTCTTGCATATTTTCTTGTTATAAAGTAGCACCTACTCTGGCCTTGGATTGATTTCGTCTCTTTTCAACAGATATTTGTTCCCATTCACCGAGAAATACACTGGTGCTTGGCCATTATAAACAAAAGGGATCGGAAGTTTCAGTATCTTGACTCACTCAAGGGAAAGGACTTGAAAGTGCTGGAAAATCTGGTAGGTCTGGACTATATATTCCTCAAGGTTTTTGCCCTTAGAGTGACATTGCAGATGAACTAAGCAGATAGGAGTAGTAGCTTGCCTCCTAAGCTAAAGATAACCACCAATAATCGATTGGTTTTGTTTCGGAGCTTAGGCTTACATCTACGACCTTGTTTGTGTGCCACGCAGGCTAGGTATTACATTGAAGAAGTGAAGGACAAGAGTAAAGTAGACATTGATATAAGCGAATGGGAATTTGAGTTCCCTGAAGACTTGCCAGAACAGCTAAATGGGTTTGTATTCGTATCCTTGAATCTCAGTGACACACCTTGAGTCTGTGTGCATTTGTGCTATTCCGACCCATTTCTTTCCTGCTCTCATATACTTGTTTAAGCTTTTCTAGCACTTTGTGTCCCTGAAACAACAGGTACGACTGCGGGATGTTCATGATAAAGTATGCTGATTTCTACAGCAGGGGTTTAGACCTTTGTTTCTCCCAGGTAAGAAGTGGTTTCAGCAGAGAGTTAGAACTTTAGTTAGATAGAGAACCAACCATTTTATCAGAACAGCTGCAAGCTTATCTCTGTTTTACCTTGGTAGGAAAACATGCAGTATTTCCGACAGAGAACAGCCAAGGAGATCCTAAGACTGAAGGCTGACTAATGAAGATAGTGAATAAGCAAAGCAGCAAAGTCTTCCATGCAGTTTGAGGATTCGAACTTCCAAGGGATAAATGTCCAACTCACAGCTTTGTGAATATCCTCGTTTGCTGGTGTACTGTCCATCTATGCCAGATATGGCTTTTGAGCGCATATTATTGTCTAAAATCGTAAACCGTACCGTACAGGAAAAATGAAGAGTTTGACTGGAATTTTTTGTGTAATGGGCATATGTATTGATGTGCATTTCTTTTCTGCTATTTTTCTGGGATGTTCATGATAAGAGTTGATCATACCGGTTTGCAACTTAATGTGTCCATCTGCTTCGTATAGATAGGGCCAAACATACTCTTGATGAAGAATTTCATGGAACTATTACCACTTCTCTCTCAACAAAACAATCAAAATGTATTGTATTGCGATTCGACTAGTTGACTCATTACCATTAGGATTACGAGAAATAGTGGAAAAGATATTCGATAAAGAAAATAGTAGGAAAACACAATGAGATCATAATTATGTTGGGAAAATATTTTTTTATTTATTTTTTAACAAAAGTAGAACTTCTAAATACATGCTAGAGACAATTATTAACCCTAAATATCTAAAAATACTGAAACTCAAATTTCAACAAACAAATAGTTTTCAACAACTCGACAAACACAAAGCTAAGTATACAATATAAACAAAGAAGCAAAAGTGTATATCCCCTTTCAACAATTTCTGTTTCATTTCCTCCTTTCACATTTGCCTACACAAGAATTCACTGTTTTTCAGAGTTTTACATTTACTTTCTACCTTTTTTTTTCATTAACCTTAAAACAAAACAAACATCAGCAGCCTCTTCTGACTGATTGATACATTTCGATCCCACACCCCCATCTCCCCTGAAAACATTACAACAAATCAAAGCCTTCCACACTAAAGGATCAAACAACCACGGCCGGCATTTAACTATGCGTTTCTTCGAGAAGCCATTGCCAGGAGCAATGTTGTCGACTTCTCGGCCATGCGCCTTCCTGTATGGCCAATGCCCTTCCTGTACAATTGAATATACTGATTAGATCAGAACCAGAAGTTTCAGTGAATTTTTCAGTAAGAGTGGACAAACTTGATGAACGTACGAAAAGAGTAGGGTTTGGATCGATCACACCAAATGGAGGGGATTTAGTGACTAGCGAGGAACTCGTTTACGGCTAAGGATCTCCTGTTCCTTTAGCCGATGCTGAAACCTAGCAAGACGAGCTTGGAGGCTAACCAGGCCTGCAGCCTTACGTGAGAGGACGAAGCTGAGCTGTGTTACATAGTTGTCTATTTGGCTCCCGGGTCGGTCCACTTCTGCCAACAGCTTCATTTCCTGGTAATTGAAAGGGGTGGATGAGGCACAAGGCGGTAGAAGAACATTGGGTTGCTAAGTTAATATAGGACAATTCATGTACCTCACGAACAATCTCCATTGTATCCTCTATCTCTTTTCGGTGTGCTGTAATTAGAGCCTCTTCTTCCTACGAAAGCCAAACAATACAATTTTAAGATTTGGTGACAAGATTTCAACAGAAATGCGAGTGACGAAAACCATGCATTCATTTCATTCACACGCACCTTGAGTATAGCATTGATATTTCCATCTGGAGTAGGATCAGGTTCTTGATGCCTCGGTCCGGGGATATTTGAAGGGTGGTTTCCAGTACTCAGTGGCCGAGAATTTGCGGTGGAAACATCGGTCGTGCTGACTAATTCTTTCTTCGACTTGTCAGTTTTTTCCTCCCTTACTTTTCGACGAGGTGGTGATACCTTCGGCACTTTTTCCTCCACGTCGACTGGGGTTTGGGAGTAGCTTTTAGTATTCGCTGGACCGTTGTAAGAGTTGTTGACTTCAGTTCTGTCTCGGTCAATAAAGCTGGAGGTCGATCCACTTTCCGGTCGCACGTTATAAAGTGACGGAATACTTGAGGCCTGTCTGTCATAATCAGCAACCCTTGAGGCCTGTCTGTCGTAATCAGCAACCCTTGAGGCCTGTCTGTCGTAATCAGCAACAGGGTTATAAGACGCGCTCTCCTTTTCGGCAAACCTTCTGGCCATATCCACCGCTCTCGCCACCTCTCGTTGTTCAAACATGTCATCGATGTCAGAGGGAACATCCAGAGATGATGATGGCGGCACATCCTTGTTAGTTGATGAAGTTACAATCTGATCCTTTTTCGTGTTGCTACCCTTCGAAAGACTTTTGACTCTGCCGATTGAAAAAAAGACGTTATGATATGAGATTATTGCAGTGGTGGTACTATTTGTACTACCTCCCGAAAGTGATGGGACTCATACCTATCAGCGTATCTTAGCGTATTCAATGTGTGTTCACATGAACCCGCATTTGGAGAGATACAAGAGATCATTACGGTCCTTGAGTTGCCAACAAAGGAATCTCGAAGTACTTCTGTTAGCTTGCTCCCACGGAATGGTATATGGATCTGCTCGTTGTCGAGAGCACGGATGCATTCCTTAAGAGCGAGAAGGCTCTTATTGATTTCCGCACCTTCAATCCTGCATTTTGAATCAATACATACATACACAGAATATTAGAACACGAACTGTTACAAGAACGAAAATTTATGATGAAGAGTGAAGGAAAAGAAGCCACCTTGTTTGTCTGTCATTGTCAGTGGTATCTGCTCCTCGCTCACTTCCAGCAAGATCAATGAACGAAATTTTACCAACCAACTTTCCGTGCTTAGCTTCATTCACATCAATGTTGTTGTTTCTCCTCGTGTCTTTAACCTCTTTATGCTTCTTAATAACAAGTTGTAATATAGCATGTGATCTTGAAGATTCCTCATTGGCGCCTGTTGAACCTGTACTTCTTGCAGCATTTCCCTTTTCAATGTAATCCTTAACGATTTGTACATCCAAAACCTCAAATTCTTGTAGACCAACGATGCAAACCTGCTGCCTCCCGTCTTCTCTCATACACAGCTTCCTGTTTTGGCAACAAAACTGATACATGAGCAATTTGAAAAGAATATAAGATACATAACGAACACAAATGATTATGGACATGACAACCCTTCTCATCTATTTACTTGATGAACAATATTACAGGTCATGTCTATATATTTTCTGCTCGAAATCATCTATGTCAATGAGGATAATGTAGTTCATCGAAGACCAAAAAGACTACACCAGAAGATGCTCACTTTCTCTCAGACAGAAGATCAAAGAGCTTCCCTCCGTATATCTCGAAGTAGCTGAGCCACAATTTGAATTTCTGGGTACGATAAACTGGCTGGTGCAATAATCTAACCATATCTTGAGCAGCTCTAAGAGGCAAAGGTTGCATTGTATAAGTCTTTCCACTACCTGAAAGATGAGAACGTAATTTATTGTGTGGTCGAATATGAGAAATTTGAACTAGAATAAAATTCAGAAAACAACTAAGATAATGGTAGAATATAATCACGACCAAAGCTATTCGTCCAAAATACATAGCCTAAGACGATAATTCTTAAACTGAAGGAAATTTTAACACTAACACATTAGAATATACTTTTTCCAGAACTAGCATTTCTCCTGCCACCAGGAAATCAAGCTGTTCCTCTCATCTGCAGTCTTTTACAACATCTATGTGTATATAACCCCGGCCTAACAAACTCTGATAGTAGGTATTCTGGTATTGTTCTAGATCAACTAAAGGTGATGAAGTTGTATAAAATACAAAACATACAAATCAAACTGTATACCTGTCTGGCCATATGCAAAACACGTAGCTTTTGTCTTCTGAAATATGGAGGGAATGATTGGCTCGACAGTGTCTCTGTACACCTGTATAGCACATTTAAGTTCTCAGTAACACCTACCACAAGACTTTTTCTACAATCTCATACGAAACATGCTTTATTAAAAACTTGAAAAATCAATCAATTTGTGTGCCAATGATGGCACTTTTGCAACAGAATTACGACCTAACTATGCACCCTCAACCTACTCATCTAGCAAAGGCCAGGGCTTGTATATTCAAGTGACACTAGCCCCAACACTCTCATGTCGGCAGAGAAAAGAAACAGTCATTACCTTATCATTGTTCACATCTTCATCAAGAACAGCATCAAAACAGAATTCATGCTTCTCAACATATGCTGTCAAGTCCACCTTCAAGAAATCAAGTAGGTGGTCAATCCCTTTGGCAGAAACATAACATGGAATCTAAAAGACAAGCAGTAGCTACTACAAAACTATAATCTCTACCTTCCCGGTAACGACGATAAGACAAACTTAAAAATTCAAAGGGGACAAACCTTTAGTTTGGGTTCATGGACAGTCAGGGAATTGTCTGAAACATACACAACATCGTCTTCTTTCTTTGCAAGCTCCTTCTTGTTCAGTGGTCTTTTACGCACCTACAAAACAATTTTGGAAATTATTTCATAACCTACGGCACATGGTTATAAAGTATGAACTAAGAAAACTAATCAAGTATAGATAAGGAAGAAATGAATGCAGAAAGTTCATCATTTACCACCACTAAAAAACATTGGAAAAGTAACAAACTAAGTTCAGATAGGTATCCTCACACACCCTAAAAGTATTCTGGCACATGAGAGTATTATTAGGAACACTTCCAGATCTCTACATCAACATGTTGAAGGGGAAGAGGATACTGAAAATGAATGTTTCAATATGTACAACCACAACGAACAAGACAAGCATACAAGAAATGTTTCAAGATGACTGTCTAGGTGCGGTGTGAACGTGTATCCATGTGTAGAAAGAGATGAGAGGAAGGACTATCACGGAGCCTAACTTACCACAACTTTGATCTTAGCCACATTACTTTCCCTGCCACCGTTATCTTTTTCATTAACAGGGAGTGGAACTGATGGTTCTGCACCAGTTTGCCCAGTTTGGCGTCGTCCGCCAGCCATGTAGAGATCACTCTCAAATCCTCTACTAACATCAGGTATGACGGGTGATGTGTCAAATGGTTCTGGGATAACATGCTGCAAGGAAAGATTAGACAACAGTCCATGAGGAACAGGAATAGCTGAAGTAATATGAATCTCCACTATATTGACAAAGGATAATCAGATTATAACAAAACAAGTAATCATAATATGGTGGTACCTCAGACAAAAGCTCTGTATCATCCATGGCATGAAGGTCCAAAAGGCCAGCTCCAAAATCCCCCCTGAAGTCAGGTGAATAAAAGCCATCTGATGTTGCTGCAGTGGTTGAAGTTTGTGCCGTTGGCGTGTAAGGTTCAGATCCGGTTTCGCCATTAAAATTGAGATTTCTCATTAGCTTGAAAAGCCTCTGCTTCTCTTCAGCAGATTGCGCTCCGTAACCCTTTAGCAATGTCATAAAGGATCTCAGCAATAGACCACTAAACAAGCAAGACATAAACCAATAGAAAAATATCTAAAACAAAAGCAAATTTAAGGTTACAAAAGTAGCGTATGCAGGATGAATCCCCAGCATAACTGGATACGCAAAACTCAACAATAAAATCATAACACGAAATGTTTGGATTCCTTTGCCTAGCTCTAAATCGCTAACTTCGCCAAGACGCAGCCAAAAGGAAAAAAACAATAAGAAGGCAATACTATGAGTTGAGAGCAAACAGAAACCTGTAAGAAAAGGAATCCAATTTAGGTCGGAAGAAACGGAGGACGTATGATGTTACCTGCATTAACAGATTAGGAAGAGCACGCTGATCGATACTAGTGGAAGCCAAGGGAGAGGCCAAATGCTGCAAGCCGGCAGACTGTAGCCACCGCGCCATGACTGCATCGCCGGCATCGTTGGTGGCGGATGCATTCTGCAGAGCTCCGGGGTGATCGTAGAACGCCGCCGCCGCTGCAGCATTAGTCTGCTGCATATGCCCACCCATGTGGCGCTGCGATCGCTTTTGCGGAGCCAATTTCAAGATCTAATTATCACCGCTTCACATAAGCAAACGAAAAAACAAAATGAAAAGCAGAAACCAAAACAAAACAATCACAAAAATGAAACAAAAAAAAGAAAACACTCACAAGGAGGAGAGAAATTGAATCCAAACACGAACATAGAAAGTCAAATTTCCTCCCCTTCTCAAAGACGGAGGAATCCAATTCCTCCCGAAGAAATAAGAAACGGTGAAAAGAAGAAGCAGTATATACTATATTGGGATATTCTATTCCTGCATCCAAACAAAGCGAATTCAACCTCCATTCGAACGCCGATAAGCACAATGCAGCAAAAAAAAACACGAGAAGTTACCTGAGCGGAGGAGAAATGGAGATCTGCGCCGGTGGAGATCGATCAGATCTAAAACGCGGAGAGGAATGAAATGCAAAACCCTAGGGGAAGGAATAGCTTGGGATTGCGAGACGAGAAATCACAGAAATCAATTAGGGAGAGAGAGAGGGAGAAGGAAGAAGAGTGGGCTAAAAGGCAAATGAAATGTGCATTTGGCGTTGCTTTGTTTTCCTGGGAATCAATGGTTAGAGAGGCTGATAGTGTTTTTTTTTGTTTTTTTTGTCTTTTTGGGTGAGGGAAACCGAATGAGAGAGATAAGAGATGAAAACACGAGGGGACGTACGTAGAGTTTGTAGAGGTTATTATTTAATTCCGTTCTATTTGAAAACAACTCAATTTTAAAAATGACATTTGTGTACGTCGGACTAATATATGGTTTTCAAATTTCCTTCTCTTTTTACGAATACGACACAAGCGTATTATTTAGAACTTAGAATTAGTATTATTAAAATTCCAAGCATATTAAAAAATCTTAACTTCTATGATAAATTTATACCACTATCTTTTTTTACGTATCATTCAAAATGTTTCCAAGGTACATCTCGTAATTGATGGATCTCGATCTAAAAAATTTATGCGCATAAGCAGGGACGAAATCAGAATTCAAATATGCATTAAGCCAAAATCGAAAGAATTTTTTATTAATTTAAATTTTGAGCTAATTTAATTTTTTTTTTTGACAAAAGCAGTTCCTTGCGGAGATACGAAAACAGTAAACACAATCAAAAAAGGAACAACAAGTCCCAACCCAAGAGGTCATGTCTACCTCCATGACCCCTCTGGGAGGTTAGAAAGGGTCATACGAGCCACGTAATGGGCGGCCCTGTTACCTGAACGGCGTACCGTCTGGAAGCGCCAACTTGGAGCCCCTTTTTGCGGCTGAAAAAATCCTTCTACTATACCGGATTTGTCCTTCTACTATACCGGATTTGAGTTAGCCTGGCTGGCAAACAGTCTCGTCGGAACCAGCTTCACATCACCTTGTATATCCACCTGCAAAAATCTCAGCCCACGAGCACCAAGTACACGTGTATTTGAAAGCTAATAATTCAAGAACAAAAGGATCAATGTTACCTGCCTGGATAACTAATCCCGATCATGGCCCCTGAGAGGATAATCAGGTTCACAAATGCCACGAAAAGAGCCAAGTCCGCATCCACTTATATGTTCACCTGCAAAAACCAACCCAACCACAATAGAAACACCCGTACTTTGAAGCCGCCAAATGGCGGAAAAAACAACCAAAACAAAAAATAGTCACCGAACAAACCATCCAACTGTCAATATAAATCAACAGTAGACAAAGGAGTCAGATACTCAACCGTGGCCCGAATCTTTCGGCCGACCCCTTAACCGCTGATGCCGACAATGACGACGTGGAGGATGAACTCAACCAAAACACCATCGCGATGCAACCGATGATCACCCCAACTGGCATCCCATCTTCGGTCACCCAAGATGAAATATTGGTGACATTGTCATCATGATAATTGATAATATAATCTTCTTCTTCTGCCCAAATCAAGTCACTCGGCCACCGGTAATTACAACTTCCAGAAAACGGGAGTCACGACGGTTTGACTGCAGCGGCATGAAGCCCTTAACATCGGCACAAGGGCCTTAACATCGAAACGGCACAAGGCCAACATAAGCAAGGAAAATGGTGAGTATAAAGGACCACCGACAAGAGGCACCGAGGGACGATTGGTCGACGATTACGTCTTGAAGTTGTAGGACGAGCGGGCGCGACGGACGAAGGAATTGACGAGGCTGAAGAAGATGATATAGATGAGACTAGGGAGGAGAGTGGAGAAGGGAGGGAGCAGTAGCGGGGAAAGAAGGGATGAGTTCATTGATGATGATCACTTGAGGAGAGAGTTTGGGCCGGAAGGGAGTTTAGCCATTGGATGTCGAAGAGGGTGATCGGTGGGTGGTGGTGGTGAATGGGCTGCCGGCGGTGGAGAGACAAGGACGTGGTGGAGTGGGTTGGCAACAAATGCATGCAACCGTCTTCTTGATGAAAACAGAGTAATCAAAACCATGGCTTCGGTGGGCAAGGAACAGCATCAACAAGATGGAAGACGAGTTCCGCAAGGAAAAGGGAGAAAGGTTAATTACATTACAAGAATATATATTGCGTCCATATATTCTTTTTTTTTCAGTATGCGATGTTATTTATCACTAATTCATTACGACCGATATTTTTTTTTTGCTTAAAAAATATTAGTATCACTCTTTACCAAAGGAAATTGGAGGTGCCACTGTGATTTTTTATTGATTTGATTGATTTATTATCAAATATTGTATTATTACTCATTCATAAGTCGAAATAAAATGATATTGGGTTTACTGAATTATCTACAGTTCTACACATGTTGACAAAATATTAGTGTAAGAGAAGGGTATGGTTAATATGATTGAGTCTATTATATATTAGGTTTTCTTAAAGAAAGAAATGCTTTAAAAATAAATTTGATTTTTAAGTTTGAAAATGTAGCAATGAAGTAAGTCGAATTAAAACAACACTGAGCCGAATTTAAAAAAATCACAAACTTACACTCGAGTTTAACGCTCGGGGTCAAAAGTGTGGTGACTGGGGCTTGGCCCGGATCCCCCCTATTTCCGCCCCTGAGCCTAAGCTAAGATGGATGAAAGAGAGTAAGTAATTTTGTTGAAAGTAGGCATCAGCTATAGGGAAGTGGCGAGAATCTATGCGTCTATTATAGTAAATTAACAACTATGAAATATCTTCTTATTTACTAGATGAGAGTCGTACTTGTATTTAATATATATTGATTAGGTGTCTCACTAATTGTCAATTTTGTATTAATAAGATCAATATAACCATGTATGCCTAGGGGTGGCGATTACCCATCCGCGGGTTTTTTATCCATATCCAATTCGATCCATATTTAAATAGATCGGATATGGATCAACACTATATGGGTCGGATTCTATTTGGGTCGGATCGGATCGGATATGGATTTTTAAATTTATTCAAGTCGGATATGGATTAAACAGTGTATGTTGTGGGAAATGGCTTGCGAAGCAAGTGCTCGTATACATCATCCCTATACAGCCATTTCTTGAATCCACATTTTGGACACGGACAAATTATTTGCTCTCCTTCATGATTATGCGCGAAAGCGAAATTCAAAAAGATTTCTAAACCATCCCTATACTCCTGTGACAACCGATGCTTGGTTATCCAAGACTTATCCATTTGGAAGATGCCTGATTTAGTGTAGGTGATTGAATTAATTAGAAAGTTAAATCGTAATATCTATCAGTTAACTATATAGCTATATTGGAATAGCTATTAGATATCTACAGCAAAGATTATATTAGGTAACAATGGGATATGCAATATAATTATAATTATGTTGACTCATAATAAAGTACCAATTAGTTAATGACATGGCAAATTACTGAGAAAACTAACTCATACAATAACACTTTAATTGCAAGATTAATAACATAGCAATGTAATAACATATCATTTTAATTGCAAGATTAATAACATAACAATTTCATTGCAAGATTAATACCATAGCAATTTAATAGCAATTTCACATACCAATTGAATATAGCAATTTCAAATAACAAATTAACATAGCAATTTAACATACAATTGAACATAGCAATTCCAAATAACAAATGAACATAGCAAGAAGCTAATAACATAGTTAAAAGAATGCATACCGTACACCTGGGATGAGACGCGAAACAAGGAGAAATGAGGATAGAAGAAAGACGGTCACTGATAAATGTACGACACAATTAGTAATCAGTAAGCATAATAATCCTAAAAAAAAAAACAATGAGACGACACAATTGCAAAATTAATATATACATACCTACTACCGAAGAAGAGAAAACAACGAAGAGACGGCGTCACCGCTGCTCCTAGCTCAAACGAAATTACGCCTACCAAAATAAACACAATTTAACTCACTAACTAATAATGCACACTTATTCTGAAATAGATTATTTCACTAACTAGATAATAATATCAAAATCCTAATTCATTAGTTCACAACCTAACAAACTAACTACTAACCCTAAAATCCAATAACTAACTAATTCACTACCTAATTCACTAACTAAATACAACAAAATGGAAAAACAAACTACATACCTTAGAAGAGTTGAGAGAGTGGAGAGAGTTGAGAGAATTGAGAGGAGGGCTGCAAACTGCACAAATGATTCTGGCCGTCTGTCCGGGGTTTTTATAGCTTGGGAATTTAGCGTCGGTCGATGACCGACGCTAAATTGGACAATGGGCCGACGCGAAATTCCGTGTGTTTAGCGTCGGTTGGAACCGACGCTAAGCCCATTATACCAACCGACGCCAAATAATGACCGGTTTGCACCGTTGGTTTGGCCCGGAATCAATTCTAGCGTTTCTTTTTGGATAGATGTTAGCGTCGGTCGGTGTATGACCGACGCTAAACCCTCGGTCAAACGCGAGTCAAGGGTTTAGCGTCGGTTATATTTCGACCGACGCTAAATTCTTTCCTGCCGACCGACGCCAAACTTCCCTTTTTTTGTAGTGAACACCAACTCCCACCCCTTATTCCCTCTAATTTCGAACCAAATCTCAAATCTAGGAGGAACCCTAGAACATACCCATTTCTCTTATCCCCTGCATCATCTTGCTCCATGTTCTTCCACCACCACCACCTCAATTTCCCACTCTCAACCTCAACCTTCAGGATTTCAACAACATAGACACTGCTACTATTTACCATAACCCCACATCATCATCATCTTCTTCATCATCATCAACAACATCAGCATCATCATATCTGTACTACTCATCTTCGTCTCCATCATCTTCCTACTCTTCCCCTTCCCTCTCCGTTTCAGCCGACCAACTTCTTTCCAAATTATTACATGATGATCAACAAGGGGTGTTTCCACCATCACCCGAAGGAGGGTTCCATCATGTGCTGGATGCTGATGAGATGGCAGAGATGAGATCAATTGGAGACCAGCATCAGATGGAATCGAAGATGAGTATCTGCCTCCGGTGTGGCTTCCGGGCGCGGAATCGAAGATGAGTATCTGCCTCCGGCGTGGCGTCTGGGCGCAGAATCAATTAGGTTAGAGCAGCCGCGGTAGAGCAAGGCTTTACAAGCCTCTGAAGTAGATGAAGATCTCATCGTTCTCTGACTTTGGTTTCAATCAACGCATCAATCGAGCTGGATTTCTTTGCCGTTTCACTCGTCAGAGATCAAAGGTTGATGACGCTGACTCTGGTTCTCTGATTTTGCCTTGATGGTTCCGATGAAGAGTCTCGGCGAGGAGGAAGCACGGGGCAGAGAGCTTATGAACTCGATTGGCTTATGGATCGAGAAGAGAGATGTTGCTAACTAGGGAAGTGGATGAAGCAATCGATGAAAGAGAGGCCATTCCGGCGAGTTCGGTGGAAGTTCATTATGGAGGAGGATCGGTCGGTGTGCTCCGGTGAGCTGTTGTGGGTAAGATTTGGAGGCGGCTGCTGTGGGGAAGTGGTTAGGGTTTTCTTATTTTTTTCAAAATACCAAATTTATCCCTCCAGATTTAGGTTTGGAACTGTTCCAAACTTAAAAGCTTGGACGCAGATCTGATGCCGATGGAGTGTTACAATATTTACATTTATATTTAGCTATTTTAATATACTAGCTTTTTTGCCCGCCCGTTGGCGGGCCGCAACCTTGCAATATATAATTTTGAACTTTATTTTCAAGGAAGAATAAAAAATTTAGAGAGAAGAGCTACATTCTTATTAGGAAAAATCATCTTTCGCATTCATAATTTATAATACTTTAATCTCAACGTTCTTAAATTTGTTAAATTCACATAGTATTTTAAAAATGTAGTTATAAACTCTATGTTTTACGAATACTCATTCAAATTAAGCATGTTGCTTCAAGAACAACAAATAGTTATTTATTTGGTTTTAATATCAAAAATCCGTTTGGTTTTAAAAGACTAATTAATTACACGCTCAAAATTAACTCTTTAAGTACTTAAATTCTAAACATAAGAAGGCTATGAAGGATAAAACTCTAAACTCTTTAAAGTCTAAATATGTTTAAATCCTTAATTGATATGATGAAATTAAATAGTAAATAACATATATAAAAGTGATATAAATTAAATAAAAATATAAGTACCTAGAATATAATATATATAAAAAAATGGGATTATGTAGTTGAAAAAACGTTATTACAATGCTTTTGCTTATCGTACTGCCCACAAAAGCTAACAAATTTTTTTAACTTTTTTATCAACATAGTAATTTAATTCTCCATGCCTTTTATTATAATAAATTATAATTAAAATAGAGATTAATTTTGATAAAAAAACCACTAAATATTAAAAAAGTTAAATAATGTCGTTCAGAAAAATTTAACTATATATCTAAGTAATCAAACTCAAGAAACACAATACATTATTTTCACAAAAAAACTAAAACAAAAAATCGGTCAATAAGCCGATGATAATTTTGTTTAAGTGATGTTAATGTATTTCCATGATCTCTACCATTAAGTTATTAAAGAGAGTGTTGTGTCTAAAATTCAACTTTTAAAAACCAAAATGATGGAATCATGTAGCTTAATGCACATAGATCTTAATGTATCATTTAACAAACTATCAAATACTAAAAGTTCAAAACTTCTTGTAAACAAATAATAAAATCTTAGTAACACTTAAGTACATTAAATTTTTGAAAATAGTTAGCTTAATGCACATAAATCTCAATGTATCATTTAGTATACTGTCAAATACTAATATTTTAATATCACTAAGGTCATGTAATCATAAAAAAATAGTAAAATATATAAATTTTTATTTTTTTACAAAAAAAATATTCATTAAAAATAAATAAATTTATTAACTAACAATAAACGGCATGGTGAAAATATTCACTCGTTAAAGTTTCTCTATACAAATGGAACCAATAAAAATATGTAGAAAGGCATACACTACACAATAAAAAAGATAATGGGAGACTTTGGAATGGATTTATGAGATAAACTTTTTACATTCTCAATTAATTAATAATTTATAATTTCAAAAAGCTCATATAAAAACAATGACTATTTAAATATTTAATTGCACTAAATTTTTTAATCAACCATCTGAATAGACGGTAGTTGGCAAAATTGTTAGTTTTTATTAGTGAGATAACATTATTTTTTTTTTTGAAGGAAGTGAGATAACATTTTTAAGATTTCCAATTGGTAGTTTTTGTTAGGGAGAAGTATGAATTCAAAATTTTATAATGTATGAGTTTGCATATGTTGGTTTCTTAGAATTTTTTGGTTGTTGTTTTTCTTTCTAGATTGTTATAAATTTTAAATTCCTTTTTTTTATAAATAACTTTTTTAAATTAAATAATAATTGAACTTTATTTCAAGGTTTATTTTTGTTATATTAATAAAAGTCTTATTTGTGGAAAACCTCGATTAATGTGAGTCTACATGAAATTCAATTGACGATATGAAATTTATATTCATTTTAATGGTTGGTATGAAGATGGGAAAATTCAAATGTTGCCGGGTAGGGAATGATTTCGCATTGACCGTCCTCAAACTATCATGTTGTTAACAATATTTGTAGTTAATTTAGAAATCGTATACATGACTACATGAGTCTCAATTAACTTCACTTATCATGTACTATACGTAGTATCAATATACAGAGATATTTTTTTATTTTTTTGTGTCATTTTATTATTTACCTTTTCATAGGTTGAGTTATATCTAAATTTGTTTGGATACACATTCTATTTTAACTATATTTATTGGTTTAAAATAGAATATATGAATCATAGTTGTTTTTGAAAGATATGAATCATAGTTATTAAAAGGAGTTATATATATATATTTATTTTAGTATTAAAGTCACCTAAAAAAACAGTATTAAAGTAATAATAAATATTTTCTATCAGTTCTAAGTCTACAATTTTCATTGTAATCATAGTAATCTCCATTTTCTTTATCTGCCTCATTTTAATTATTTTTTTATCTTAGCTCTATTATTATATATTTAGGATGATAGTTTTATGGGCCACTTTTATGATGATTATTGAAATTAATTTTTTTTATAATAATGAATGTGTTCTCATAAGATAATATTTATATAGAAAATAGATTGCATTTATGTAAAACTAGTTTAACCGATTTGTATTGTTGAATTATAGAATAGACCTTTTCTTCCTTTTTAGTCTATGAAACGTTTTTTTACTATTATAACCCATGTTTGAACCCTCTTTTAATAAAATTGAATTTATTTTGTGTATTATTTCAAATAACATTTTAGATTAATGGATAATTAATTCTTTATATATAAGTTCGTTAAAATTCTCATTTAGTTTTGACGATAATGGTTGGCTTAAGTGAGCATATAAATCATAGTTATAAAAATAGATTGATTATATGTATCATAGATATCGGATACATATATAGATTATAATATGAAAATACTTTTTTAAATTGTTGGGCTAGTAGTTAATTTCTTTAAATTTTTATCTTTGTTGTATTGAAATTTTTTGTTTTGATATGAATCATTTAGAATAAGCTTTTACTAATAGTCATACAGTCACAACTTAGACAAATAAAAAGATAAGATCTTTGATTGATTGAAAATGAAAAATGCATATGATTATTGTATAGAGTAAACATGGAAATTAAAAATTATTTTGTATGAAAATTTAATTAATTTTATTGAAATACTAAAATTAAGCGGGGATGTATACTTTTGAGTTTTTTAAATAAGAGAAAACAAAAGAAAGGATGTTAATGTGAAAGGAGAGATAATCCTAAGATCATGGAACATAAAGAAACAAAAAAAAACTGTTTTTATTTTTTATTAATTTTGCAAAAAAACGTGGGTGGTTTTCCATTGCATTATTTTAATTATTTATGATGTTTTTATTTTTGACATAATTTAATATTAATTAATTACTTAATGATGATTGGTTGAATCCCTAAACTCAAGGAGAAGAAGAATAAAAGGGGGTCTCTTTTATATTTGCATAATAATAATATATAGATAGATTATACGTATTTGTATATTATATAGTTTTCATAAAATACTGTTACCGTGGGTCTTTGTTTCCCTAATCTCCGGCTGTCCACTTCGGCGTTTTAGATTCGTATTTTCATATTTGGCAGGGCGGCACTTAAAAAATATTTGATTTATTAAACTGAAATTTAAATTTTGGAGAGATTTAATTAATAATTTTAAACAAACATATATTAGTGGCGAGACGTAATTGTCGTAGTTTAGGTGAAGTGATTAGGCAAACCCATATGTCTCTTCTAAAACAAGTTATGTATATTGGTAGCTTTCATTGTCTTTTCACCAAATTATATTTGTATGTTTGTGTATTAATTATTTCTTTTATTATTTTTTTTGAAAAAAATAAATCATTTTCTCTAATTTGGTTTATTGAAACGGTCGTGTAGTTTGAATCTATTTTCTGCACACCTTATGAAATATGAGACCATCTCATATTTAATGCATAAAATTTGGATGAAATTTTCAATTATTGACTTTTATACGTGTGATTTAAGTTTTGAATTGATATAAAAAAAACGATTTCACAAAAAGCCTCTTTCCAAATTTGAGGTATTTTGGAACGTGTAATATCATTGGTTATTTAGTAATCATTTTTTTTACTTAGTTAACTCTGCGATTAGGCAAAAGATAATAAGCAGAAAAATAATTTTGCAATGAGGACTATCGATAACACTATTTTGAGATATCTAAGAGTATGGAATGTCACTAAATGGGGGCTCAACTTGCTGCAAGATGGACTATCTAGAGACAAATTGAAGGGACCGTTGTCAGCAACTGAGAGATCTCTTGCATGATCGCTCTCTCGAGGGCAGAGAAAAGGTTATTTGATATGAAGATGTAACCTATTTTGCATTCTCTTCGATGTCGACCCGCAGAATTCTAGAGCAATGACACCGGAAAACTGCATCACGCCAAGCCGGTAAGTAAACTAGGAATGGATGAGAAATACTTGGATATAAAGTACCAATCGTACATACTGTCAAAATCATGCAATCGTGTATGACCCTTCCAGTAGTGTCATCACTGCTGTATTTAGTAATATATACTTAGTGTTGAGTTTTCAATCGACTTCTTTTGTATGCATACTGAGTAATACGATTTTTCTGTAATTTTTTTTACTAACTATACCAACAAAATATTGAATTCACTATTTCAAACAATTTTCTTTTTTACCAAACAAAGTAATCTTACATCTTCTAATTTTTCAAGTCCCCGTGCTAAGCAATGCACCAAAAAGTATCTGCCGTTATTTATGCACGTTCTAGATGAGCTTCAAGCAATTAGAACACTAATAGATGCAATGAGAGAGTGGGGTGTAAAACTTCTCGGAATATAATGACGGAGAAGGCCCGACAAAGGGCATCCACAACTAAGTTAAACTTCAGTCCTATTCTAGGGACAGGCTTAGTGGCTTACGTGGTAGGACATTTCATTCTCTATTATTTTCGACAACCACCTGGTATTAGTGATCATGGTTGGCCTTAGTTGAAAGTCCACAAGCCAAAAAAATGGCCAAAGTATGGTACTCCTAAGTGTTCTTTACCACACATTAAATCTCAACAAGAAAATCCTTGAAATTATTTATGGTGGTAGTCAAATTCAGCGTGTGTGTACTCAAGTCGACATCTAATCAAGGTGGTTTACCACTAACAAGGTGCTAGGTAGTGAAAAGGATTAGCATGACTTGGAGAACAGAAAATCAAGAACCGAAAAAAGTCCAGCTCGAATCCATTGATAGATGAAAACATCATAATTGTTTGATGCAAAAATGAAGGGAGACTCCACCTTGGTTTTGACCAAAGTTTTTAATCGGGAGTTCATGTCAACAAATGAAGGTGCCATTTGTTTAAGACATTTGTTGCTCTATGGATTTTATATCGAAAATCTATCTCAACAATACTGTTTCACGATTGGTAAATAGAGTTGTCCATCACGTACGTAACACGACAAGTTGTTCAATATCTCGCAAATCACGAATCAGTAAACCTACCTAGCTATCAGTTAATTAGATGAATATGAATGATGGAATGTATATATGGATATATGAAAATATCATATTTGGGAGGCAAAATCCATGTGAAGGATGATGGGGCTTTGCCTTTGGGTGTGTAATGGTGGCAGAGAAAAGGACACCTGTTTAATTATCATGTCAGACCTAAATAGCTTCCTCTCCCAATCTTCTCATTCTGTTTTTTCTCCTCTCTCTCTCTCTGGTGGATGCTGTCTCTGCTACGGCTGACGTGGTCTCTCTGCAAAATATTTATATGCACACATGTGCACTGTAATTAAAGCTGTTATATCGTAATTAATACCATGAATGACGTTAATCACCAAACAGGAGTCGTTTTGTGTACGGGAAATTCAGATGTGTTTCTTGGAAACTTTGTATTATGAGATATCTTTATATATATATTTTTTGACAGTAGAATCATCATCATATTATTATTGTCGGTGCTCAATGTCGGAACAAGTGTCAAGAAGAGCATGCCGAAGCCAAAACGGAGGGACCGAACCCGAGGTGGAAACAGTACAGGAAATAGAATGCCTAGCCAAGGTGTGGGCAGCTATATTCCTACATCTCCTAACACAAGTAAAAGCAAAGGAAGGTCGAGCAAGAGCTCTGCAACGTCGAATCGTGTCTCCGAACTCTGAATAGTCGTCGTCCGAGTCAAGCATGGCCTTGATGACTTCCTGGGAGTCCCCTTCGATCACCACATTCTCATACCCTCGGTCAATCAGCCAGATCAGTGCCGTCCATAGCGCAAGAGCTTCTCCCTCTCTAGGACTTGGGAGGCCCGGGGAGCTCGACCGGTGAAACTCAATAATGGCCCTGCGGTCATCCCTCAAAATCAGGCCTTCGCCCCAACGTCCCTGCTCTTGAAATAAGGCCGTATCAACATTACACTTCAGCTTCGATGTTGGCGGAGGGTGTCATTTATTGCAGGCTGAGGTTAGCCTAGGTACCGGTACAGAGGGGGTTTCCTTTGCAAGCCTCCAGTCATAGATAAAGTCTGACGCCTGGCGAGCTGTAATAAAAGCAGTCGTTTGTTCACCCGTCCAGACCCTCTGATTACGTTCGCGCCAAAGGCTCCAAATGACTACCATGGGCCATCTGCATTTTCTCCTGCTGCAAAGTGTTAATAATATTGAAAATCCAATAAGCAGTGGAGTCTGAAAGGGCGGTTGTGGCTTCAATATCCGGGAGGAGACCAACTGTTCTCCAAACCTCAGTGGCGTAGCTGCAGATAACCAGGAGGTGCCAAAGCGTTTCCATCTCCCCCGAACAGGTTCCGCATGTGTGGGGCATGTCCATGTGACGGCGCTGGAGTTCAACCCGGGTGGGGATAACCCCTCGAGCAACACGCCAAACCATGACACGAAGGCGCGGTGGGACTGGCATATCCCACAATTTCTTCCAGTAGCCAGGAACCCGGAGGTCGGAAGTGTCAATAATCCTGTCCATGATTAGCAGGTATCTCGAACGAACCGAATAAGCCCCGTTTTTGTTAAGATGCCAAATCCGTTGATCCGCGATGCCATGTAAGGTGGGCACAAGCTTGAGGACCTCCTGCACATCTCGAGGGGAGAGAAGGTTAGGGAGAGCTGATGCATCCCACTCGCGTGTATGGGGGAGAAAGAGGTCGGAGACCCAGAGCTCTTTAAGGCCACGACGAGCAGGTGTCTCCACGTGCATGTTATCATCGTCTCGCAACCACGAGTCTCTCCAAACATTAACACTTTCACCATTACCGATTTTCCAACGGTGTCCTCGCTGAATCACAACCTGCGTCGCATGAATGCTCCTCCAGACCGTACTTGGGTTGTCCCACAGATCAACCGATAGATAGTCCCCCTGGGAAATATTTAGCTTTGAGAATTCGACAAACAAGAGCATTCGGGTCAGAAACAAGTTTCCAAGCCTGCTTAGCAAGGAGTGCCAGGTTAAACCCCTGAAGGAAGCGGAACCCCATACCGCCATCTTCCTTTTTCATACAAACCCTCTCCCACCTCATCCAATTCAAGCCTCTCCCGCCCCCTTTCTTCATACCCCACCAAAAGGAGTTGAGCATTGTCTCGATCTCTTCGAGAATCGAGGGAGGTATTAGGAAGATAGTCATACAATACATAGGGATGGCTTGGGCCACTAATTTAATCATAACCTCGCGACCACCCTTAGACATCCGCCTACCGACCCATGACCGCAGCCGTTGCCAAACCTTGTCTCGAAGAAAGCCAAATATCCTCTTTTTACTATGACCGATCAGAGCCGGGAGACCAAGGTACCTGCCTGTATCAAAATCATTTGTGACACCCAAGATAGCGGCGATGCCGCTTTTAAACATGGGGTCAAGGGATTTTGTCAGGAGCAAATCGGATTTATCAAAATTGATTAACTGACCCGAAGCATCGGCATAGGTTTGGAGGAGGCGCTTTACTGCACGAGCTTTCACAAGAGTGGCTTTGAAGAAGAGAAGGCTGTCATCGGCGAATAGTAGATGAGTTATAAAGGGAGCTCCAAGGTACGCCCTTACCCCATGAATCAAACCGGTTGTCGTTGCTCGCTTCAGTAGGCATGAAAGGCCTTCGGCGCACACTAGGAACAAGAAGGGAGCTATCGGGCAGCCTTGTCGGAGGCCACGACTTGGAGTGATAGGGTCTGAACTTGTCGAGTTAACTGATACCGAGTACTCGACAGAAGAGACACAAGAGATCATAAGGTCGACCCATCGTCTGGCAAACCCAAGCTTAATCAGAGCGGCCTCGAGATATCGCCACTCTACACGGTCGTAGGCTTTAGAGATATCGATCTTGAGTGCCGCTTCTCCAGATTTACACCGGTGACGCCTTTTCATACTATGAAGGGTTTCGAAAGCGATCATGACATTGTCCACTATTGATCTGCCGCGGACGAAGGCTGATTGCTCGGAGTCTATAATTTTCTCGAGGACGCACCGAAATCTGTTGGCAAGAGCTTTCGAAACAATACGGTACAAGACATTGCAGAGGGAGATTGGTCGCAGATCTTTCATAGAAGTAGGAGTTTCCACTTTAGGGATTAAGACGATGTTGGTGAGGTTTATCTCCTGAGGGAAGACTCCCGACTCAAGCCACTCAATGCACATATTCGACACCTCCGCACTAATAACTGCTCAAAAATGCTGGGTTTAAGTCGTCCGGCCCTGGAGCTTTGTCCGGGTGCATGCTAAACAGTGCATCTTTGATTTCCCCTTGTGTAAAGTGCCTGAGGAGCTTATTATTCTGGGCAGCTGTGACGCGCTTATCCAAGGCGGACACTACCGAGTTCGGTGAGCATCGTCCGGCAGAGAAAAGAGTGGAGAAATAATCTCTAGCCAGCTCACTTAGGTTGTCGTCCCCTTCAACCCAAGCACCATCATCGCCAAGTAACCTTTTGATCGTATTGCGCCTTTTCCTGTGCGAGGCCGAGGCATGGAAGAAGCGTGTGTTCCGATCTCCGTCACGGTACCAATGGGTTTTAGCTCTCCGTTTCCAATAATCGGATTCAGTTTGCATCATGTGGAGGACCTCCTCTCTACATGCCTCATATTCTAGCATACCTTCGTCATCCGTTCTGCCTCGTAGGAGTGAAAGACGCTCTTCCCCGTCCTTCATAACACGGCGGAACCTTGGTGGAATTCTTTGCCCCAATCCTGCATGGCGGTGGTGCATTGTCGTAGGCGTTCCAAAGTAGTCATACCCACCGAGTTTTCCCAGGCCTCAGTTACCATGGGACGGAAACCCTCTTCCTTGATCCATGTGTTTTTGTATCTGAACTTCCGGCGCTTCCAGACGACCTCCCTACCTGAGGTATTAAGTAGGATGGGGTTATGATCCGAGAGAGGGACTACGAGGTTACGCAAAGTTGCACCAGGGTATTGCTCGTGCCAACTAGTCCCAGCCATGGCCCGGTCCAGGCGCTGCTTGGTGTGAAAATTAATGTGCACTAAGTTTTACTCACTAGATCGCTCTAGCGAGATCATTTTTCCCTAGGGTCTTTCTGTTTCTATTACTCAACAATTGTGTAATAAGCAATTCGGGATTTTGTCGTTGGGTTTGGAATTGGTGGTGAATGAACTAAATATCTAGAAATGCAAAAGAAATCAAACAAAGCAATAAACAAGTTGGAGCTTCAAGAATTGACTAAGGCGCTTGTCCAGACTCGAACCCGCTCTAGCTCGATTAAGACGGATGATGCAATGCAACTAAGGTTTCAACAGACTCAAAGACTCGACATTTCCTTTGGCAATCTCTACTCCATGGTCAGGACGCAAAGAAACTATCCTATCAAACCTATGAGTTCTTATGGTCAAGATAACTCACAAATCGCCAAGAATGCACGAAGAACGAAGAAATGCCACACAGATATGCAAAGAGATTAATTTCCCCGGCCCTATGGTCAAGACACCGGCTAATCTTAATGACCTCCTAAACTCTAGAATGACTCACGTCCATGGTCAGAACCGCAAATCAAAGATGAAGCAAATTCTACGATATGGTCAATCTGCGAATTCTAGAGCTTCAAATTAGGGTTTAAGAAAAATCTCAATTAAGTCTGAATAAACCTAAATTAACATTAACGGGTTAAAAACCCGACATCATCCATACAAAATCTTGGTAGAACTTCATCTAATCTGAACAAACTAAGAGTTTAGCTAGACATCGCCAGAGAAGAAATCACAGAAACAGAGAAAAAGCTAACTGGAGAAGAAATCATATCTTACTCCGATTAATCCTAATCTTCAAGAATCCTAGAATCTCCCGAGCTAATCTTGGCTTTCTCTTGCTCAATCGTCTCTTCAAAGCTCCGTCTTCATCTCCGAGAGTGTCTGGTTCGTCCGAGAAAAAGCAGAAAATTGTAGAATCGAAGTTATGTTTCCTCTCTCCTCGAAATTGGGTTAAAAACCCAATTTTCGTCAAAATCTGGATTTTTTACCAAAAGTGCGTCTGGAAGGGTTGAAAAGTGCGCCGACGCACTTTTCCCTTCAAAAGGCGCACTTTTCCCTTATGCATAAAATTCTGCCGAAGCTTAATTGCAAAAGTGCGCCTGACCCCTTCGAAAAGTGCGCCAGCGTACTTTTGGTCCGAAAACGCGCACTTTTGGTGCTGAGTTTAGCTCCAAGCTTCTTTCTGCAATTCCAACCTCATTTGTGCTCCGAATTGATCCCCGTTTGAATCGTCGAGCTCGTAGAAAGGTCCTCCATAATATGAAAACCTGAAATCTCATCAAAATAACTCGAAAACACATCAAACGACCCAAAAGAGGGCCAACGGGGGATAAAACACATTTTTCATCAAATACATTCGAAATCATCACAATTCAGAGTCAAACAAGAGAAATGTTGTTCAAATGTGGCGAGATGAACGCGATAAATCTAACGTCATCACTGCTCCACCTGGGTTCTTGTGTCACGACCTCTATACCAGGTAAAGGGATAGCCTTGCAGATCGATGTCGGTGAGACCACAATCAATAACGGTTTGTCTGAAGCCCGTAAAGAGCCAGTTAGGATGCTCAGCATGCCCACGCTTCTCACTTGGCTGCAGTATATCGTTAAAATCCCCGATGACACACCAATGCTCTCGAGTCTAATTAGCAACGACACGTAAATTATCCCATGACTCACGTCTTCGGCTCCGTTCCGCAATACCATAATACCCTGTGAGCTTCAAGGTTTGGTCCGCTTCGTCTGTGACTTCGATATTAATGATCTGTTGTGAGTAGTTTATCAATCTAGCTTGACTATACTTACGCCATAAAATAGCAAGCCCACCACTGTGGCCGTTTGCATCAACGGCAAAGCAAGCATCAAAGCCGATCATCCTTCTGACTTCCTCCATACGACTACGTCCCACCAAAGTTTCAATAAGAAAAATAACATTCGGCCTATGAGTTTTCACCAAACTCACTTAACGCCTGAACTGCTCGAGGCTGGCCCAGTCCTCGATAGTTCCAGCTCAGAATGATCATGGCGCTAGGCAGGTCCTGAAGTCTGTCAGGCCTGCCGATCCCAAGTTTTTGAAGTTTGGGGGTTCTTCTTAGGAGATTTGGTGGGTTTGTTGTTATTATTCTCTGCTGAAGTTATCGTCTCGTCCTCCTCTCCACGGCGACGACGTTTCTTTTCTTCAGGGATGTCCATCATAACACTTTCATCTTCGACCGCTGCCTTACCGTGAAGGATGGCAGCTCCAGTGTCCTTGTATTCGCACCGAAGTTGCCTAAGAGGCCTTCAATACCCCCGCAGAACTGTAGGGTTTGTCCGAGAAGTACCAACGATGTGTCGTGTACCTCCCTTAGCCAATGGGTTGATACCGTCGGGGTCTCGTCTAACCAACCATTGTTCCCCCGCGAGAGGTCGAGAGGTCTTCAACGGAGCTCGTAGCTCCTCGTCCCAGAGACGGACGATCTGATCAGCCGGGACTTGGAACAGAACTTCACAGTATCGGTCTATGTGCCCTAGCTTTCCATAGATATAGCAGAAGTTGGGAAGCTTCTTGTAACGAAATTTGCATGTGACTCCGGTCCCTCCCTCCATAAGAATCTTCTTCTCTCTTTTGAGGGGCCTACGTACGTCAAGTGTGCAGCGTAGTCGCATGAAATTTTGGTCATATGGATTACGGCTGGAGTCATCGTACTCTGCAAATCGCCCAACAAAATTCCCTAGGGCTTTGCCCACCGTCTCAGAGAAGAATCCTGGGGGTAGGTCGTGGATTTGAACCCAGAAGTCTGCATAGTAGAGCTCAACTGTCATTGGGTGTTCTCCTTCACGCAGCTCGTGGAGAATAAGCAGACTCGAGTCGAAGTGCCAGGGGCCCAACTCCATGACACGTTGCAGGTCGATAGCATGAAAAAACAGGAACAAGATCAGCTTGTTCCCAAGTTCCTCAATCGATACCCCACGTCCCGGTCTCCAGAGGCTTGCCATACGGCTCTGGAAGGCTGGGAAGTTGAAGCTCCTGTCCGTGAGGAGAATCCCAACAAGGCATAGGGAGAAGTCTTCAATGACAGCTAGCACATCAGTTTGTGTGAAAACAAGTTCCTCGTCGTCTTCATCTAGCTCACTCCATGGCTTAGGAGTGAGGGGGCGAGGCGGAAGCTGTGGCGGGGAGAGCGGGGAAGCACTGCGGCGGTGATGGAGAGTGGCGGCGCAAAAACCCTAATTTTAGGGAGGAGCTCTCATACGAGAGAAAAAAGAAGACACCCCCGTAACAGGATATAGTTGGTTATCTTTGTTTGTTTATTGTCTAATGAAGCTGGGTTTTTTGTATTTTAGATATCCAGAGTTTATGATTGTCTCCAGAATGTGTATTCTGACAATTTCTACTTTTATTATAAATTCTGATTTCCCCAAATAGAATAATGGGTCCCACTGTCTTTATCTACTATTTTCTTTACCAAATATACATACCAAACAAGGTAATTTAACATCCTCCAACTTTTAACAAGATTATACATACCATACAACACTTTTCCACCATTCTCCTATTTTCATATTTCTAATTCTCAATCCCCTATACCAAACGACCCCAAGATTATTTATGAACTGAAACATGCCATTTGAAAATGCTAAGTTTGAGTAAAAAAAAAAAAGAAACGAGTACAAAACAAGTGCGCCACTAGCTGAAAAGGCAATGGAAGAATACATGAAGGGGTCGTTTGGGTTAGACATTTGGTAGGAGGTGATTTCAAATACCTAGAGATTTAAAATATCATGAGAATTGGGGTGACCTTGTCATTTAAAAAATAGATTGTTTGGTTGAGTGATTTGAATGATATTGCCGTAAGAAATTCAGAAAATTAAAAACTAAAAATTACATTCATATTTTAAATTACCAAAATATCCTTCGTTAAAATTGTGAATAGATGAATTAGTTGAGGGCAACTAGTAAAATTGCCTCAAATCTCTCCCAAACTCCCCAAATCTCTACTTTTTTTGTGGTGATTTTAAACTCACTTTCAAATCTCTATGGGCCCACCAAAGAGATTTAAAATCTCTCCCAATATCCCTACAATTTTGTAGCACATACAAAATGATTTTATTGAAATCTCCGTGGAAGGGATTTTGGCCCCAAATCACCCCAAATATCTAATACAAACAACCCCTTAAGTGTAATTTAGAGCTTGAGTGTAGATTTTGAAATTTTGATTAATTGAGTATATTAGGAGTTTTTTTTTTTTTTTTTGGTTTTTTCATTCTGCTACCTCATTCCCATCACTTCCAACGTTCGATAAGTCTTTTACAAAAAAAATTAATCATCTTTCGATAATCTTTTAGACTCGCTTCATAGTCTTTTTTTTTTTTTTTTGTCCCTTATACCAACAACGGGTTCTAATATGCTAATAACAAATTGTAACAATAATTATTTATAATATGGTACGTAATAACCGGTTATTACTTATACTATACAATTTTTAGCTATGAAACCCATAATAATTATAAGTTGTTACAAGTATAACTAGTTAATTATTTTTATGTAAATAAAGTTACTAGTTTTTTTTGTTTTTTCTTTTTTTCTTTCTTTCTTCTTCTACTTCCTCTCTTTCGTCTACTTGTCTCCTTCATCTTCAACTCCCCAAAAACATTCTAAAGAAGTCACCAGTCGACCACGCTCCACTATGCAGGCCAACGCCTATAGTATGTCTAACTAGCTTATTGTCTTTTCTGCAGTGAAAGCGTCTTATAATGGGTCTCCCTTCTTTGTACTCATTCAAGGTTAATCTTTAATACCACTTCATGGACATGCCACTGCATGAAGGCTACATATTCACTATCATATCCTACTAACTGGCTCAATTTGAAAGTTTGATTTGGGGTTACGTTTTAATCCAGAGAAGAGTGATATGTACATTGCAGGGGTGAATGCTACTTTGGAGCAGCATAACCGGGTTTATGAAAGGAGAAATGCATTTTCGTTATTTGGGAATCCCAATAACTGCAGGGAAATTGAGAAGAGGGGATTGCAAAGCCATCTTGGATAAAATCACAAAGAAGCTGTCTGATTGGAGATCAAAACTTCTTTCGCATGCAGGTCAAGTCCAATTAATTGAGTATGTAGTAGGTGGCTTGATGCAATATTGGATGTCGGTGTTCTCTCTTCCTCATACCTTCATCAAAGAGGTTGAGAGCCTATGTAATCGTTTCCTCTGGGGGAAGATCGAAGGTTGCTTGGTTGCATCTTGCTTATCCCAAGGAAGAAAGGGGGATTGGCTTTCGTGAAATGTGGTCCTGGAATTAAGCTAAGCTTGTGAGACACATATGGAATTTACTTATGCGCTCAGTATCACTCTGTGTAGCATGGATCCACCGGTACAGGATCTATGCCTGTGTTCAAGGTTCAACGGGTTTGGCAGGACATTAGACCCAAACTACATGCAGTTAATTGGTATGAGCTTGTGTGGGCTAGTTATGTCATCCCCCGCAGATGTATTGGTTGCTTGGATCATCATATATAACAAGATAAGCACCAGGGACAAAATACAGAAGTGGGATCTGTCAGCTTACCCTGTTTGTTTGCTATGTAAAGCTCAAGTGGAGAGCCGTAATCATTTATTTTGTGATTGCAGCTACTCGAATGTTGTTGTTGGAAGATTCTTACCGGAACTTAATGGTCTTGATTGGGATGCTATGCTAGAGGAAGCTAGAACCTGGACAGGCTCTTCGGTGAGAGCTAAAGTGAAGCGTCTAATTTGGAGATCAATGGTGAGTATAATCTGGATTGAGCCTTATAAGAGATTTTTCACTGGGAGAGAGCGGGACTCCTCTGTCGTTGTGGAGCTTATCCGAGGGGAAATTGAGAATTTTGCAAAAGGGCGCCAGGATGAGAGAGATATTAGATTGTATATATAGTTATTAGCTCTCTTCTTCTCTTTTAGTTTTCAAGTTTTGAGACTCTTGTATGATTATTCCACTCCTTTTGGTGAATAAAATTTCACATTCATAAAAATAAATTGTATATCATAAAATAGTTTAAGTTCACCATCCTACAATGTTCTCTTAATCATTCGTCGACTTTTAGCTGAAAAAAAAACTTTTAAAATTGCATCCCATAAAAATCTAACTCAAGTTAAATATATATTTTATCGACCTCTAATCAAATATACTTGTAATTTTCCCATAATGTTTTTCGAATTTCAACAAAATGGGTTATCCGTTTCAGTTCAGAACGAGTACGGAAAGAGGCTGCCCTGAAGCAAGTGAATGTGAGGCCAGAGCACTCCTTGAAGCCTTGCTTTGGCTCAGAGAGTTGGATATCAGGAAAATTAAGATTGAGATGGACTCGCAAGTGGTCTGCCAAGCTATGAACTCAACGGAAGATGATGTGACTGGATATGGAGACATTATTCGACGTTGCAAAAGCTTGGTAGGTCGAGATATAGGAGGGATAGGAACATTGCTGCCCATGTACTTGCTAGGCAGTCTCGTAACTTGTCTTTGCCCACTATAGGTGAGACCCCTCCGAATTGGTTGGATGATGCACTATGATGTATTTGTCGAGTAACCACCCATTGAATGAAATCACACACCTTTACCCTAAAAAAGTGGTTATTTTAGTCGGATCTAATACGATGACAAGTTTTTTTGTTGTCACCATAACAACATTGTTAAAGTACCAAAATATTTTTAAAATTTTGAGTACCAATTTTTTTTTTTTTATAGTAGGTACATGATTTGAATTCGCAAGTATCAATTTTCATAATAGGATACTAGATTTGTTAAATTTAGTTACCCATTTTTTCATAGTAGGTACCTGATTTAAAATTATAAGTACTAAATTTCATAGTTAATACTCAATTAATTTAGTAATTTTAGTATTTTCACCTATTTTAGTCTATGTGATGATGGTGTGGCTTTTTGTGCCATGAATTAGGACGTAGGAGGACAAATATGAAGGGTCCATTGCTTTGACAAATATGAGGCGTCGCTGTCCATTCCCCTATTCAAACTATTATTATTATTATTACTCAATTGGTTGGGACTTGAAATCATGAACTAAATTGTCTCATAATTCGACATTCATCAGTTATAATATTTTCATAAACATCTTTGGAATTTGAAAACATTGTCTGTTTGATTTGTTTGGTTGTCAACACAAAATTCTACATTATTGGGTTATGCACATTTGGTCATCCATATAATAAATTGCTTTGAGTTGTCATATCATGTCAGTAAATTTTGGAGTAAGGGATAATAATGTTTTAATTTGGGTAGTACCTAGCACATTTAAGGGTTGTGTGACGTGGTTCTAATGAAATTCTAAGGGTGTGTTTGGATCGAGTGATTTGAAATTGGTATTTGGTATTTAGATTCGGTATTTGAAATTACTATTTTTAAGAGGGGATTTGAAATACAACTAAAAACTATAAGGGTGAATTTCATTAAAATTCAAATACACAAGTTAGTTTCTAACCAAACAAAAAAATTTGGAATTTGAAATACCAAATACAAATACCAAACTCAAATCCATCTATCCAAACACACACCCCAAGAAAATTATTTGTAGATAGTTTACGAGTGGTTGAGCGAGCACTCCAAGATAGCGGACTTGGATCCATATTTATTTACATGAGTGCGAATCTTGGGTCAACTAGAAGTACTAGCTAGTAGCATATGACTGTCAATTTTGTTAGTGAATATTGAAGCATTATCATGAGAGCATGTTTCTCATTCATTTTTTGGGGGAAAATATCACAATATTCATGTTCTTGTTAGTATCAAGAATATGATATGATACTAAACAGTAAGGATTCACGACCCTATTCAAGCGTTACGTGAAATTAACTAGAAGAGATCGTATAAAAAAATTATATGAAATTTCCACACGTCAATAAAGAAGAGTAATTAGATTAGATGAAGAATGTTTTTTTTTTGAAACCAACGATTCATCTCATTAATTGGTAGAAATTAAACGAACACCGTCTAAAGACTCATAACCAACTCGGAGGAGGTATCATCCCAACAATGGGTGAGAAGAGAACATGATCTCCTCGCAATCGAGTGAGCTACAGAATATAATTTATGTAGTCTTCTCAATCGATCGATCAGGCATACAAATACAGCTTTGAAAACACTCTTGATTGGTATTTAAAAAGATGGTAAATTATTAAAAAGGAAAGGTTAAAGGGAGGTGAGTTGTAATGATCATAATGGGGTTAGAGAGATGAGGAAGAAGAAATGATGAATGATGATACATCCATTTCCTTCTCTATTGCCAACCAATCATATCTTCCAACACACTTCTTTTTTTTTCGGCTTCAATTAAAGTTTTTCGCTTTAAGGTAAAGTTACGTTTTCAAATTATACCTTAAGGTCCAGATCCAGCCATTTAATTTTATGTTTTAATTTCCTAATTACAAAAAGCTCAATCATTTCCTCAACATAGACCTATTGTAGCTCTATTTTGTTATTTAAATTCGTCCTATATGATTTAAATATGTACAAAATGTAGTCTTCAAAACAACATGTTATTAATTTTTTTTTTTTATTTCAAATGATTTTTTCCCTCTTATTGATTAACCAAACAACTAGTAGTTGACTCCGATCGGGTACATCAATTTGGATGAATTTTTTTTATGCAAATGTGAAAAAATCATCAATTATCAACCTAACTGACCAACACTCACTCTTATTTTTAGAGTTTCTTTTTGAAAAAAAAAAAAAATACTTTGTCAACTTAACAGATAGATCCTTATACTATAAATTGCTCTTTTTACCCTCTCCTACTTCAATCACTTTGACGCACAAGTCCTTTTGTTCCAACTTTCATCTTCGTAACGTTTATTGCTGCCCATTCGGTACTCCGTGTTAGCTTCAATAGTCATGTATTAGCTTACTAAACGTTTTCTTAGTGAAAATATAAATATATATAATTAAATAGATTAAAATCGATGAACAAAGTATGTGATGTTAAAATCCTTCGTATTTCATGATACCTCCACAATTTACCTCTCTGACCAACTCTTCACTCCTACCTTCGATATCTCTCTCCGTCGGGTGCAGATGTGTCCCGATTTAATGTTACGAAGACAAAAGTTAGGACGGAAGGACCCAAACAGCAAAGTGGTCGGAGTAGGAGGTGGTAAAGAGAACTATCTATTAAGTTGACAAAGTAGAGGAGGGCAAAGTGCTATTTTCCCATTTTTTTTCCCTAGGAAGCTTTGTTAGGAAACATCTAGTTAACAAAAGCAAACTTAACAGATATTCAGACAGACCACATAATGGGCGGTTCAGTTCAGATAGCTGAATTGTTTAAGTATGGCTAGACACTTATAAGCATACTTCCAGTCTTCCACGACTAGGCCCTAATGTACAGGACGTTGTGCATTATGGTTCAAGGATATTACATTTTGATTGATCGATTGTTAGTGTTAGTACGTCTGGGTTCTTAGGTGTTGGTACAGAGCCGAAGAACCACATTTTGATATCTCGTTTGGTTCTTTGGTGTTCGTCAGTCTCAGTGACTTCAACAAAGTAGGCATAGTTTGGTAAACTGAACACACATGACAGATCAATGAAGAAACTAACCCACAATGAAATTATTTGTCAAACCGAACCATACATATCGTTAAATGACCGTATGACATAAGTTCAGAAGTTCCGATGAGTAACAAACAAAAACACAGCACAATAAGGTCTACCACTTGAAACGAGAATGACCACCAACAACCAAAACTAGAACACTAAATTAAAATAATCGACTTTCAACTTCCGAGCACAGGCAACCATTCCCCTCTCTCTAGCACTTGACCTCCTTCAAAGCCTGGGGGAGGTACAAAAATGTCGGGTCCGCAGCACCATCCTTGTAGTAAGCAAATACCAGGGTTGCATCATCCTTCATGCTCTCACCGACGAAACTGCAGAAACCCAATTTCATTAACAATCTTCATTTAACTAAGAGTGAGTACTCGGACATGGGAAGAGGAATGTGCAAAGTATGCTTACAATTGGAGGTCGCTGAGCTTGGAGAGGAGGTACTTAGTTGCTGGCTCGATGTTCTTCTTGAACTTCTCCTTCTGCTCATCGTCCAACTTAGCAGTCAAGGCCTTGATGTACCTCTTGATGTATGTGACAAACTGCTTCTTGTCAAAGGCAGGTTGCTCCTGCAAGGATATATGCAAATTTACGTTTAGGTTTTGGTTACATTCACATTCAACGTGGAAAGACTAACCCTTTCCTAGGAAGGGAATATTACCTGAAGTCTGAAGGTGTCAACAATGTCGACAACCTTAGCAGCTTGGTCATCAACACCCTCGTCTTCATCACCTCCTTCGGCAGAAGGGTTGGCACCAATGTTCACATCAACAGCTCCTTGAACAACCCACTGCAAATCAGAAGAAGAATGTTGAACGGGTAAGAAATCGCTATATAAACAAACCAAAATTATCAGATTGTAACTTCATAAATTCACAAGATCAAACAGCACTGCTAACCTTTCCATCAACTTCCCACAAAGCTCCATCGAGAATTTCCTTGTAGGGGAATGAGTCGGAGAGAAGCTCATCACCTATAAGCAGCAAAACACCATTACATTAGTATCATGGACGTTTCAATCACCAATCGGTACAATAACTGAGGCATCCTAAACAAGAGAACACAGCTCATTCACCAATCAGATAAACAAGTTGATAGAACATTCAATATACCACATATCACCAAGCTACCGCATAAATAACTATTATGGAGTGGAACACACTATACAGACATCTAGCACAAGAACAGATTCGATAAACAGTATTAAGTAGACATCATCAGAGAACTGGAAGCTGATTCAACTCCACCGAATTCTAACCTAGTAACCAAGTTCATCATCACTCGGAAAACAAAGGCACATCTATAAGCAAGTGAACAAAATTCCCAACCCCAGTTCAAGCAACTAGCAAAATCCAATCACAGAAACTCTCCTCCAATCAGATCTGAAGCACAGAATTCCATTCAAAACAAATCTAAACACGGATCCAGGTACAAACAACTGACGATAAAACCCTAATCCGATCTAAGAAAGCAGGGAAACCCTAGAACCGAAGAGAAAAATCGACGGAGAAAGAAAGATTATTACCGGTGACAAGATCCTCGTAGACCAACATGATTGCTGCAGAGACTTCTCTCGGGAAGATCGGATTGAAAGAAAGAAGAGAAGCTAAGCTGCTGCAGCAGGGAGCACGACATAGAGCGAATGAGCAAGAGAGTTTGGGGGCGAGCGGACAGAAAGGCTTATATAGGCGAGGGTTTTCGTTGAGGAAATATCGAGATGGGGGAGCGGAGAAAATTACGATTCTAGTCCTTTTCCGTCTCGGAATTCACCAGAGAGTCCTTTTCAGTGTTGAAGTTGAACAAGTTGGGTTTGGCACGTGCGGGAAAAAGAGTAGCGTGTGAGGAATTTGTTCCTTTAAAAAAAAAAAATTGTCAGATAACAGATCGGAATATGCCCAATTGCCCACAAACCAAACGGAGTATCAATATTAAAAAGCTAATTTAGAGAAAACTACAAAAACATCACACAAGTTTACCAAATTGACTGTTTAATCATTACTGAATGGATTCAATCGACATCTGATAATCCCTCATTTGCCCCTCCAATACACCTCGCATTACGCTAACTCCAACCGAGAGGCTAAATGTTAAAGTCTCATTTTGAAATATGATCTCCTAATCTTCTCGAAAACTGCAATTGATCCAACCATGGCAAGAGTTAAAATGAACCAGACTTATAATTTTCTGTTGTCATTTTAATAAATCTAACTTATGAAGGATCAAATTAAAGTTTTTTATTTTATTTATTTTTATATTTGTTTATGATAATTCAAGATGAACATTTCGATAAAATTTGAGTAATTTTTTAAGAACTTTTGTTTCACTTCGTAAAATATTTTTGTGATGTCGGCAATGGTTCAGTGATGGTTCACATCAAATTTGGATTATGTGCCTATTTGTGTTTGCCAACTTGCTCAAATAGTGTTTCAATGATGGTTCACATCACATTTGGAAATGGCAGCAATAGTGAAGTAGAGTCACACCGCTCATAATTGGGACAACTCAAACCACTCAATCATTGGAGCAACTCAACCCACCCATCGGTTATCTACATCCAACTTAATTGGCTATAAAATACAATGTTCAAATTAGGAAAACTCAGAACTCCCATTACTTTCATACAACTCTCCAAAAAAATTTGTCATGAGTTCCTCTAACTCTTCCTCAAACACCTCATCATCGAAGAGCGTGAGTATGAAGAACTTTAGATGTTTGAAATTCAACGTCAAACTTACATCTCCGACGTATAGTGTTAGTGCGTGCAACACATAGTCGCCAGACCGAAGCACGTCGCCCTGTATGCCGTAATAGGGAAGCTGCCCATCGACGCTTGATGAAAGATTACTTTGGGGTACGGTATTCTCCCAAAGTATGATGAGCGAATATTCAGAAGGCGTTTCCGTATGTATCCAATGTTGTCCCGACGCATACTTGAAGGGGTGGTTGGAGCTGACCCAACATTTGATAGAAGAATGGATGCTGTTGGGCGTTAGTTACTGTCGCCTGAACTAAAGATAGTATGCTTGCGTCCGGTTGCACAACTGACTCTCTCGACGATACTTCCAACTCGGTGAGAATACTGCACTAGGTAACCTCCAGAAATTTTGCACAGCTGTGACCTCAATACCTCCTCGAGCCCACTTGAGAAGATTTGCAGAAACTACAACGCAAGGCCTCCCAACATGGATTTCCTGGTATGATCAGCTCAATCGACTGTATGCACTGGGAGTGGAGGGGGCAACCTCTTTTCTGCACCTTCCCACTTTAATTTTAGCCTCTCATTCCCCTAATCCCTTATTTAATTCTCTTTCTCAATTTGACCTCTCATTTAATTCTATTGTTGGAGCATGCATTTAAGTTTTAGGAGTCCATTTTAATTTGGCCTCTCTTTTAATCCCATTATTGAAGACAGCCTTAGAGTGGGTATGAGGACACTAATCATCACCATCAAAATTTTTGTTAGAGATCTAAAGGTCATTATTAAAAGGTATACGAGTAATTTAATTTAAGGTGAATATGTTAATTAAATTTATTTCCTTAATGATAATCATTAAATTAAATGATTGATTTTATAGATATTTGCTTGATTATTAATTGTAATTAATTAATTAATTTCGATTATATTCTCAGCATTCTTTTCATCTTTTCCGACATTTTATTTTCATCTTTTCGGGTCATCTTATCCGGTTCCTTTCTTATTTTTCGTAACGGTCCCTTTTTTATTATTTAGAATGATTCATTTTTATCGATATTAGACGATAAAATAGGTACCATGAATTCATATTAATTGAAAAATTAAAAGAAGTCACACACTCACACTTAGCAATTGGTGGTTCCAAAACAAATAAAAGGAACCATGTTCCTAGCCGTTGATTATTCCAAAACAAATAAAAGGAACCATGTTCTAGCCGTTGATTATTCCAAAACAAATAAAAGGAACCATGTTCCTAGCCGTTGATTATTCCAAAACAAATAAAAGGAACCATGTTCCTAGCCGTTGAGGCGTTGATTGTTCCAAAACAAATAAAAGAAACCATGTTCTTATTCGTTGGTTGTTCCAAGATAAATAAAAATGACATGTGATGTTCCTATATACAGTAAATCGAAACAAAGAAAGGGAGAACTATGATGAATTGTGACAGCAGAAAGGAAGAAACTCAACCTAAAATAAGAATTTCAGAACAACTTGTTATTGAATGACAAATCTAGACTAGATCCAGTCCCATATATGATAATACTAATAAGAAAATCGAGCTCGCTCTTCTATTCATCATCCTAAACACGAGGACCATCGATTTTCAGTCTAATACCTAATTGAAATCATTGATTTGCCTGTGGTATTTTTATATTCTTAGCTCTCTAGCTTCGTGCCTCCTCTACCTCACTACAAGAAAATAGGTAATTAGTCACGGTTTTTAAGGGGTATTAGTCACGGTTTGGAAAACCGTGACTATATTGGCCCGTTTTTGTCACGGTTTTTAGTGAAACCGTGACTAACATTTCTGTCACGGTTTCTAAAGAAACCGTGACTGATTTTAGTCACGGTTTCATTAATAACCGTGACTGATTTTAGTCACGGTTTCATTAAAACCATGACTAAATTTAGTCACGGTTTAGAACCGTGACTAAATTTTATCACGGTTCTTAACGAAACCGTGACAAAATTGGGTGACCATAGTGTTGAAATGAAATTTCAGTGACCAAATGGTTAATTTTTGAAATTATAGGACCAGACCATCAACTTCTTCCGTTATGCAAAATGATTCATAGCATTAAAACGTTAACAAAATGACCCAATTAATTACGAATTAGTCACTCATTTTATTTATTGTGTCAACTGAAGAAATAAAAAAAATACAATTTAATTAATTATAAAAAATTCTAAACTATTCCTCCGCCGTCGATTTCCTCGGCCTCCGACTACCTTCGCCGCCGTCGACTCCCTCCGTCGTCGATTATCACCGTCGCCGACTCCCTCCGCCGTTAATTCCTGCCGCCGCAGCCGATTCCCATCGATTCCCTCTTCAGATCTGGAAATCTCCTCCTCTGGGTTCAGATTTGGTGAACGACGATGAAGGAAGAAGTGACGGTTTGTGGACGACAGTCCCCTTTGGACGTCCCCTGCGTTGGCAATTTTGATTCCGCGGCGGCGGCACTCAGGCAAGTAAAGGTGGTTAAGGGCGGCGGCGTGGGAGATGTAAGAAGAAGAAGGGAGAGGAAGATGTGTGGCTGGAGATTAGTAGATGAAGAGAAAAAGAAGAAGAAGATGAAGGCAGAGGAAGATGTGTGGCTGGAGATTAGTAGATGAAGAGAAGAAGAAGAAGAAGAAGGCAGAGGAAGATTGACTAGTTTGGAGAGTGGATGAAGAGAAGAAGAAGAAGGAGCAGCCGGCGGCTGATTGAATGGAAAGAAGAAGAAGAAGAATAAGGAAAGAAGAAGAAGAAGAAGAAGAAGGAAAGTAATAAATGGCACGGATTGCCAGGCTGGAAGAGAGAGATGTGGAGCCAATAAAATTAGTCACGGTTTCATATGAACCGTGACTAAATTGGTCACGGTTTACAAGAAACTGTGACTAAATTAGTCACGGTTTCATATGAATCGTGACTAAATTGGTCACGATTTTTGGGAACCGTGACTAATTAGTCACGGTTCGTATGAAACCGTGACCAGTTTGTCACGGTTTCCAAGACCGTGACAAATGTTATTTTTTCTTGTAGTGCCTCCTCATCATAAATAAAAGCACACCCTTCAATTTGCCTTCTTTTCATCTTCATTCTCCATTTTTGTTTGACTCTGGTAACCATAACCTAAAGCAGATTAACTATTAATTTGATTAAGATCATCGAACGGGAAAGAAAGAAGAAATAACTGACCTAGAAGCCACAATGGATTACTACCGCCGCCAACACTGCAGCTCGCGTCCTCCTCCGTTGTTATCTTTTATCCCTGAGCGTGGTAGTTGTGACCGTCGTCTCTAGGGATTTGGCAAATAGGGGTAGGTATATAGCATCGAGATAAAAAATGCCAATGGTTGTACGCAAATCCAAGGAGCGTGCGACAACCATGATTTTGTTTGATAAGAACGTCTCGTAGAAGAAGAACTTGACGGTCTGAGTCTCTAGTCTAGTGGGTAGATCTAAACTGAATTTAGCCGAAAAGGGACCCATCCTCATTTACGCAGCATGGCGGCAGCGCGACTGGGACAAGGCGTGATGGTGAAATCCGGCGACGACTGGTGGAGGAGGTAGGGTTGGGAGGAAGATAATTTTTTTTTGTACCAATTGTAAAAACAATTACAGTTGTAGTGAAACCCTGATCATTTTTACCTATATACTAACTAGTTCTAAATAACTATTTTGTCTATTTTAATCTAGTCCATCAGATATGTTTCTTAATCCTACGGTTTTAAGGAGTGTCCTCAGAGCCCGTGTAGGTGATGAATATGATACTCTAATAACATTATCAAATCTTTAATGATAGAATCGAAAAATTAAAAAATGAGAAACATGGAAACTCCGATAAAAGGTAAGCACGTAATAAGAAAATTGTATATTATATATGTCAAGAGGAGCATTTTTTTCTATAATTGATTACATTTTCATTTTTTTTATATTCTATTTAAACAGAGGATTTATCTACCTCTTCATTTCATTGAATCATGGACTCACTCCTTGATTTTCACACTCCTCAAGATGCTCTTTGTTGCAGTCACGATAAAGAGGCTTCAACTTCCTCTGTTCTGATTTGCTCAATTTGTTTGAAAACTGTAGAACAATCTGATCCAAATGAGAGATGTAGTATTACTCGTCGTGCTTTCACCTTCTCTTGCGCTCACGTATTTCACCCAGGTTGTATTCATCGGGTCATGTTCAATCAGGAAAGGCCGATCATGGATTGCCCTCTGTGCTGCCGCATCGACGCCGCCACGTGGCGACAGTTTGATTCCGTGGTCCAGTGTTCGTGGGTAATGATTCACGACGGCGTTTACCGAATCGTGCACCCAATGGAAATAGACGTGACTGCTTTCATCCTTAATTCAGTCGTCACAACAGAAAAAGAGGAAGAAGGCTTCTTGTGCAAGTGTTGGCGTAGTGCTAACATGGTTCAGTTGTGTCGTTTCAATAGGCTGGTACCAGTGAATTAATTTTGTATCGAAAATCCAGTGAATTAAACCAAAAAAAAATATGACTTTTGTTTTCTTTCGTGTCTTTGAAATAATTTTGTATCGAAAATCCAGTGAATTAAGCTGGTAAAATCTCTCTATTGAGCGAGCTGGTAAAGTAGTTGATCGGTTGATGTGACGAGTATGAAAGGTTTTGAAATCGTATGATGAGTTATTTAAATTTATCGTGGGGTTTACAGGTTCTGCAGACGTGGTTTAAATTACGCTCCAAAATTGACCCGATTAGGAGAATTTTTATATTAAACTGCAATAAATCTAACGAATATTAGGCTCAAATCAGATCACCGAGTTGATTGAGTTTAGATTTTACTGACCACAATGGTACATTGTTCATACTTAAGTGTGATGACCACTAAAGTATTTAGGGGTCGTTTGTTTGGGTGAATTGCTTAGATTTGGGCCCCACTTCTAGGGATTGGAGATGAGTCAAATGTATTTTTTGTTTTGCAAAAAATGAGGGAGAATTGGTTGGAATTGAATTCGAATTCAGACACTCTCCGAATTTTCCACGGTGATGGAGGAAATGTGCAAACAAATTCTAGGGTGAAATGATAGTGATTCGGTATAATGAAAAAGAAATGCAATCTACTTAATCATTGGAACTTTGACGGGGAATTGGGCCTGAATTTGGGCCGGCGTAATCGGAGACGACCCGACCCAAAAACGGCGTAGTCTCGATAACTGCGGAATAAGCGAAACGCTCAAAGTTCGCCATGGCGGCCGGAGAGGGGGAAGAGGCGACGAGCAGAGAGAGGAAGAAAACATGGAAGAACTGAGCGAAGAAGAAAGGAAAGCTCTGAGAGGAAGCAAATTCGCGCCTCTCCCTCCACCTCCTTCTTCCCGCTATAACAACCCCAGGTTCGAAGAAAACCTCTTCCCTGAATCTAACGTCTCCGATCGCCGATTGGTTTTCTCTTTCATCTTCTGAATTTGATCGGTTGACAGGTTGGCGCACCCTGGAGGACCGCTGAAGACGAACAAAGCAGCTGCACTTGCCAAGTTCTTGAAGAGGAAGCTTCAGGAGCCTAATGGATTGGACTCCCTCAATCCCGATCTCCTCGAGCTGGCCGTCAAGAACGCTAAGAAAACCGTCTCTTCCGGTACCGGTTTCCCTCTCTCGTTGTATTTCTGATGTTTACTGTATGTATGTATGCTTGGAGTTGGAGGCTGTGCTTGCTTCTTCTGAGTTTGAGATGGATTGGAACAGCTTGAGCTTAGGGCTGTACACCTTTGGAATCGTTCTGTGGTTTGAATTCAGGTCACTTGGGTAAAGTTAGGGTTGGATTTTGGTCAGTTGATGAATCTGTTAGAAAGCAAATGTTTTGAAGGAGGAATGTATCCTTTGTCAATGGCGGCTTGAGCTTGTTTCGCATATGGCTTCATAGATACCGAGATTCCTGTTTTCAGCTTCATAAATACCCTGATTTGGATTCTTACGGTTGTGGTATATGGTATCAGATGGAGCTTCAACCTCCGGCAGAGTTGTTCGTCAAGTGAGCTCGTTTCCTGATGCTGAGGTAATGGTCTGAAATTAGTCGCAAACTCCGGTCATTTCGAAGCTTACTCTTTCTGATTCCATGGCAAACACTTTCAGGACACCAGTGAAGAAGGAAATGCATTGAAGAAGAAGAAGAAACGGAAGAGAAAGAAGGAAAAGAAGAACGTACACGAGGTTTGTCGGGTTAAGAAACAGTACATAGATCCTTTTCGCCACCGATCCAAACAGTTTTCCTAACACATGTTGGCGAACTTTGCAGGCCACAGTCGAAGCAGGAGTAGACGGAAGTAGCCTGCAGAAGAAAGGCAAGAAGAAGAAAAGGAAGGGAAAGAAGAAGCAGAAAGAATAGGACTGTCTTCTTAAATTCTTTAATTTGTTTAGACAATATTTGATCTGTTCATGTTGGAATTGATCTGAAGAGTTTGAATCTGAAGCAATAGACAAATTCTCATATATATATTTGAGAGAAAGGGCATATTAGTATTACAATTATTCATCATCCCTTCCGCAGGTTCTTCTTCCCAAATGAATGATACATATTACAGGGGGAGCAACACAAGGAAGATTGAAGAATTACAGAACATAACACAGCTAAAAGAAACAGAGAATTTTGCCTTCACCTTTAAATCTGAAAAAAATTACAGAGATAAGATGATCGAGTTTTGGTTACGTGGGAACGAGCGCCAGTATTTGGTTCCTAATGATCCCCATGCATTTCTGTATATCAGCGTAAACCGGGAGATTCTGTGAGCACGAGGGCTTCAAATTCGCTACGGCAGAGTCCAGCACTTGAGCAATGTCGCTCGGGGGAAACTGCCGCTCTGTACATTTCTGCAGATTTATAATGTAGTGATGAGGTTTAGTACTGAGTTCTAGGAAAATATGAACATGGCCAAATAGAAAGGAGGATGATTTTGTGATTGTTTACCTGAATCATGAGCAGTGTGGCTACAGATTGTGTTATTAGTTCTGATGGCATTTGTGCTTCGTTCAAGTCGGATAAGTTTTTCGACAACTTGGTATCTGACGTGTGATTGTTCTCTGCGTTTGCGGTGGAGGAGCTCGACTGATCTTGAGTCGAGTTGTCGGGATGAGGTGGTCTGGCTGCGGACTGTAGGGTTAAACTTAAATCGTCTGCGGAAAGCTGATTATTCACGAAATCGATGGCTTCCTCGATACTCTCGATGTTGCTTCCTTGCTTATTTAGAGACGTCACAGCCTGAAAACAGGAAGGTTTCGAGGGTAAGTTAAGGTGCATGGAATGGAATTGAGTTCATCCCCATTACCGCACTAGGCTCGAAAGAGAGTACCTTCATTGCCGCATCAACCATTACTTGCGCCTTTGATCTTGATGTTTCGACAATTTCAGCTACGTTAGACCCGGAATCTTGGACTTCCTCGGTGGGGTGGTTTAAAGAGCTGTAGTACGAAACAGGGTCGCTCATAGTCATCACGGGTATAGCTGGAGTGATTTCTTGGTATGTGTTCCGTCTTCGCAAGCTAAAAAGCGCGGACGAAAGCTGCACGAAAAGCCAGATCAACGTTTGGATTAGACCAATTTTAGGGCCATAGAACAAGAAAATAAATGAGTAAATTACTGAAGCGTAATTATTGCCTGGTCATTGATTTCGTTTAACTGTAGCAGCACGGCAGCATAGTGCTTCTTGAAAGATTCTGAATCTCTGAGATTGTTTTTGTCTCCGTTGTTTTGGTTTCCCAACACGTCCTCATTCAGGCGCTTCAATTCGGATACCACAGCGTCCTGCATGTTTACGGCTCGTTAGCTTTCTTTCTCAAGTACCAATTTAGCAGAAACACCTTAAAAAGTTCTTATGTACCTTACTAAGCAGTGAAAGTCATGCATATGCAACGAATATTATGATGAACAGCTGAGTATAACTTAATTAAGATCTTTAATATCAATTTCAGTTAGCCGAAATCCAAAAACCATCCAATTTCAAACGTCAGACACCAAACAGCAACCTTGATTTGATCGAAGTAGAGAGAAAACCCTAACATTGCAACTATATGCAACCAAGCATGGTTTTGAATACGGTAAACTGAAAACAGCCCAAATTTTGATTTTGGCTAATAAATCGAAACACATTTCTGCGGTGAAATAATACAACTGATAATTATTATTGAGGGACATTACATGATATAATAGCAAAGAGTATAGTAAGACATAGACATCACTAGCGAAAGGATAAACAGATATGCAGGTAATACGACTCTGTAAAAAATTGAAAGAAGACGGCATTCAATGCATATGAAAGATCTCTTATAAGCGTGTTATAACTAGGTGGAAAGTAACACAACACTACCTTCTTTTCAAGAGCACGGGTTAGTTCAGATAGTGCTTGAATATCAGCTTCCTTTGCTTGCAGGTGTGTATGCATGGAAGGCTGTGCGTTTGCTGCTTGGGCATTGATGGTTTCACCAAATCCAGTAGTAACTGGCGTAGTTAGACCTAGAGGAACACCCTGGGGCCAAAACAGTTCTGTTGTTAGACAAGAATACATATACCACTTCAAATCGGCATCTATCTGCATTAGTTGAATCATGAGGTTTAACCTTAAATATAGTACATTTCCAATGTTATCACTTCTGTTTCGAAAAATTTATAGTTCGGATCAGTATACTCATTTTACAACACCCGTATATCTTAATAGTTTCGTTACCCTAAGGTGGTCAGATAGTATAATGATATAACCATTTTACAATCTTTCACATATTTTAATAACCTCTTGAAATTGAGAAGTCAAAGTCCAATGTTATTTTAATTTTAGATCTTCTGCGAAGAAACACATTTTAACTTCTCATAACGGAACCTGTAGCCAATTCTCCTAATATTTTATACAAAAGGAGCCAACATTAAATCATAGAGAATATAAATTACCAATTTCATGAAATTCTAACCTGTGATTGCCGCGGGACATGATAACTTGGGGGAGGAATATGGGGGGAACCAGTTTCCAGGTTCTCTTGATGTAACTTCATGTATTCTTCCATTGCCTTTTCAGCCAGTGGCGCACTTGTTTTGTACTCGTTCAAGTTCTCTATACACTTGTTAAGAGATGCAGGCAGATTTTCCTCTGGATTTAATGGCATGCAATCAACATCCTGCATTAGCATATGTATTGCAGCAGGAAACCGATGTGAGTAATTTTACGCGATAACCTCTGACTGAAGAAATAAATGGAATTTTCTAATGCACCTTTCATGCATCAAGGCTTCAAGACTCAATTCTTTAGGAAACAAAGAAAATTACCATGACAAATTCAACCCCAAGCTCAGGTCGCTCAAATCGAACACAGCACCTATTATGATCAACAGTTAGCACACTCCCATCATGAATTTCTCTTGTCCTTGGATGAAGTGCAATTACGCGTTGCCCAACCGATAAAGGTCGAGCCAAATCTGTTGGAAGTCCTTCCCTAGTACCGGCACGAAGTTCAGTATAATGTTCCCTAACAGACTCACGATATTGATAAAGCTTCTCTTTCTCTTCCTTCAAAAATTGTCCCGAAAATCTCCGTGGCTTACCAAGAGAACTGCGTTAAGGAGGAACACAAATGAAATAATCTACATTCCAGTGTGGAAAAAGTAACAACCAATTGAAAAACAATTTACCTCCTTATAACACCCCACTCCACGCGAGTTAGTCTAGGAATATGACCCAAACCAACATGATCTAGGTATTCCACAAACTCCCTTTTAGCAAACCACGGGTAATCAATTGCACTATAAAACCACTCAAACACACACCATTGCCTTGGTCCATACCGGGAAAGGCAATTGCTAAGCTTTTCCTGCAAAGATCAGATGAGAAGAAATGGTTCAGTAAAAAGCTAGGGCAACAGTTTTATATGAAAATAATGCAACTGTTGGATGTAAGACCTTAGCAGTGAGAGCTCGGTCCTGGAATGAAGGTTTTGAAATTTTGGATTGACTATTTGTAATGTTCTCGCAAGTCGTTGTATCTTTATCCAGAAGTGGTTTTGGTGTGCTTATCTTGCGGCGACTTCGCACTTTAGTAGGAAGAATGACCTGGTTTGAAGATACTACTTGAGCTGCTGATGGACCTGAATCATTCAACTCCTTTCCAGGATCAGCATTTGAGGAAGTACGTTCTGGAGGTTTTGTTGTTCTCTTTTGCTTTCCAGATGTAGCATCATGAGAGAGTTTGGCATTATCGATATAGGTATTTACATCATCGACAATCTAAAGTCATGTACGAGGACATAGAAAGGGCATCAAGAAAACAGATTAGATAAATGTTAGCGAACAGCACTTGACAGGCAGAAGAAAAATTCACTAGCACAGAACATTAGACAAGGGCCGGAAATGATTATCTATTTTGATAACTAGTTAACAAAACAAATGCAAGAGGGAAAAACATTAAAACAGATCACTTAATGTCTCTCCAACAACATGGAAATAAATTGTTGACAAGTTGGAGCATGGACTACTTATGAAAAGTAGGGAGTTCCAAGCAGATTGTCAACAAAATCCATCTAAGTATCAACAACTAGAAAAGCATTAAAAATCTAGAAAAAAACTTCTATAGTATATCAACAGATTTCAGCAGAAGAGAGCTTCAGAATTGAATAGAATGACAATTATGATAGCTAAGAAAATAATATTTTCATCTTACAAAATATCTCCTTTCCCTTCATCATAAGCCATCCAATAAAACAGAAATCACAAAGCTATAAGATAAAAGGAATTGCTCACCTTAACTTTCTGTGATTCACCCAAGTGAGGACCACTGTGCTGTTCCTTTTCTGAAGCCTGCAGGTCATTAAGAACACGCATATGTTAAATGCATGGAACAAAAAGACAGATGTGGAAGAAACTTAACGGGTAAGGAGGTCGGAATACAACAAATAAATAAGAGTTGAATGAACTTATACTTTTGATTGTGGGGGCTTATTCCTCCTTTTCCGAGGCCCTGCATTAATATGATGGCTTCCCTCTAATTCAGGTAAAGTAACGACTTTATGTGCAGCTTTTGATTGTTTATTTGACTTGGAGGGAGTAACTTTAACTCCAGAAGTCGGAGAATTGCCTTTCAACTTAGACTTAGCTAAATTTAAAGTTTTTCCTTCCTGAACATGCACAGATGACTCTGACAAAGAAACAGTGCCACAAAATATTAGATAAAATATTTATACAGTATCAACGTTACTCAACAGTACATACAATTTTTAGAATCGTGCTAAAGTCAATGTTTAAAATTTTTGCAAAGCGTAAGCTAGTGGTACAACTGAAATTCAGTTCTTGGCACTTGGCAGAACAGGAAAAAATTACCAGTATCAACCGGTGGCTCTGGCAGTCTCAAGGACAAATCAGCTAGAGTTTGCAAGGCATCCAAGGCAATATCTTCACCTAAAAAGGAGAACAAGGAAAATCAGGAAAAAAAAAAAAAGAGTAAAGTACAAAGTACATGAGACGGCACAGTTAACAGATGGGAAAGTATGCAGGACAATATGGGGCATACTTAACAAAAAAACTGCAGGATACAAAGAATCAGACAGTTATAAACTTCCTTAAATACATTAGGGAAGATTAAAAGGAACTGTGCAGAACTGTTCAAAGTAATTGTCATTTAAGCATTTTAAAAGCCTACCAGTTGCTATACTTCAAGGATTCAGTGTACTTAACCCAGATGACAGAGATAGACTTACTTTCGCCAAAAAGAACCTTCTTGCTTCTCTTCTTCGGAATCTTATCATAGGAGGATCTCTGCATTTTTGCATTAGTGACTTCTGCGTCAAATCTTCCTTTACCAGCCGGCTTCTGTCCTTCCTCAGTTCCACTACAGGCTTCCTTTATCTCATCCAAATGATTGTCCATGCTTTCTTCTGGTTCTGATCTCCATCTCTGGTATCTCTTCCCTTTCAAGAACCTTTTATCCCTTGTAAAATCTCCGGTGTCAGCTTCTGTACTTCCTAAACTTAGTTCGCAACCGCTGTCATCCATTTCACTACAGCGTAGCTTTGCACTCGTCATCTCTGAATCAGCACGCTAAATACAACGAAAGATAGCCCATCATTATATTAGGCCTCAAACTTGCAAAATATTCACAAAAAAAAAGCAAACTGATGATCCATTGAAGTAGTTACCATTTGTTCACCATTCTGCGCCGATGAGGATGAACCTCTTTTCCTCGTCAATGTTTGAGAAACTTGTTGAGTGGGCCCTCTTTGTGAAGCCACTGTCAGTGCTAATGCAAGCCTATGAGTAACATCATCATCGCCATCATCATCATCATCAAATGTCCCTGCCTTGAACTTTAGACCCTGCCGAATTGGTGAAATATACTTTTCTTCTTTGTCTTTTTCATAAGTGTAAGATACTGGGACTCGAGGAGTCCGTTTTCCTACAGCCCAAGGTCTGCTTTCTGAAGAAATCCAAAACAAAAGACAAGTTTTATCATCAGTGACTCTTTAAAACATAAAAAAATAGAAATACAGTAATATTTCTGGAAGAAGAAGTACAGCACTTGAATAGAACATCTCGTAAATAAGAACCTCTACTACAATCCTGCCTTCACCTATAGGAAGCCAACCACTTAAAAAGCAAGTGAAAGTCTAACATTTAAATAAAGGCCAACAAACATTCAAGCACAAGACTGAGAATGGTGGAACAGAAGGTAAGACAAGTACAGTGGAATTCACAGACGAGCATAGTTTACCTGAGCGCCTCCTTTTCAACAAAGACATGCAGCCATAATCTGATGCAGCTGACAGGGATTTTGAAAGATCTGTAACTGGCGACCCGTCTGAACCTTTGGTCACCCTGTTGCGCTTCTGGGGTTTGTGGGAAGTGCTAGGACCCTCATTGACTTCTTGTTCACTGTCACTGTCTCCCTGAAAGATTAATATCCTTAAGAGGTCTTGCTGTGGAATTTTTTTGAGGAAGTCATTCACATGGAGCGAACATAAGAATTTCCAACTAGCTTTTTACACAAGTTCTGATTTTTCAACATCTAGTGAAATATCAGCAACAAATTTCACTCTTATACTTGACGGAATATTGAAACTAACAAAAACTTCTAGCTACACACACGCAAGTATCACTATAAACCTATACGGACAGCTATTCTAGTTCTACCGAAGAGCAATTGGACCTGAAGCATGACAAGTGCATGACTTTACCTGATTAGAGTAGTGATCTGTCATCATTGCTATCAGTCCAGCTGCAGAAGCATAGCCTTTTGGAAGAGATAAGTATGCCTGAAAAAAAACACCATAGCTCTTTAGAAACTTCAGAAAACAAAGCAACATTCAGTAGTAATGAAAAAAACTGTTCATCGCGAAACAGTTGTGTTCATGTGAAAAGTTCATAGAGATCACTGCCTACCGTGTTCATGGAATAAAGGGCCTCCACCATCTCTACAGACCGGCTACGGACAACAGCAGCTACCTAACACCTCAGCACCAAAAAGGGCAAAAAGAGATGTTATTAGAAGAGCAATGAGCTTCACTGTTATCACATACAGCACATTACATAATACAAATTTAGGCATTTATTTAGCATATAACTTGAACATGTAAGCCAGATTTCTCAGCCAGGTATGCAATATAATAGATCGAAAAGTTTCTTCTAACCTTCTCCCAGTCTTTACCATGCTTACGATATGCTTTGTAGAAATGTTCAAGCTCCTCTTTTGTCCATTTCGGACCTAATTTTCCAGTCCATTTGCGCTTCTGCACGGAAATATGATACATCACCACAAATGTTGTAAATTATCAGCTATTTAACATAAAAAATTGTACGTGAACGTGGCTTTGTTTATATTTAAGTTAATTGTATGGACTTAACTGGACATATAATAGAAACATCACTGTACTGTGTACAAAGACTATACTGACCTTCTGCCTACTTTTGTTGGCATATTCTGCACCGCCGTTAGTGTCAACCTCATCAATGCCGGAGAACCTTTTATTCACACTTCTAGATTTTCTTGATGGAGCCATGGAAAACTTCCTTAATTGTCTGAAACATTACAAGGAAGCAAAATACACATCAGCAAAATAACGTTCTAGATTATTTCTAGATTAGTCACAAACATCAAAGAAGACTTAATTACACCAAATACCACTAAATTTTTCATTTTCATTCATACTCACCACTAAACTATTTTTCTTACATTAAGTACCATCGAACTATACATTTCGTTTCACCGATTACCACTTCGTCCATTTTTTGGACGGAATGACGACGTGGCTTTGACGGAGCATGTGTAGTCAGCTGAATAACGCTGAGTCAAATGCCAACAAAGATATGGAGAAGGAATGTGGAGCAATCTGGAGGAGTGAATGGAGGAGAATTGTAGAGAGGATATAAAAAAACAGGGAAAAAAAAACTTATTTAGGTTTGTCTAAATCCAAGTTGGCATCTGACTCAGCTTTGTTTAGCTGACTAGACATGATCCGTCAAAGCCACGTCATCATTCCGGTAAAAAAAAGGACGGAGTGGTAATCGATGAAACTAAAGTATAGTTTGATGGTATTTAATGTAAGAAAAATAGTTGAGTGGTGAGTATGAATGAAAATGAAAGTTTAATGGTATTTGGTGTAATTAAGTAGATAACAGGAAAAGGACAATGTTGCTAAAGTACCCACATACTCAAAGATAAAGAACCAGTGTTTTGTTAACTCTTAACAATCATTAATTCCAGTGATTAACAAAACTGAAGGGTTTTGCATTCTGGAATTCAAATCCAAACATTCATGAGTAAAACATGCTAAACTTTCAGATAATAAATTAAACGTAACGCTCTTGCCATATCAAACATATATGGAAAACAAAGACAATCATAGTTTTATGGACAAACTAACTGCTCAACAATATGTCTTTCAGATAGCCATTTAAATATTGCTACTAAACACTTAACTTCACAGCCTACTGCAAGGTAAACACAACACTAACAAGCCTAGGACACTTCCCTTAATATCAAAGACGTAGGGCCACTACAAAGAACTTATAACCTTAAAAGCTACAATATCATAATAAACGAATGCCCTAATTAAACCTACGCAAACCTAAAACTATAAATTCTGGGCATACACGATCAGATCTACCAGGACATACATCGTACTTACGAATTACGATATAGGTAAGGCAAACAACCACAAAACCATAGTTAGCAAGTTCGCCACTTCTATCCAAAAGCAGCCAGAATGCAATCCTTGATGACAATGGTAATGACAAATATCAGCACGAAACTGAATAAACCGAAACCCCAGCATATTCCCTCCAAAAACCTAGGCAGCCAGCCACTTTCAATGAAGTAGTTCAACAAGGCTTTTGATCCACTTCTTACCGAGAGAGAACTCGCAAAGCATTTAATCATTCAACATTCAAAAAAACGAGACACTGCTGAAGAATGAAACTGTTACAGTCTGTGCCGAACTAAATCTAAACTCACTATAGCAACAACAACCAGAAACAGCTGGAGAGTAAAACTTAAAAAAACTGAGACTGGAAACGTAAACAAAACAACTCGACATCGGAATGGCGGCAAGCAACCACATCACCGAGCAACAAGAAAAGCGCGAGAAAGCTAGCCTAAGCCGCAGCTACCTGGCTCAAGTCGTATCAGGCGGAGGGAACATTGCTCAACCGAAACAAACAGAAAACCAAATCATATTCGAATTAAGAAGAACGACGACTCGTCCAAGTCTCACAGTGCGCCAATCAGCAATTCGACCTAGTTCAAACACGAATAACAAGAGGAAGACCCCAATCGAAGCAAATTGAACTCGATTCTTCTATTCCCGCTCATAAACTGACGGGGAGGCGGGAAGAAGCAGGAAACAAAGCTGAAAGAGGTCCTAATTGAAGGAGAAATCGACGGACATGGGGGGAGAGAGAGATTAGCTAAGCAAAAGAAATCGAACTTACCGATCGTTAATTTAAGGAATCCAGAACTGTGAAGCTGAAGGAGATGAGTGGAAGACGGCGTAGAGCAGAGTAGAGAGAGAGGGAGAGAGATGATGGTCGATCGATCAAAGAGAGGGAGGGGATACCAGTGTGAAGAAGACAAAGAGGGAGATGAATCTAAAACTAAAAAATTTGGAGGGTATAACCGCGAAACTTTAAAAAGAAATAGAAAAATGAAAATAAAATTTGATATTTGAAAACAGAAAAGAGAGAGATGCGATGCAATTCTGGTGGACATTGTTTTACTCTGCATTTTATTTTATTTTTCCTTTTTCCTTTTTATGTTCACACGCTTCGTATTGGGCCTTGTATAGTATTGAGGCCCGGAATGTTGGGCTCCCGAGCCCAAACTGTTTCCAAGCCCTTTTTTCTTCGGCTTTGTGAGGGAAATTATGATGTTACAGAACCTAGAGACTCATCTCGTCGAGATGATCTATACGGTGATGTTTATCGTAGAACGATTATAAGAACGTTTTATGTTATTAAATGGGTTTTCTTAATAAATTGAAGAACTATTTTTTTTTGATGAATTAAATTGAAGAACTATTTGAATGAAGAAGTCACAAAGATGTTCATTATCTCAGTGATAACCCTATTACTAATAGAGAAATTTACTAAAACAAATCAATTAATCCATAATAAGATGTATCTAAGCCACAAATATGACTTTTGAAGTATGACTAATCACAAGAGATGTTAATTTTGAAAGGGTCATTACAAGGAGGAGACCTCATAAAGAGGGGTGGTAAATGAAGGGAGGAGAACATGAAATGAGAGACAACGCAAACAAAGAGACTCGTCAACAGTCAATTAATTAGCGAACATATGAGAGACCTTTATAGTAAGTTTTATACGTTTCTATCTCCTATTTATTGAGTATCTAGTTTCTCTTAGATTTACCAATAGATCGATTGGATTTACTTAAAAAAATTTGGCAGTTATTATTAATATTATCGAGGTACATCGTCAAAATACAACTATTATAAGAATTCTATGTGCCGGTAAGTCGACATTCAAGAAGTCCCAATGGCATGGCGAGAACTGTGCCAATGCTATGTGAGCTACATTGTGACATTGACCATGAAACAGATGGCTAGGGTCAACTAAAATAAACCAGAGCTCTGAATGATCTGCAGGTTATCGCCCACACTTAGCCCACATTCATGATTGAATTAACCCACTCTCTTCCAAGCCCATGACTGAGTGTTCTTGCTCATCAACCTCTCTCTCATTACTTGGCCACTCCAAAGAGTTTGAATGAGCGTGAAAAAAACAAATTGGAAATTTAATATTTAATATTATTGTAATTAATGGAAAATTAAAAAGATTCCAGGTTGGTCCAAAGTTATTTTGGAATTGGTTCTTTTTGTCGTATTTTCCCCCATTGAAACATGAAAAAACGGAACATCTCAAATGAGAACCACGTTTCCATAAAGCTTTAGCTTTCCTCAAAGGGTTGGTAAAATTAGTTACTGGTTTATGCTTCTTGGCAAATGAATAAAAGTTCACACTTCAAATCACGGTTAATAACAAGTAGTCATCTACAAACCATAAATGAAAGGAAGAGAGATAGATAGTCATCACAAAGAAGGAAAGAACACAAAGTCTCAATCCAAGAAGTTATGTCTAGTTCCATGATTCCTAGAAAGTTAGTCAAAGTTATGCGAGCTATGTAATGGGTGACCCTGTTACCTGAAACGGTGAACCGTCATCAAGCGCCAATCAGGAGCCCCTCTTTGCAGCTGAAGAATCTCTTCTACAATAGCCCCTCCAGGATTTGAATGAACCTTATCAGTCAACAGCTTCGTCGAGACTAGCCCCTTCAATATCTGGGTATGTAGCCCCGATCGCACACATAACAACCACATGAGATTTCCAAAGGACCCATCTCGAAGAGTCACCAACGTTGGGACGAACGACATCGTCGACATTGATCTTGAGGCGTGTGGGGTGGGGAGGGAGCCAGGTAGCAAGGGAGGTGAAATAGGTGATTCTGTATATTTAATTAAAGACTAATATACCATTAAGATATCTTGGAAAGCAACAATTCAACATTTACTTTCATGTCAACCTGGGTGTGTAATTCTGTCTACTTGCCCTATCAGCTCCTCATTGGTCAACACAATTTCAACCAATATAAATGAAATGATAAACACACGTAAATAATCACCCAAGCGTCGATGAAAAACAATAGTAGACAAAAGAGTCATTTGCTCAACACCATGCTATTAGACACTCTGGGTTCGAATAAGAAACTCATCTATCATGGGACACAAGATATTTGGTATTTGTGGATTCTTCAAAATTGATGTATTTGAAATGTAGGTTTTCAAATTGGTGGTTTTTAGAAATAAGTATGTTTGATATTTGAGTTTTAAATTTATAAATTGAAAATTATATTTTCTATGTTGCCCCCAATTATTTATGAATATCAATTTCACTTAATAAGTGTATATGATGGGTTTTTTCACAATCTCACACCTAAAATGTGAGATTTATTTTTTGGGATGAATAGAAAAAAAGTAAAATTCTAAATTCATGTATTTAATTTTCTTTGGTATTTCAATACATAAATTTTAGATAGAAAATAAACAAAAAAACAATTAATTACAATACATATATTCTCTAAAATCATCCCACTAAATTACAAATGCCAAACATCCTCTCAATTTTTATTGACTACTTTTTTAAATAAATTGGACATTCGAGTATTCATTATTTTAAATCTTTAACGTCTCCCTTAATTTGCTTTCCGTAAAAAAATAATGTACTTTTCCGGATTATGTATGGTGAGAAATTGAGGAAATTTCTTATATAAGAAATAGCTATAGTACCACTCAGTCGTTAAATTGTACCATTCATTTATTTCATGAATTGTACAATTTAACAACGAATAGTACCACACATAATAACATTGTGATCATACCACTTAAAATATGCAAAAACTATAATTTTCAATAATCAAAATAATAACACAATCTTTATTAATGCATGACGAACATGAATGGTAGAATTTCAATGTATACTTTAATTGTATCATTCGATGTTAGATTGTATCATTCATAAAAATACATGAATGGTACAATTTCATAATGAATGGTACCATCACATTATATACAAAAGTACAATATATAAACGAATGATACAACTACGTGATGAATGGTACCATCACATTGAATAATTTTTAATAAAAGAAAAGGTAAAATGTGAAAAATACAAAATAAATAAAATAACTGTAGGAACCATGAAACGTAGAAAGTGGAGAGATGGGTGGTTATTTTTTATTATTATACATTTACCAATATATCCTTTGGTACATTTAGTACCATTTGATTAAAGATACAAATCCAACGGTTCATATTCAATTTCTTAAATAAGAAATATCTAGGATTTCTCACCTTAAAATTTCCCGTACTTTTCATGCCACGTGGAACATATGGGCGAGACACGCCATGACATTTCATCTGTTGTGAAGTTGCTTTGCAGTCTCTAATACATAATTAATTTTACTAGAAGCACTTCCTGATTTTAATTAAATAAACTACCCAATTAAATAAACAAAATAAATTGGGAAACGAAAGGACAACACACCGCGTGGCAAATCGTCAACCTGAGCAGCCCATGGAAAGCAATGGCATATTGGTAAATATCGAGCATTGTGAAGACATACATTAAATTCATCGACAAAATATAGCTAAAATGATCATTCCACAAAAAAAAAAAAAAAAAAAAAAAAATCGTGGCTACAAATTTAAAATAGTAGATTAGAGGTTGGTAAAAGATTTTTATATTTTAGATTTGATTTTCATCATATAATTTAAAACATTTTTCTTATCGACATTTGAGAGAGTTAATGAGTGATTGAGAGAAAATTATACGATAGCAATGTTGAGTCATTTCTTATTACGTGAGCTTTCACTTAACCCATTAGGAACATTAGTACTAGATGGCTATCAATCTCAATACTGAATCACACATTATCATCCGAGCTCTTAACGTGAGAGAATGATCAAACTTAAAATCAAACTTAAACCATTGTAAGACTTTTCTATCATAAATACAGGAAAAATGTAAGAGGTGAAGTTGAAGCTTATACGTTTTGTTTCTTTTCAAGTTTTAGTTACATTTATTCTGAGTAATTTGAATATATATTTTTTTGGGATGAATGTAATTTGAAGATTTATATATGAGCTGTCTATTTGATATAGCGTATTCATAAATATTTTTTTTTCAACGAAGAATGATTTCATTAATGAGAATCAAAATCACCACAGTAAGAATGTTTGATATAGTGCATTCTGTGATATTCTCCATATGAAGAAGGTCAGCATCGGTGGAAGTTTTAGCCTCCAGATCCATCCGCAAGAGGTTTTTCAGCCCATATTCACTCCCACTAGTAGTTTGCTACCCATTACCCATTAGAACGTTATAACACGATTTGACCGTGAACTTTCATTTGAGATTAAAATACCACACTCATTTGTCTTACAAAAATTATGTACTATTCATAAATAATTGTCACGCCCATTTTCATACATCATCCACCTCACTATACTTGGTATCATAATTTAGAACTAACCATCAATTCATCAACATATATTTGTCTTTTGTAATCATGTTGTTACAAAAATTGGCATTGATATTGAGATTAGATAATACTCTAATAACATTAAATACAAATAAAACATTTTACCTCTTCTTGTTAGTCTCTCGTTTTCCAGTGAGCTAACAATGTACTAGTACACAGCAGTAGCAGGTTCGTCATTTGTGGACCTTCATCTAAATAAGGGTCGCATCATTTATGACTAACAAACAACACATTAATAAAAACCAACCAAATTAAGGAAGATATCCGAGCTAATCGCTAATTTTAACTTATTGGAAACAATTAAAATTAAAATTATAATAATTTAATTAACGACTGATTTTCCTTTCGTGTCCACATTTGGCGCGTAATCTCAGACGCGCGCACACTCTCTTTTCTCTCTTCACTTTCGCACACTCGCAGAGAAAGATCAAAACCATCGCTTTGGCTTTGAAAACTGACACACGCAGAGAGAGAAGAAGAAAGAAAGAAAGAAAGAAAAAATATACAGAGAAAGAGAGAGAGAGAAACCTAAAAACCCAAACGAAAATACAAACAGTGTTCTGTTTCTCTTCTCTTCTCTTCGGGTTTGGGTTCGAGTGTGGAGAAAGGGAGAGCTGAAATCACTCTGGAGGAAGAAGAAGATAGTGAAGACAGGGGATAAAGGGGAGGAAAGTGAAGCGTTGGTTTGCAGTTTTCATTTCTCTCTCTCTACTTTCTCTGTCTAGAAGGACGGACGGCGGACCCATTTGATCGGAGAGTGTGGGTGCGGCGGGGGGTTTGAATTTCCGTCGGCCGTACAGTCATTTTCATGTACCGAGGGGGTGTTCCGAGAATTCCGGGGAGGAGCAACTTTTCGAGCATGTACGGACGAGGTCAGGAGGGTTCCCAGTCGGATCCGTCCCAGGAATGGACGACTACTGCTCCAGGACCCGAGACTGGGCTCGAAGGTCGGTTCTCACGACCCGCATTTCAGTTCTGGAAGTGAAAGGGGAGGGTTATGATCTTCTTCCACTTTTACCCTTTTACTCCCTTCTTCTCCGATTTTCTGATTTCCTTTGTGAATTTGCAATGTAGAGGGACTCTGGCAGTTGGGATTGGGCGGAGAAGGGGAAAGCGGGTACCCGGAGAGGCCCGACGAGGCCGATTGTATCTACTACTTGAGGACAGGGTTTTGCGGGTACGGAGCGAGGTGTCGGTTCAACCATCCACGTGACCGTGCTGCGGTAATGTTCTGCTTCTCTATTTCATTTCTTCCGTGATTCGGTAATGGTTCAGGAGAGTCGATCACTGCTCTTTTCTTGTCCGATTAGCTTCGATCTTGTTTTGCGATTGGATGATGATGATGACGACGATGATGGTGTTTGGTTGTGTGCTAATTTTGGTCGGTTGCAGAACGGCTGCCAAGTGTTCGATCATTTGTCTAGCTGAATACCGTGGAGAAAATTGATGATCTCTTCTACTAGTACAGTCGGTGCCAAGTTTGGTTAACGTATGGTTGTGGATTGATTTAGGTACTGGGAGCTGCTAGGGCTGGTGGAGGAGAATTCCCTGAACGACTTGGACAGCCCGTGTGTCAGGTACTCCTTTTTGGTTCATTAATGGACAATGCACTTCACTCTGCGCAGAAATGAACTGACGAAGCTGAATTCTGCAGTATTATATGAGGACTGGAAGTTGTAAATTTGGTGCTTCGTGCAAATATCACCATCCGAAGCAGGCACTTGGTTCGGTTGCTCCCGTGGCTCTAAATTACTACGGTTACCCGTTGCGTCCGGTTTGTACATCTCCATCTTTGATTTTGGTTTAATGTATGAGGATATGGTTTTAGTTAGTATCTTGTTTGTTGAATGGATGAATGTTGATTTGGCAACAGGGTGAGAAAGAATGTACATACTATATAAAAACAGGGCAGTGTAAGTTTGGCGCTACGTGTAAATTTGATCATCCGCAGCCACCCAATGTACAAGCTTCAGCACAGTCAATGCCGCCACAAATGGCACCCATGGCCAATCCGTTAGCTGCTCCTCCATTATACCCGCCGATGCAGTCTCCGTCGGTTCCCTCATCTCAGCAATATGGGGTGTTAGTTGCTAGGCCTCCTTTGATGCAAAGCTCATATGCACAAGGTCCTTATGGTCCCATGCTTCTTTCGCCAGGTGGGGTAGTTTCCTACCCCAGCTGGAGCCCCTACCCGGTATGTGGAATGTCACTTGTCTCAATGTGAACTTGCATCATGTGAACTGTCGTTTCTCACTTTGTGTTTTGATATACCCTTGTGCAGGGGCCAGTAAGTCCTTTAGCATCTCCTAGTACACAGTCTGCACTTGGTCCAAGTTCTGCATATGGGATAACTCAACTGTCTCCCTCCGCGCCTGCCTATACCGGGGCTTATGCACCTATGCCTTCTTCCATTGCCCCTTCAAGTAGTAGCCCAAGGGATACCACTTTTCCGGAGAGACCCGGTCAACCAGAATGTCAATACTACATGAAAACTGGTGATTGTAAATTTGGATCATCGTGTAGATACCATCATCCATCAGAGCTGAGTGCACCAAAATCCAATGTCGCTCTTAGTCCCTTGGGTCTTCCCCTTCGCCCAGTAAGCACTCCTATAAACTATTATCCTTGTGAGGCTTCACCTCAGCTGTTTGCTATACTTGAATGCATGGCTATTTCTGTATATACTTATTGTCATTAGTTCCATGTTTGTCTCCTATTTCTGAATATGGTAATACACATGAATGCCTCTATAAGTTTTTTCACTCTATGAATTTTGGTGGAAGGCTTGTATGTGTAAACAGTTTCTAAAACATTAGCGTGGATGTCTGCATGTACTTTGATATTCTTGCACAGGTACTGCCGGTTTGTGATATTTTGCTCGTTGAAATATGTATAGAAGTTGAACTTGCCGAAAAGTTGTTGCCCTTTGCTTAAGTGCACCACTCTAATAAGGAATATTTTTCATAAAATTTTAGCAACATGAACTATGCTAATGCTGCTATGTGATAGAATCTTAATACTATAAGTTCACAACCATTGGTGCTTCATCTGTTATATGTGGCTGTAACGTTTACTGTAAGTTTGATTTGTGGCATCATATTCTGGTTTCAGCACATCTTTGTTAATTCTGGAACCAGACCACTACCTTCCTATTTCCTGTATGCATAAATTTGCTGTTGAGTACACTTTCCAAGGCCATTAGCATTCTAGTCTTCTAGTTTCTGATTTCAGAATCAACCTATTCCTATTCATCCCAAAGTTCTCATTATTGTCTTCATTGTGAAGCTTTTCTTTTGAGACAAGATTTCTGACAGTCTCTTAACCGTTTATGATTGTGGTTTGGGGCTTGTCATGGGTACAATTTTGTTCAGTTGTTTCTTTTGCACAGTAGGGAGAATGCAGGCGTATAACATAACGAGTCTTATACTACTTAGTAAATGGAATATGTGGGATTGCAGTTTTTTTCCCCTTTTTTTTGTTAAATAATTGCAGTCTTTATGTGGGTCAAAATACCCCAATAGGCATATACTGTACCAGAGTTGGCTGTATATGTCTTTCTATCGGGGTTCTGTTCCTTTCAGCCTTCTTGTCTGTCTGTTTCACAATCTGGTAGACGTGGAAAGCATTCCTGAGATATTGCCTTTGTATCCTCTGCACCGTCAAACTATTATCTGTAACAATGATGCAATATTTTAATACATGTTGTATTTAGGCGTCAGGTTATGAACTCCTTTTCATAGGATCTTACTAGTTGATCATTTAATACCTTTTAAATATTCTGTTGGCCCGCTACGGGAAGATGTGTTTGTTGCTGTGTTCTGTGTGAAAATCATACAGGCGTTGAACTTAACGTCCATGGGATGCATGCTGTGAGAAGTATTTCTAATTTTCTTTTCTAGCTAATGTGCCCTAGTTAGCATTTTCAGATCATCTGACTTTCCTTTGTGGTAAAATTCAGGGGGCACCTCTTTGTACTCACTATGCGCAGCGTGGACAATGCAAGTTTGGGCCTGCATGCAAATTTGATCATCCAATGGGAATAAGCTACAGTCCATCTGCATCATCCTTGTCTGATATGCCCGTCGCGCCATATCCCGTGGGCTCTTCGATCGGTACTCTAGCTCCATCGTCCTCGTCCACAGAGTTGCGTCCGGAACTGATTTCAGGATCCAGCAGCAAGGACTCCAGTTCTACCAGGATGGCATCATCAGTGAGCAGCTACAGTGGGTTCATTGGCTCAACTTTCTCAAAGGGTGAGACTGCCTCTCCTTCTTCAAGTACGCAGCCTTCTGGTTCTAGTTCCTTAACAGGCAGCAGCAGCAGCAGCGAAGGAAGCAGTAGCAGCAGTGCACACCCCTCGAGTTAATGAAACCGTACGTTGCAACTCCTGTTCATTCCTCCTCAAAATCAAACCACTATCTCTCTTTTCCTTTTGGTTCGAGCCGTCAAGTAGGAAGCAAGGTTCGATATCTCAGCCTTTTAAATGGTACCCAGCAAATTCAGGTCTAGCACACTGCAGTTCTGATAATTTTATGAGTCCATATATAGTCTCATATGGATGGCCATCTATCTTTTCTTTCATCTTTTGAATAAACTGCGGCCAAGCTTTAGTGAAACCCCCCAATATAGCCTCTATTTTGTTTCTTTTTTTGTTTGAATAACCTTGAGAGGTCTAGCAAGCAGCTCTGTTTCTCCTCCTCATCTTTAGCAGAAGTTGCAGGCTGAATGGAGAATTTCTCTGCTTATTTATGTTCTCTTCTTCTCTCAAAGATGAAGAAGCTGAGAACATCATGATTCTTCCCTCTTTCACTTCAGCCTTGTTCTTTATCATCACAAGGCTTCACATTTGGCTAGGAGAAAGAAAAAAACTCGATTTCAAAAGGGGGGTTTATGTTGTCGAAAATCGAAACCCTGTTTTTCTTTTTTTTTGTTGTTGTCATCGGGGTTTCATGTGAAGAACAGAAGAAGGAAATACCCAGAAAAGGATCTTGGAACAGATGGGAGGAGGCACATCTGAAATGCTACCTCTTTTTATCATGTTTTTTCATCCTTTTTTCTCCATGTGATTAGCTGCATAGTTGGTTGTTTATTATGTATTGTTCCACAAATCAGAAATTGTTGGTGTCTGTTTATGGCATTGTTATTGATGAATCTGTGTAATGCAAAGTTCAGCACATGTATACTCTCTGAGAATATGGTCTTTTTGTTTTGTAATAATAAGATGATTCCTCCATAAGTCCTCTGTATTTCAGCTCTGTCGTTTGCATGATGATTACATTGAAATCACGCTAAACTGAAACATACGTTCGTTCTTCAGTATTTTTGGAATTGTACGGTATAGCAGTGGATAGCGACAGGTGGCCTATTCATTCAAACAATAGAACATGATTAGTAAATTGAAAATGGTCCCCCGTAATTAATTAAGGCCTAATTGAGTTTAAGTTTGACCTTGTGAGTTGTGACCGACATTATTATATTATTAGTGTGAATGCTCTTTTTGGTCATTGGCATCGCATGGCATATGTATACGTCACTACCCCATCATCATATGCGATGTGTTACTGCTGTTGGTCGACAAAAGCCAATGCATTTAGCCGAAAGACACAACTCCACTTCAGTTAGGAGTTATGATCCAAGTGATTAAACTATTATATCGATATAATTTTAAAATTACTGGATTTTTACTGTAAAATTGTCTTGTAAAAATTTATAATATATTTCCCTAATTGCGTCAAAGACTCCAAATGAGTTAATTATTAAAAAAAATATATAAATAATTTGTCGTGTCCTGAGGTGCTGTTTTGGCGAGATCAGTGTTTAGAAGAAGGAAGATCAAGGGAACCATGATTTTCAAATTTGTATTGGAAGTTGAACTAGTAATTGTAACGATATGTAGTTCAACTATTTAAGTCGTTATAAAGTAAACTGGCTCTTATAGTTCTCCGCCCAACTCGAACTACTTATTTGTAGGTGAGGTGAGGTATTTCTTTTGGTTTTTTTTTTTGGTGAAAATGCGGGGCAAGCCCCTAGATTAAATTAAAATTGCTCTTGGTAAGGCACCCCCAACAAGGTCGTACCTTAACCACTGAGCCAGGATAGCATCCGGGTGCGAAAACAAGTGTAAACCAAAATTACAAGAATGGTCGAGATTAGCCAGATAATCAGCCCCACAATTGGCTTCACGATAAACATGCTCAATGCGGATGACCCAACTCCTAGCCTTAAGACCAAGGAACTCGGAGATAAGAGCAGCATGTTGATGATCCGCGGCTGCCCTGTGGAGAAGGGAGATGGCAGTTCGTGAATCCGACTGAACAATGATCTTTCTAATACCAATGGACCAAGCCAACCTAAGCCCCTGAACAATAGCACTTAATTCCGCCCGAGTGATAGAACAGTCTCCAATGTTGCCGGTGAAAGCACGAATAGAGCGACCTCCATCGTCCCTGAGAAGTCCACCAATAGTTGTCGATCCCGAATGAGTGAGGCGCGAACCATCAGTATTAAGAGTTGTCCAACCTTCATCTCCCGGCCGCCACGCAATCAACTGAGTCTGCCGGGCTTGCCCCGGCGCTTCTCGGCCCAATTGATTGGTCTTCCAGCTCGAGAGTACAAGGTTGATCCAAAACTTACATTACTCCGAGACCCCAATGGCCGACGGGTTACTACCTTCGAAAATCAGTTTGTTACGTGCTCCCCACAAATTCCAAGCAATAATCCCAAATTGAGTACTGTAATCTTTGTTGCACAGCATGGCCCTCCACCAAGAGTCGAAATCCCCATACTCATTTCTCGCCAAGATCGTCTGCGGGAGAGCAAGTCGCCAAACCTGCATAGCAAAGTCGCACTCGTAGATCACATGCGAAATAGATTCAGTATGAACAGAACAACGGTGACATAGAACCTGATTGGTAAGATGCCGCCGACCCCTTTCCTCGTTAGTAAGCAGTTTTTTATGCGACGCCAACCAAAGGAAGTGCTTAACCTTGTTCGGGCCATTCCATCTCCAAATGTGTCTCCAAACCGAGTCAGAAGGCGTGGCGACATTATCTGTAATCATCAAGTAAGCTGACCGAACAGAGATGGCACCATTGGGCTCGAGACCCCAGACGATGGAATCCTCACCCAGCGTGTTGGACGGAGGTGTCATGCCCACCACCTGCATAACAATATTATAAGGGAGAACATGAAGAAGAAAATCAACATTCCACACACCAGGTTCCGAGCAGACTTCAGACACGAGAAGTGAGCTCTCCACTCTCCGTATATCAAGCGCGTGGTCAGCAAGAACAACACCACTATCAACCCACCGATCTGTCCAGAAATGGGTATTACGCCCGTCCCTTATGCTCCAATGAATGCCATTAGTCACAAGGGGCCAAGCTTTCAGAACCCCCCGCCAGACTGCTGAAAAACCATTCTTACGAGCGAGAATATATCCATTATCCGTTCTTTTAAGATACTTGGAAATAAGAACCTTGGCCCAAAGCTCCATCAGCCGAGAAACAAGACCCCAAACAATTTTCATAAGAAAATCCTGATTAAGCTCACGGGCACTACGAAGCCCTAAACCACCCAAGCTTTTCGGCTTGCAGACAGTTTCCCAGTTGATGTTGTGAATTCTCCGACTTCCTTGAACCGACCCCCACACAAAATCTCTAATCCTCTTATCAATCGCCTCACAGACATGAACCGGGAGAAAGGCGGTCTGCATCACATAGGAAGGGATAGCATTAAGCACTGAGGAGGCAAGGGTAACTCTACCTGCCAAAGAGAGATTATTGGCCTTCCAACCCGCCAGCTTCTTGTCCATTCTAGCCAGAATGAACTCATAGGTAAACCGAGTAACCCTCCCATGCAGAACAGGAACACCAAGGTAGCGACCTAAATCTTGAGTAGCAGCAATGCCCAGAATATCAGACACACGCCTCGAAGCTCCTCTATCCATCTTAGCAGAGAAGAAAACCCTAGACTTATCCTTATTGATGCTCTGACCAGAAGCTTCACAAAAGCGATCCAGAATATTAACAATAACATAAGCTTGCTCTGTACTAGCTTGACCCATAAAAACCAGATCATCCGCAAAGAAGACATGAGAAAGTGGTTCACCTCCTTTCACGAGCCGAACCGGCTTCCAATGACCCTCCCCAACCGCCGAGTTAATCATATTGCTAAGTCTCTCCATGCAGAGTGTAAAAAGATAAGGTGAAAGAGGGCAACCTTGTCTTAACCCTCTAGAGGGAGTGAAAGAATCCGAACACGAGCCATTCCAAAGCACCTGGAAAGACGTCGTGGAGATGCAGCTCATAATAACATCAATAAGATTCTGAGGAAAGCAAGCCTGCTCAAGGGTGTCCCGCACAAAGCTCCACTCGATCTTATCATAGGCTTTAGACAAGTCAACCTTAATAACCATAGACGGCTTACCCCCTTTCCCAGAGCTCAGGGTGTGGACAACCTCATGAATAATAAGAATATTATCTGTAATATGTCTTCCTGGAACAAAGCTTGTCTGGGAGGGATGAGTCAATCTCCCCATCAACCCCTTGATGCGGTTAGCAATGCACTTGGTGATTGTTTTATAAGCCACATTGCACAGGCTAATCGGTCTGAAGTCACTCATCAAAGTCGGATTAGGGCACTTCGGAATAAGGGTAATGAGCGTCTCATTAATATCAACAATCTTCTCCAGCTCCTGAAAACACCTCAACACAAAATTAGAGAAATCCTGACCGACAGTATCCCAGAAGCTTTGATAAAAAATAGGACAGAACCCATCTTTGCCAGGAGCTTTCAAGGCCCCCATGCTCTTAATAGCAGCAAAAATATCTTCAACAGAGAAAGCCCTGCCAATAGCCACCCTATCTTCCTGATCAATATGCGCCGAGAACCCCTCGAGAATGGGAAGTTGGCGTTCCTGGCAACAATAAATGTGCTTGAAATAGCTGATCGCCAACGACAATAGCTCCGGCTGCCCAGCGACCCAATTTCCCTCAGAATCTTTAAGACGAGAAATCCTGTTGAAAGCTCTTCGACGCAAGGTAGTCAAATGGTAGCTAGTATTTCTATCTCCTTCAGAAATCCATTTGGATCGAGACTTTTGAATCCAGAGAGCATCCTCTTTCCAGAGAATAGCCTCGAGCTTGGAACGGATAGCTCTTTCTGCCGCAAAATGAGAAGACGAGGGGAAGCTGCTCGAACGAGCTTCAGCTTTCTTCAGCTTCTCGGTAAGGCGCCGTTTCCTGCGAAAGATGTTGCCAAAAACAATTTATTCCAGTGGCAAAGGTCAACAGTGAGGTTACTAAGAGCGAAAGGTAAATCAGCCCCCCGACTCCATTTCCTCTTCAACATAAACTTAAAACTAGGATGCGTAAGCCGAGCAGAAAGAAAGCGAAAAGGTTTAGTATAGGGCGAGTACACCTGATTATTGGGGCGCAGCAGAATCGGCCAATGATCAGATTTCAATTTATGCAGATGGAGGACTCTAGACTCAGGAATGAGAGTAAGCCGACGATCGTTAACCAACGCCCTATCGAGACGAACGAGCACATTATTTCTAGCCCAGGTAAACTTGGGTCCCTGGAAAGGCAAGTCTGAAAGACCACAAAGGTCGACCGTGTCAATAAAAGATTTGTTGCGAGCCCTGATGAAACCAGCACCACCTCTCTTATCATCAGCCGAGAGAACTGAATTGAAATCTCCAACGACCGCCCAAGGGTCCGTCATAGAGCCTGCCACCATCTTCAGGACATCCTAGAGAAGAACTCGTTCGGTAGCCTTGGGACTGGCGTACACAGCCTTCAAAAAGAACACTGACCCGTCTCTCGAAACACCCTTGGCATGAATAAATTGCTTGCCAGACTGCACGATATCGAAGGAAACGAGGTTTGAATTCCAAGCGAGCCAAACTCCACCTTTGAAGCCAATAGCATCAACGCGGAAATTGGAGTCAAAACCAAGCTTGCCAATCACTTTAGCCGCTTTCACTCCACTGATCTTTGGTTCGACAACAACTGCAGCTGACAAACGAAATGCATCAAAGTAGGACTTAAAGCTAGACAAAAAGGATCTGTGACCCGCGCCACAACAATTCCAACAAAATATATCTTCTAACATAAAAAGAGAAACAGAGGAAAATGAACTCCCTGAAAAAGACCGTGAGCACGAAGCAGAGGCAATCAGAGCACGTCCATGGCCGACGGCCCTTCTTTACTTCCATTCGAAATCGAAGCATCCATAGTCTTCAGAATCTTTGAAGCAGACACATCTTTGACTTTCAATCTGCTTCCCTTAAGACTTCTGGAGACCAGGGGGTCCTTCTTAAATGAAGTAGGTGCCGAAACATTAGAGGGCCCTTGAGAAGCCCCAGCTTGAACCGCAGCCGTCCCGGACTTAGAAAGAAATGGCTGGACTGTCGGAGGAGGGCTAGAGATTGGGCCCGATCCAGGAGAAAAAGCATTAACCTGGGTCGCGCCCCCCAGGCCCAACGGCATGCCCAACTGCTTCGGCGGCTGGCTTTGTGAGGATCCCTTATCTTTGCTCAGCATATCTCGGTATCAACTCCAACGAGTAAAAATGGCTCCGAGATCAAAGGAGCATCATTCTCCTTTCCAACGCCTTCCATATCTTCCTCCAACAGCTCCTCATTTATGTTAATTGATTGTTGAGCATTAACTTTTGGTATCTGCACCTCCACATCCGCCGGAATTTCCAAATCTCCAAGCACCGAGAAGTTGTTGCCTTTTTTAGCTTCCTCTTTCGGACGGTCACCGGACGGCTCCGCCGCCGATCTAACGAGTTGCTTCTTACGGGATTTTTTAACCTGCATCCAAGGACCGAAGTCCTCCTCCACCTCCGGGCGAGCATCTGCAACCATCGCCTCCTGAAAGACTGGGTTGACAAAGGAGATGGTCTGATTGTCAATGGATTCAGCTTCCGGTATCTGTTTACATGAATCTACTTTATGACCGTAGCAGCCGCAGTTGAAACAGATGGTGTGCAATCCTTCATACTCAATGCGTCGGACCCTCCTTCTCAACCTGTACTTCGACAACAACGGCTTGGAAGGATCAACTTCGACACAGATTCGAGCGAAATTACCCCTGGAGCCTTCGAAAGTCGTGTGGTCAATCCTCACTGTTCTACCGATTTTGTCACCAATCAGCTGAAGGATGGTTCGATCAAAGTATTCAAACGGGATACCCGGGAGACGAACTCACACCCTAAGCGTGGAAAGCAACGTTTCCTAAAGTGTGGACGCCATTCCTGAATGACCACATAAAGATCATTGATCATCCACGGACCACCGAACAGAGCACGCTCGTAATCTGCCACTGGCTCGAAATTAACAATATAGAAGCCAAAACCCACGTCCGAAACTTGAATTCCAGCCTTCTTTGCCCAGAGTTGCGGCAGCTTCCTACTCATAAACACAAAAGGGAAACAGCGATCGAGAGTGTTGACGATGATAGCGTGGCAAAACCTACGCCTCACCCGAAGCTTTTCAGAGTTAGGTATGCGAATCGTCGGGCACCTGGGATCGTCCTCGACATCCTCACCGTCCGATTCATCTGAGAGAGTCGGATTCTCATCCAAATTAACACTGTTCCAGAATCCCGTAACCTTGTCGCGGAAAGACACCGGCTCGGAAATAGGACTCGAAGGATTAGGATCCACCGACATGTCCGTGCTCTCATCGAGACCTCGACGAGCCCTTTTAACCACCTTAACCGGCGAGGGGGAAACACCAACGCCGGGATCACCCGGCGGCGGCTCCATGAGAAAACAGCGGTGACGACAGAGAAAACAGAAAGCGTCCACACTTATCCGAGGAAGAGAATAGGTAATGTTTTTCAACTTTTGGTTTGAATAGTGGTGACCCTTTTTTGGTTGAAGCAGCCACGACTTTGGTCGTAGTCAAGTGAAACACATAACATAAACCCCAATCTACTTGCAGCCATGTTGATGAAAATGGCTTTCACGACTTGACCAGTCACTCACCCTCATATTAGAAGATCGTTTCAATCATAATTTAACAATGGTAATTACATCATAATTGTACTAATTGTCTTAATAACTGATTTACAATCAAAGACTATCCATACCAATACTATTATGAAAAGAACCAAGGGAGAATGCATAACCTGGCATAAGGGGAGCTTATCCCTTAGATATAAACAATACTAGTCCTTAGATCATATAAAAACATATCCAATGATAGAGGAAAAATAATATTAAAAAATGACATTTACTACCGGAAGTGGATCAGCGTCCAAGAAATAGGGGGTTTGGAATGTTCCAAACCCTCTTCCAACCATTAGATCTAGTTTAACTCTTTGACCAATCTAATGGTCCAGATTTGTTAGGGGTATTTAGGAATTTACACAATTAATTTAATTATTATATTTAATTTAAGTATTTTATTATTAGATTTAATTTTAATCTTTTATTATTAGATTTTATTAATATTTGGTCGGGTGACCAGTGTCCGTCACCGGTGACCGGCCGCCGGCTCCGGTGACCGGCCGTCGGCGCCGGCGACTCTCCGTCGACCGGCCGCCGGCACCGGCGACTTTCCGGCGACCGGTGACTTTTCCGGCGACCGACTGTCAACTTTTCCGACGAGGCTCCGATGGCTTTTCTGACGAGGCTCTGATGGTTTTTTCGACGAGGCTCCGACGATTTTTCCGGCGAGGACAAGTTAACTAGTTAACCAGGATTCTTACTAATAACTTGTTAACATGATTTTTTTTATAGATAACAAGGTAACCTGAGTTTTTAGAGTTAACTAGTTAGTTAACATGTTTTCCGGTGACGTTCCGGAGACCAACCAAACTCCGGTGACTTTTCCGGCGAGGACAAGTTAACTAGTTAACCTAATTTTTACTAATAACTTGTTAACATGATTTTTTTATTGATAACTAGTTAACTTGGGTTTTTATAGTTATCTAGTTAGTTAACATGTTTTCCGGTAACCGACCAAACTTCGGTGTCTTTTCCGGCGAGGACAAGTTTACAGGATTTTTTTATTTATAACTAGTTAACTAGTTAACCCGAGTTTTTACAGTTAACTAGGTAACATGTTATTTTGTTGATAACTAGTTAACGAATTACCATGATTAGTTAATTGAATTATTTGTTAACTAGTTATGTTGTTTTTAAGTAGTTAACTAGTTAACATCATGATTAGATAACGAGTTAACTAGTTAACCAAACGAGTTAACTAGTTATCTAATCGAGTTAACTAGTTATCTAATCGAGTTAAATAGTTACCAAGTTGTTAACTAGTTAACCAATTGAGTTAGTTATTTATCAAGTTGTTAACTAGTTAACAAGATTTTTAGTTGATAACTAGTTATCAAAATTAGTTAACTAGTTAACTTATCGAGTTAACTAGTTAACATCATGATTCAGATAACGAGTTAACTAGTTAACCAGTCGAGTTAACTAGTTACTAAGTTGTTAATTAGTTATCTAATCGAGTTAACTAGTTAACCAACCAAATTAATTAGTTATCTAATCGAGCTAACTAGTTAACCAATCGATTGGTTAACCATCATCACCATCATCAAAACCATAGATAGAACAAATAATTAACCATACTAGAGGAATACTAGCCAAAGGCATTCCTCTGTCCAAAAGCGGAAGGCACAACCAAACAAAGTGCTACAGCCAAGAGGATGAGGCTGATGAAAACAAAGTAAAGTTGAAAACAGAGCAAAGTTGAAAACAGCCAATCATGATTCGCCCGATTCCCAAGCACCTTCTCCCTCTCCTCCGCCGCTTTGTCTCTAAACCTAAGCCCTTCCTTCACCGCCATCACTTTCCTCACCGTCTCCGCCAAATCTCCCCTCAAGAAAGCCTCATCCTCTTCCTCCCTAGGAACCTCAATCCGTACCTCCTTCTCACACACTCTCGCGTTCACTCCCTGATCCGTCACGTGTAAAGTCAGCAATGATGAGGGGAACCCCGAAATGGAGCGATTCGATCACAGAGCTACTCCCGCGGTGAGTCAGAAATCCTCCGATGGATTCATGGCCCAGGATCCTTAGCTACGACACCCAGACAGAGCATATGAGTCCAGATCGGAACTCAAATGCGATGCCGACTTCTCACCGAGCGTATGAGTCCAGATCGTATCTGAGGGAAGGGTATCAGATGGTGCCGAATTTCTTGTACGCGATGCCGTTCATCGGATCTGGTGTTTTTGGAGGAGACGAGTTTTGGTGAGTCGGGGACTTGTTTTTGGGGTTGGGAAGGTGAAGAAGAGGATGGATGCGAGGTTGAAGAATTTGGAAATTAGGGTTAAGAGAGTGATTGAAGAGGAGAAGTGTTTGATTCCGATGGGTGGGAGGTTGTCGGTGATGCCGCAGGTGGTGGTTGGGTACGGCGGCTGGGCTGCTGCTAACGGAAGTGAAAGGAAGGCAGGGAGACTGCTGAATGGAAATTAGGGTTTTATTTAATTCTTAATGAACTGACCATTTTGCCCCTCCGGGTTTGGTTTGGAACCTGTTCCAAACCAAAAGGTTTGGACGCAGATCCTTTTCCTTTACTACCCTCATTTAATAATTCAATTCAATTACCTAAATAAGTGTCCCAATTTAATTTCATCCGCCGCCGAACCCAACCCCACAGCTCACGTAAATCCCATCCCCACTCCATCCTCGAACACACAGCTCGTTGCCGGCCAGAGCGATCGACGATTTGCTTGTTTCCAGAAAGACCCACAAAGCAATCGGTTTAGATCTCACCAAACCAAATCAGCTTTTCAGCTCTCACAATTGGGAAATTGAAAGGGTCTCTTAATCCAGGATTGATCAAGGCACTGAGTCATTTCATATGTATTGGGCTCAATCTACTTACACGTACGAAAATATACATAATTACGTAACTCTATACTCGAAAATGGGGTGGGCCCCGACCTGGGAAACCCTCCCCCAGATCCGCCCTGTTCTTCTTATTGATCTAGTTTAGAAATCATTTTGTAAATTAACGTTTGACGTTGAAAAATTAATTTTTACACTCTTAAATATCTTGGATTAAAATAAAGAAAACGAAAAAATTGTATTCAATTAATCATGAGATCGCTTAGACTAATATTTCCAAATGTCTTGACATAGAATCTAAGGATGTAATTTATTAACAAGCTAAGTTTAATTCAAATTGAAACTTTAAAATCTATCAAAATTCCTAAACTAGAGCTAAAACACTTTTTTTTCACCAACAATTCATCTACTTTTGATTGCTAATTCTCACCCCTTGCTTTTAAAACAAATATCATAAGCTAGCACACTATGTGTTGGATGAATTGTATGAAACTATGGATAAACTAACCATACTCTCTTGAATGCAACACATTTTTCAATCCGATTAGTACGGAGAACATGGAGGAAAGAGATTAATAATAAATGAATCGAAATTCAACAAATCATTTATTATAATGTAGACAATCATGTGTGTTTTAATAGAGATATGATTTAAGATGAATAACGTCGAATCTTAATCTCAAATTAAGGTCCACCTTGGACGATCGTGTTTTTGGGTTGATATCATATCATGCATTGGAATCCATGCACGAATTCCTTCCCTCCCGTTTCTGGAATTGGAATTCAGATTCAGGATGATACGTGATATTAATAAATGGGTCAACAATATAACACTCAACCAACCTCATTAATATATATATTAATATTAAAGACAAAACACCATAATATTAGAAACTATTACTGCATGCTAATTAATAAATATATAGATAGATACTATATATATATAGATCTCAATATTAATATATTATTATACGTTGCTGATTCATCAATCGTTGATCAAAACATCGAATACCCGAAATCCACCGACGACGACCCCACCGTCGACTGACCAGCCGTCGCCGCCATCAACTCCCCGTAACTCGCCACACCCTGCTCACGGTACATCCCCACGTCACCGCCATTCTCCATGCACACGTCATTCACCCTCATCGTCCGGCAGCTATTAATCACCGACGACAAGTCCCCAGAATCGTACCTCTCCCACGACGTCACCGGCGGAGACGACGAAGACGACGAGTCCTCAATCCCACCTCCCCATATCGACCCGGCCGAATCACCCGCATTCCCAAACGACGCCGTTTTAACATCCCCGTTGTAGTCACTAGATGGCGGACGAAGGCAATTATCCGGTACGATGCAGCTCAGGTAGCCAGAATTGGACTCCTCATGGAAATCGTCCACGTGGGGGAAGGAGAACGAGCTACGATCCGGTCCAACAGTAGGATTGTTAATGTTATTATACTCACCGTCAGATTTTTTGTTGTAGTTGAAGAGGAAGGGATGATGGTCGTGATGGGAGGACGGTGTCAAGAACGTAATTTCTCGTGGATCGTAGGGGTAGTGGAAGTTAGTGGCATTGTTGTTATTATAGCTAATATTGGTGGCATTATTGGTAATGTTGTGGGTGGTGGGTGACGTTGTGGAGTAGAGGAAGTTGGTTCGGGCTTGGGTGCCCTTCATGGAGAGAGCGGCTCGGTCGTATGCCAACGCGGCTTCCTGAGCCGTGTCGAAGGTGCCGAGCCAGTGTCGCTCTTTCGTAGTGGGGTCACGGATTTCAGCGGCGTAGCGGCCCCAAGGTCGGCGCCTGACGCCGAGGAAGCGGCCCGGCTCGGCTTGCTTGCGGCGGCCTCGGCGCTCGGTGGGTGGGGAGGAGGAGGAAGGGGAGGTGTTTCGTTGGAGGATGGTGAATGTTCCGGCGGCGGCGGCGGCGGCGGTGGGGGAGTGGTGGAGGAGGTTGAAGGGTTTATCGGAGGTGGACATGATGAATAATAATATTATGATGGGAATGTTTTGGATATTGATAGTTGAAAGTGAAGTGAGTAGTTGAAATGGATGTATGGGTCGTTTGAATATATAGGAGAAAGAGTGAGGAGTGAATAGTGATTGAGTGAAGAGTAGGGAGCAAAGGACAAATTTTCCCTAAGAACCGTGATTCTTATTTGAGGTTTTGTTTAACATATGTAGCAAGCAACAATATGATAGAATTTCATTTTGTCTTGTTATAAGTGCGAGTGTCGAGGGAATTCCTAGTTTGAGAACCTCTCTTAGTGTCCTTATATAAGAACACTAATCTACATCTTTTATTATTCTATTGAAGATCTAACGGTTAAAATTGCATGGGTATTAAAGTAATTTGCTTTTAATTAACTATTACTAATTAATTAATTTTACTTTCTATTTTGTATATTCACTTGCCGTTTATTTTATTGCTTAGATGTTTATTACTTTTTTAATAAAATATGGCGGGTTTATAGGGATATAAATCAATGATTTGTTTTTTATTTTGGTAACTAATTAAGTTTCAGAATATATAACATGGATTTTTTTAAAGTGATTATCAATTAAGTATTTTTTTTTTAATTTATGTTCATGTTTAGTGTTAAATTAATATATTAATTAACTCTAATGACGTGAAGGTTGTTCCGAATACAGTCATTTGGTTCCAAATGCATCATCAATTGAGTTCCGGTTCCAATTAGGAACACCATGTTCCTAATATGTGAACTGGATCATGATTTCAATCGTTCATCTGATCCTCAAATCATCTGGTTTCGTATATCCAAATAGAATCATGATTTCAATGTTCATATGATTTTGAATAAGAACACGTACATGTTTCAAATTAGAAAAACAAACCATTTATTTCACAACTACACAAATTGGTTCCGAATTACAAAACGTCAAACCAAACCATATCTCAACCCAACCCTAAAGAAGACTTCGACTAAAAAACCTTTGAAAGCCGAAGACTTTTCCCAAATGGAGGGAATCCAATTTGGATTCATCTGTCTCAGCTTAGATCTTCGTCTTCCTTTTTATGGGAAAATCGCCTGCCGCGATAACCAAGCTCCCAAATCTCGTCTCCAATCTGATAAGCAGTCGAAACCTACTTCTCGATTGAGCATTTTTGTCGGACCTGGAGAGGAGTTGATGAGGAGTAGGATGAAGTCTAAGAAGACGGCGACGATGATGGAGACCAACAGTTCCGATGTTGATGGCGCCGCCGCAAACGACGGCGACGGAGGAAGCAGCAGCGGCAGTAGCATTCGGGTGCCGCTGTCGGAGGTTGACCCTGCATATGATCGTACGACGAGATCTCGTTGACCCTGCTCGATTATGGCGGCGGCTGAAGTTGCCGAAGAGGAAGATGCAAGAGATGGCGGTGCTTACGGAAATTGAGAGGAGTGCGGCGGTTTATTTTGGTGGTTTGGAAATTTTTAGGGTTTGTGTGGAACCCTAGTATTATTTAATATATATACTGGTTCCAAAAAATTTCTACTTGCAATTTTGACCTCACTTTGTTCCCCACCGTCAGATCTGGATCATCATCCAACGGTAAAAAAGGGTGTCCTTATATAAGGACACTAAGGGGGTCCTCATAGTAGTAGTTCCCGAGTGTCGAGAATGTTTCATTTACTAATTTTATCATCAGATGTAGGGGCGGAGTCAAAAACCAAATATGTACTGAGTAGAATTTGAAGTAAAAAAAATTACGAAACTAAACATTTGAACTAATTTTAACTAGAGTTTTCGATACTATTACTAAAAACATATATATTGCGTTGACAATACTAGTTACTTTCGTATTCTTAAAAGTATTAGTAATACTCTTGGTTAAATGAAAATTGAAATGTGCCAACGATTGTTTTTTTTATTTATCTGACTAATTTATCATTAAATATTGTATTTTTACTTATTCACAAGTCAATATAAAATGATCTACACGTGTTGGTGAGACATTAATACTAGAGAAAGATATGGCTAATATGACCAAGTCTATCAACTATATTAGATTTTCTTAAAATGACAAGAATTTTAAAGTTGTATGTTGTTTTCAAGTTTGAAATTATAGCAATGACTGAGGTTGGTTCATATAAAACTGAGCCGAGACTAAAATTTGCAGTGAGTCAGCTACCAAATAATAATAAATTTATACATAATTTTAACGTTTGGGGCCGAAATTGGTGTGAGCTGGGGCTCGGCCAGGCTCCCCTGTCTCCGCTCTTGATCAGATGAAAACCATGAAATTTTAATTCTTAAAAAACTCTAAGATATTAGTCGAGATTAGGAGGAGGGAACATGGGAAAATTAGAGAAAAGTAAGGAAAAAAGATATATAAAGTTGGAAATACTAAAGATATTAATTAGGAGCTCAAGACGTTTGACTATAAATTTCTTTCTAACTGAAAATCTTGAGGACTAATCTTTGGACTACTGGACCCCCTGGAAAGTTTATTGCTCAAGCTACTAACTCACTTCAGGGGTTGGACATATTAAAACAAGTACAATTAAAATAATCATAAATAAAGTAAAAAAAATCATGATGAAAAAATAAATAATTATTTGTACTGGTTTATTTATTATACGAAAGTTAATAATAATTTGTTCAGTATTGAGTTAAAATAAATAACTGTTGAGTCGAATTCAAACAAAATATCAAATTATGCCTAAAATTATATATACTGATTTGAACTACTAAATAAAAAAAATACCTAATATTTGTACACAATTTTTGAAACTAAGAATCTGATAGTCGGGGAGCTGAGTTTGGGACACGATCTGCGTCCAACCAGTACAGTGCACTCAATTATCCCCTGCAACGCGGATCAGCCCAAGCCTCTCTTCTCCCTTCCCCTTCGTATACACCCAATTACAATTTAGTCACTCTATTTTTATTTATTGATAATTTGATTGTTTAGTATTAAATTTTACAATTTTAGTCACTATTTTTTTTATGTTGACATTGATAACTAATTAACTCGATTTGTTAACTAACTAGTTAAATTTAGTTAACGAGTTAACTAGTTATCACGTTGTTAACTAGTTATCTAATCGAGTTAACTACTTAAATATAACAAGTTAACTAGTTAACCAATTAACTAGTTAAATTTAGTTAACGAGTTAACTACTTGACATATCGAGTTAACTAGTTATCACGTTGTTAAATAGTTATCTAATCGAGTTAACTAGTTAAATATATTGTTAACTAGTTAAATATCTTGTGAACTAGTGCAGATAACTGTTAACTAGTTAAATATCTTGTTATCAGCAAAAGAATCAGTTAACTAGTTAACAGTTAGAACATGTGTTAAAAATTTAGAAATTTTTTAAAAAGTGTTAACTAGTTAACATGTACTTCGTCGGAAAAGTCACCGGAGTTTGGTCGGTCGCCGGAATCTCACCGGAAAAGTCACCGGAGACCGGCGGCCGGTTGCCGGAAAAGTCACCGGAGACCGGTCACCGGAAAAGTTGCCGGAGCACGACGGCCAGTCGCCGGAGAGTGGTCGGCCGGTCATTGAAATATATTAAAAATTTAAAAGAAAACAAAAATTAAATCAAGTGTGAGATGTCCTAAATAACCCTATCAAATTTAGACCATCAGATTGATCAAAGAATGATCCAATGGCTAGGAAAGGGTTGGAACAAAATCCAACCCTTGGAAAAGGTTGGCTGCTGATCAGATCAGCTGCCGCTGAGTTTCACCCAGCTCCTCTCTATTTCCACCTCTGAATTCAGTGATAAAATTAAGATGAGTATTAAACAATATAAGTATATATTGTCCTAAATCAAAATCATACAATTGTCTATATTTTATTTTAATATAATATAAGATTGATATTTAACCCGTTAATTGATTAACAAAAGTATCTAATATGAAAATTTTAGTAAAACTTTGATTTTCTTTGACGAATTCAAGGTCACACCAAAATTGATGAACACTCACATGGTGGCTTATAGAGGCTAAAAAGTGTAAAATGTCGTAAGTAAGTAATCCACAACTTGTTCACGTGCAAAAACCCTAGCTAGCTAACTTGAATTACTAATTATTAGGCTAATATATATGTATAGTTAGGGTTATAGGGATGTGGAGGAGCAATATCAAATGTCAGGGTACTTGTTAATTAATGCCAAGAACAAGTGTTTGGAATGTCAAACTAGCTAAATCAAACTTAGAGAGCCCTGCTAGCCTCTACCTAGCTACCCATTTGTGTTATAACTTTGGATACTAATTTAAGTGGTTTTTTTTTTTATAACTAGAGTATGATCGAGCTTAGTAAGAATTCATGAGAGAATTAAACTACATGTATCATGAGTTGTTTAATTGTAAAAAGTTTAACAACATGAGATGTAGATGAACAATAGAGAGAGGAAGTAGTGGTTGTACTTGTACATGTGCAATAAATGCCTTCATCTATAGAGCTTTGGGAACATGTTGTTATACTAAACGAATGGATTCAACCTGTCTCATCAACGATAAATGTGATTACACTATGCTATGCTATATATGGTGGAGTTTGACAACCGATCCTCATTTCACTCTTATTGTTGATAACCTATATACGTACCTATAGGCGTTTGGCTCTTGGATACTTCAAACATCACGTGAGTACTAGTCGAACCTTTCCTGACTCATGTTATGACTCTGTTATTATCGAAGACCCCGACAATATTACGATCACATTATCTAATTTTACTATTGAATTGAATTTGAACTAAATGTGAACTTTACGATTACTAACTTGTTCATTCGGTACCACCACTTGTCATAGATAGATGCTACACATATAATTAATGAATAACTATTAGAGCATCCACACTAGACTTGCATATTGAATTGCAAGATGACATGGCAATAACTTTGCAATTGCAAAGTGAATTGCATGGGTGTGGAAGACACCATTTTTCTTGCAAGCTTGCATTTGTTGCAATTCACTTTGCAATTGCAAAGTGGGCCCATCTTAGTTAGTTTATAAAATGATATGTGTTTATTTAATGATTGTATGATAGTTAGGTATATTATAGTTATGTACTAATTTTAATTATGCTATTTATTCATTTTAAACCAAAAGTAATATTATATATATATTATATACATATGAGTTAAATAGAATAAAATTACATAATATTAATAATAAAACCAAATATATATTAAATATTTTACAATCCCAACCATAGTAAAATATAAATAAATAAAAAACTACAATCATTAATACCAATACAAAAGTCACTATTCATGCTTTTATGAAAATAAATCGATAGATAGCCGTGAAATTATTCGTCATCCATTAGCTCTTGAATTTGTCTCTCGTTGAGCTATGAAATAGATTTGGAGACGAGTATGATGATCACTAATAATTTACTACCGCTTTATATGTACTTGTGTTATTCGTCTATCCATATGTATGTGTATTGTTTGAATATTGTGTTGTTATTAATCAACTTACGGACTCGTGAAATTATTTAATACTTTTTAATTAAAATATATATTAGTTGTATTTATTTTATTTTATATGAATAAAATAAATTATATATTAATTTTATAAATTTCTAAATGCATATTATAATTAATATTTATTAGCTTCATTGAAAGTATAATTAAACATTAGTAAAGTGATAAAGATAAATAATTAAATGAAAAGAGAGTGTGGTCCCACCAAATAAAATTGTAAATGATTTGCATTGGTGTAGGGTGAATGAAATTAACAGTGACTGGATTGCAAAAATGTTTGAGATGGCAGTGGAGACCACATTTGCAATTGCAATGAATTGCATGAGTGCGGATGGTCTTAGAGAATGAATATGTGTATGTAGACTCTATATATAGTGTAGAGTAGTAGGAACTAAGATTTGACGAAATGAGGAGCAATGATCGACATGAAGACAAAAAAAAAAACATATATATATATATATATATATATAATGTGTGATTTTGGATGTGAGTCCTTAGAAGATAAGAGCAAAAGTAGAAGGGGAGAAGAGTTGGTTTTTGGGGGAATGCAATATTGCAAAGAGAGACTCAAAAACATTTGAAATAAAACTATCTTCTTCTTCCATTTTTGGTTCTTTGTTTTGTGGGCACATGTGGGGAAATCCGCATTTTCAGCAAACCCAATACCCTATCATCATCATGTATCATATTGGGCATTTGGCAATGGGTCTCCTCATTTTCAAACGTAGTAGTTGAGGTTTTCATTCTTATATATATTTGTTTTTTTTTTCCTTATAAAAAAAAGAACATGTTGTTCGTACCAAAAATACAATTGATTATGATTTCAGTATGACAGAACTGAATTGACGAGACACATATGGATTGGGTGCTGGATGATTTAGGACTAAATGAATGAAACGATTGCACGCACGTCTGAGAGGAACTGAATTGATGATTTGAGTATGACAGAACTGAATTGACGAGACACATAAGGATTGGGTGTTGGATGATTTAGGACTAAATGAATGAAACGGTTGCACGCACGTCTGAGATGAACTGAATTAGTTCTTGATCATCAGTCTAAAAGGGGTTATTGGGAGCTACGTTTTCCAATGATTGATCAAATTAATAATAATAGAGATAAGATGGAGAGTAGGGAAGAGAAGTAACGGAAAATTTATGGGGTTTGGAATTTTATAGCATATTATTCGTTGTTATTTACTATCAAAATAGATAAATGTGACTTGCAATCAGCCAGGGCATTTCTGCCTACTTTGCTTTAGCATAAGTTGTAGTATGCGAACTGCAAATGAATTGTAAATGTGTTCAAATTGCAATTTGATCACTTTCTTTACCTATTTTACATATGGATTATTATTATTATTAATTTGATAATATGAGCAGCATTGATAAAATGATAATATATAAGTTAGGCTTAATTAAAGGAAATTGTATTAGCCGTCACAATCTCTTGAATTACTTATCTCGATATCACGTTTGTTGGAGGCACACCAATCAAGGAGAGCACGACAAGCGTAATTGTTTTAACTTTAAATCAATCAACGCATAGCCAGACCAGCGGGACGTGACCTCGAGTAAAGAAAAATGACCAAATTGCAATTTGACTACATTTGGACCAAATTGCAATTTGGTCACATTTGCATTCATCGTATTATGCTAAAGCAAAGAAAAGCAGGTCGTGCTGGCTGGTTATGCGCTGGTTGCAAGTCACATTTGTCTATTTTTGGATATCTTCATGCGTTTTGCCACTGACGGTACATATATAGCAACGAATAAAGTCCTATAAAATTCCAAAAGTAAAATTTATGTGGTTCGAGAATGATTCCTACTCCACGTTCAAACAAGTTTAGGATAGTCTATCTTATTCCGTACAATTTTGATCCTTGAGTTTCACTACTCAAGTTACAGTCAATGACTCTGTTTTTTTTTTAATCTCGATATACACACAAAATAAAATTAACAAAGAGGAGGGCCAAGAACCACATCAACATTGAACAGCAACAGTATGCTTGAGTATCTTATAGGTGGTACGACTAGCTATTGCTCTTGATCTTGGAGGTCGAATAATTTAATAATTTGGAAATTACGTAAGACTCTTCTTTTTACCATGTTCAGTGTGGTATGGAAACTGCAGCCCCACATTAAAGACAAGACCACCTTAATAAATAATTAATTATTAATAATTAAGATTAATTAAGCAATGTGTGATGAAAGTCAAAAGTTAATCAGATTGTTTTATTGTCAATTAGTGCGAACTCACATGCTAGTGTATATAATAAGACATGCAATGTGGAGACAAATTAAATTATTAACCTAAAGTAAGTTTTTTACTTACCAAAGTCTATGCTCCGTGAGTACTATGGTCAACTCAATTTCTGTAATTTGAATTGATTCTCATATATATAACTCTTTAATAACTCACTTAATACTTAGAGTCTATGTCTTTTTAAAACATAAACTTAAATTATTTCATACTAAGATTCACTCCACCGAAAAATTGTATGAGTTTTAGGAGAGGTAAGAACAGATTCAAGAAATGATCTATTCAATTAATCGGATGTCACTTTATGATTGTCTTCCCTTGCTAGCCGTCATCAAGGGTTAGCTAATTCTAGGACAGAACCAGGATCAGATCTTGCCCTGAGCCGAAATTTGAAACAAATTTTTTTATTAAATTTTAATAATAGTATACTACTAAGATATATAATATATTATTTACTTTTAGTATGTAATGCTATATATTTGTCGATAGATCATTGCGGCCGATATGTTTTTTCTTAAGATTATTAGTATTATTATTGACCAAATGAAAATTGGAATGTGCCACCGGTGATTTTTTCATTAATTTGTATGATTTATCATCAAATATTGTATTCTTACTCATAAAATGGTATTGGGATTACTCAACCATTTACACATATTGACGGAATATTTTTTCCCGAGGAATATTAGTACGAGAGAATGGTATGATTAATATGATTGAGTATATTAACTATATATAAGTTTTCTTAAAAAGACAAAGGTTTAAAATATATTTAGTTTTTAAGTTTGAATAACAATAAACTGAGCCGGATTTGAAATTTGCACTGAGCCAGATTCGAAAAAAGCACATATTTACACTCAAATTTAACGTTTGAGACCGAAAATGAGGTGAGCGGGGGCTAGGCCCGGGCTCCCCCCTATCTCCGCCCCTGGCTAATTCCCTTTGTAGGATTAGGTCCACTAAAATAAAACGATGACTATATATAGGCTACTGAACACATGTTAGTCGATCTTTTTTGTATAAATAAATTGTCATAACTCTATTGAAGAATTTGATGTCACAACTCACGGCAATTACTATGGTGACAACACTTCTTTTGTTGTCATCATGACAACACTAAAATTGGTACCTAAAATTAACAAATTAAGTACTTAATATGAAAATTAGTACTTGTAAATTCAAATTAAGAACCTATTATGAAAAAATTGGTACCTAAATTTAACAAATCGAGTTCTTATTATGAAAAACGGTACTTTGCGAATTCAAATCATGTACCCACTACAAAAAATTCAGTACCCAAAATTCAAAAAATTGGTACTTTAATATTGTTGTCATGGTGACAACAAAATAGGTGTTGTCACCGTAGTAAATCCGCTCACGGACGACAACTCACAACTATCACTTCAAATAGATTGTCATAACTGTATTGAAGAATTTGATGTCACAACTCACAACTATCACTCAAATAGATTTGCCATAACTCTATTGAAGAATTTGATGTCACAACTCACAACAATCAACATTTCTATCTTTACCGTTAAATTGTATATATTTTCCTTGAAATTTATATTGAGTTTGAAAACCCTAATCATTAATAATTAAGTCATAATTTCTAGTACCGACAAAGCCCTTAATTCCTATATTTCCAAAGTGAAAGATGAATGAACCAAGTGTCATGTATTATCTTTTCTTAGGGTAGAAAAGTGAGTGTAAAGCACCCTTACTTATGTATTATCTTGAATAAGTAAGCAAATTTAATCCTACTTTATCCTTTCCATAATCATATTAATTAACAAACCTGAGTGAGTGACCCACACACGTGAGGGCTTAAAAAGAGTTCCCAGCAAACCTTGGTACTAAATACTAATTAAGCACTTAGTGAAGAGAGGGCATCCAGTCAAAGTCAACTCTCCTTTTAAATTTCAAGGAATTCCGAAAATGGTTTTGAACACAAAAGAATGAATGATCAGCTAGGGGACAATCTGTTCTGGGCCGGTCACTGTCCCCTTAGCTTAGCTTCATCTCCAGAAAGTGGTCTAAGTCCAAATCACAATCATCAATGCTCTAACCTTTAATAAACTATATATTTAGGAATGAGAGGTGGACTGTTTCTTTCTCATTAATACTAATTAATAATTACTATTAATCCACTTTTAATTAATTTATAAAAAAAGCACTTTTAGTGCCCAGAACTCCAAGCAGCAGCACATGACACCCAACAATTATTGCTTTTTTTTACCCCATATAATTTGTTAACCGGTATGGAAAACTATAAAGATTGTTATATGAACAATGAGAGAAAGTAGGAAGAAACGCAAGAGAGAAAGAGCAAGAGGAGAATGGTTTCTTTCTTATTCATTACAATTGATACAATGATGTGCTTTATTTATAGGCGCATAATACATAATTCATACGTATATGCTAATATAATTACATATGAATGGAGAGAATAATGGGTTATGAATAGACTAATATAATGATGTATTTCGAGTTCAACTCTTATCAAAGATAGCTCTAAGTATTTTTGTTGAGAGCTAATTAGCAGTTGAAAGAACATTTTAAGGTGACGAACTTATATCATTTCATGGTATATGAACTTTAATACTGGGTGATGACGTTAGATTTACCATGTTTATCTCGCCACATTTGAACGAAATTCCCCTTGTTTGACACCTTATTGTGATGTTTTCGAGTGAGTTTTGTGAAAATTGCGTTTTATTCCCCGCTGGCCCTCTTTTGGGTCGTTTGATGTGTTTTCAAGTTGTTTTTGATGAGATATTAGGTTACCATATTGTGGATGACCTTTCTACGAGCTTGGCGCTTCAAACAGGGACCAATTCGGAGTACAAACGAGGCGGGGAGCATAGAAAAAAGTAAGGAGTTGGAAATGTTTCTTGTCCCAGCTCAAAAAGTGCTCATTTTGTGGTAAAATGTGCGCCGACGCACTTTTTAAGTGTTGCCAGGCGCACTTTTGTAATTACATTCGGCGGAATTTTTCTTCAGCAGAAAAAGTGCCACTTTTGAGGAGAAAAGTGTTCAGGCGCACTTTTCAACTCTTCCAGACGCACTTTTGACAATTTTCAGTTTTTTGACGAAAAAAAGGGTTTTAAACCCAATTTTGAGGAGTTTTAGAGAGACACGTTTTACTTCAATTTTTTCTCTTCTTCCCTGACGAACCAGACACTCTCGGAGGAGAAGACGAAGCTTTGAAGACGCGACTGGGCGAGAAGAAGCAAGGGTTAGCTCGGTAGATTTCTTGAGTCGTCAGGATTAGGATTTCTCGGAGTAAGATGCTTTCTTCTCCAGTTTTCTCTTCTATTGTTTCTCTGATTTCTTCTTTTGCTATGTCTGGCTAAACTCTTTAGGTTTGTTCAGATTAGATGAAGTTTTAGTCAGATTTTGTATGGATGATGTCGGGTTCTTAACCCGTTAATGTTAATTGAGGTTAATTCAGACTTATATGGGATTTCTCCTTAACCCTAATTTGAAGCTCTAAGAATTCGCAGATTGACCATATCGTAGAATTCGTTTCATCTTTGATTTCGCGGTTCTGACCATGGACGTGAATCATTCTAGGGTTTAGGAGGTCATTAGAATTAGCCGGTGTCTTGACCATAGGGCCGATGAAACTAATCTCTTTTGCATATCTTTGTGGCATTTCGTTGTTCTTCGTGCATTGTTGAAAATTTGCTAGTTATCTTGACCATAGGAACTCGTAGGTTTGATATGATAGTTTCTCTGCGTCCTGACCATGGAGTAGGGATTGCCAAAGGAAATGTCGAGCCTTTAAGTCTGTTGAAACCGAAGTTGCTTTGCATCATCCGTCTAAATCGAGCTAGAGCGGATTTGAGTCTGGACAAACGCCTTAGTCATTATTTGAAGCTCCAACTTGTTTGCCTGCTTTGATTAATTTAAATTGTTTTCATAGTTAATTAGATCATATAAAACCAATTTCAAACCAAACGTTTAAACCCGATTAGCTTTAATTCACTTTCCTGAGTAATAGAAACAGAAAGACCCTAGGGAAAAACGATCTCTTTGGAGCAATCCATTGAGTAAAACTTAGTGCGCATTAATTTTTGCACCAAGTTTTTGGCGCCGTTGCTGGGGACTTTTCTTTTTCTAGGAAAGGAATTGTGCATTTAAGCTTTTCATTCATTCTTCTTACCATCTCTTTTCTCTCCATCTTTTCCCATGATTTACCTAGGTGGTGCTCTTGAGTTTTGAGATGTAGGATTACAGGATTGTCTCAATGTACATAGAATTATCCTTTTAAAATTTGAGTTAAGGCATTGAATTGGAATTGGATTGTCAATGTAGTAGTGGTAGATAAAAAAAAAAAAAAAGCAGTAGCAGTAAATAGTAAATAGTGTAGGCCGTTTGGAGTGGGTGGGTGAGTGGGGGCCCTGGATATAGGCCATTCATGACATGATCAATTTTTTTAGAAAATCTCAATTTTTAGGGTGAATGAATTTAAAAGTGAATAGATTATAAAAATATTCGTGGTGATAGTGAGAGTCATTTTTGTAATTACAAGTGAATTGCATGAGTGCTGATGGTCTAAGAATGGTTTAATATACTTATTGATAATAGAGTCCGGTTATTGATAATAGTGGTTCTCAACTAGCTGAGCCAATACACTTTAATTCGAGAGGAAGACAAAAAAGTTAGAGAAAATTGTAAACATAGTAAAGAGTGGATGTTGTAGTTGTGTCACAAAATTCTCTAACGTGGCGTCTAATGTGACCCTAATAAACCCTGCTCGACAAGAGCCCATCATTCCAACGTCCACAACTTGGTCTTCTTAGGGCCACAACACTTTTTTTTACCATGAAAACTTAGATGTGGTTTTCTCCATTGAATTAAAATAGCTCCATAATTTTTCATTCTACTAGAATTCAATTACAGAAAAGTGGCAATTCAAATAGAATTAAATCTTTGTTTTCCACTATAGATAACACACTGCAATTAAATTTAATAATGAAATGAAAGACTATCGGTAAGGGAAACAACAAATCCCACATGTTAATTAGTAAGGGGTTTGAAATCATGAGTTAATTTGGGAGGAAATGGGCCAGTTACCAATTTCAATTTCTGTGAAATTCAGTTAGTTATTTGTCGATGAAAAATAAGGCGTCCGAATTGATTAATTCCGTCCCTCAAATGGATAGAGATTATATATATACTTAATTAATCGTAAGGAATAGTACTAGCTAGTGTCGACTGTAGGCTGTAGTTGTTGCTGCCATGTTAGTCTGTTAGGATTTTCGAGTCAGACTTTGGAATTTTGCACATTCTCCCAAAACAACACCCACTTTTTTGAACCCTGGTTTTAGGGAGGGTGGAAAAGAATGAAGCTACGGATGAACGCATGTGTGTGTATGTTTTTTTTTTTTTAAAAAAAAATTGGGCTATATTATCTTTTAGGTAGTGAAAGGTGACAATTAGGGTTCTTGGGTTCATCAATTTTGGGGCTAAATTAGTTTGAATGAATGACCATTACTTGAATAATTACCATTAAACTAATGAGCAATGGTGCTCACGTGGAGATGATTAGTTGAAAGATAGAGCTTCCCATTTTGGCTCCTCATCCCTTAATGATTCAATCATGTTTCAAAAAATTTAACTTTTTTATTATCAAACAAATGCTATAGATGGTAAAGGGAGAAAGAGTGTTGATAAAGTCTCAAATTCGATCTTTAGTTTCTCCATTCACGTTATCGATGTACTATTTAAATATTTCTGAAATTTTCTTCATTTTTTGTATGTATTTATGTATGTAGGTGTATGGGATTGGATTCGAGTTTTTTTTTACCCTAATGGATGGTGAATTCATATTTAAATTCCTGCTAGAGATACAAGTTACTACCTGAGATGCAGTTTTTAGTTACATTGAAGATCGACCCAAGAGTAATAGTCTAAAAAGCAGAGTTCACATGCTGCTTTGGAACACAATTACGAGCTCTATTTGCAGGGAGAGATGCGCTCGGATTTATGGCAACTTACATACTTCCTTAGAGAACATTACTGAAAGGATTAGATATGATGTTAGGTTTTTTTTTCTTGCAACGGGAAGAGTTGACTAGAATGCTATTCTAGCACACTCATACGATCCTTTATCTTAACTTTTGTCTTTCTTGTTTGTCCTATGAAATATACAGTTCTTCATTGATATTAATGAAACGAAACCCAACCTTTTCATAACACAAAATCATATTTAAATTAACTCATTATCAATTTATGAAACATGCTCATACGTTACAATTCGAGAACAGACCTACATAATTTCTGGGAGATTTTTGTACTTCAACCAATGGGAAATCGACACGTAACTCTATAACTCAGTCATTCGCAAGGCCACTGTTGCCACGTCAAGAAGCTTGGACAGAGGGCGAGATATGATGCCAAGTCATCAAAACGGTGGGGGCCCAGACGAAATCTTTTTGGAGGCTGAAACGGTATTGGCGTGAATACTGAACATGAATGGTGGTGATGGAGAGAGTACGGGGTCATATGTACGGTCGTGATTTGTTTAGAAAAAATAAAGAGTAGGAGATCGAAAAAATAAGAGTTGGATTGGATCAGAGACAAACAGTGAAAGCGGATCTCATTGGTTATGGAGGTCAAATATTCATCTCAGCCTAGGGATGGTTGAGATTGGACTGATTCTGACAATAGAAGAAGAAGAAGAAGAAAGATTAAGATCAGGTCCATAATTCTTTTTTTGAGTAGGGATCAGTTCTGGATCACCAAAAGTGGGATCAGTTGATTTAACATTGAAAATCTTACACATTTATCTCCCAAAAAAATATGGGTTATGATTTCTTAAAACGATAGAAATCTTCAAAATCACTGACCATTTCAATTTCATGCATGTTCTTGCAATTCATCGGCTCACTTCAAAAGGCGAATCAATGATTTATTGTATGATCTATGGATATGAACACGCTATTAAAATATATACCAATTAGAGAAAAGTGCCACACATATGACTCAATAACGTTGTTAAGTGATCAAAAACTAGTTAGTTTTCATAATTTGTGCAATCATCGATAAGTAGTGAAAAAATAACTCGACGGAAATCTCTCGTATAACCTGCTCCAAATGGTATTTGTTCAAGCATAAAATTGTCACCCCCTTGAGAAATCCGTGTCATCTAGCTTGCTTTAATGTTCACCATTAGAGATGTCATCGATAGAATCCATAATTTCAAGTAGAGAAATCCTACTTTTAGGGATTGGAACCCTAATTTCAAAGAGAAACGGTGAAGACTGGAAGACACACAGGTATTGGTATAAAGCCTATATTTATATTGGGCTTTTATATGGATTCTTCCTAGGGAGGCTTGGGCTTATATAAAAAAAATATTCTACTTATTTACAAAAGCAACGACAGTATTGTACCATTGACGACGCTTGTAGAATCAGGTCAAGAAGCCCAAAACCTTATTGACGGTCTTCATACAAAACAAGGCCTATTAAATCTCTACCTAATTTGAGTGTGGTTACATTTATTGGGATAACATATACATTTAACCGTTTCTATTTATTTATTTTATTTTAAGTTTTCACTGCTCAACTAGTTCTAGTTTTCGTGTTAGACAACTTTTATACGATTCAAAAAAATATCTATGAATTTCTCAATGACCCCATCTTTTATTGAACCAAATTGTTTTCACTCGAGTGATTGTCATTATTACGTTTATTTTTCTGAAAACATTTATGACTATCTTTTTTTTTTTTTGAGTAAAACTTCCTTTCATTCCAAGAAACAAGTTACAGTTTCGAAAGCAACAAACAACCTATCCTCAATACCAAAGCTAAACATTCAGTAAATCAATCCAGTCTTCAGGTAGACTATTCGTTCGCGCTGATTTAGCCACCCAATCAGCTTTGGTATTTGAGGATCGTGGCGTGAAGCATACCGTGATCCAAGGGCACTCTAAGAGTCTCTGTGAAATATGTGAAATTAGGGCCGAACACTTCCACGGCCACTGAATTTGAGTATCATTGAGTACTTTGACCAGGGAGAGGCAATCAGAGTTTATCTGTGTTGCGACTTGCCTAGTTGATGCCAAACTAACCGCTTCGTTGATTGCTTTTGCTTCTGCAACTATTGGAGATGAGCAGAAAAAGGTACCACTCCTACCATCGCAAACCTGACCATGGATGTTTGTCATGACAGCACCATAAGCCGCCTTCGGGGAATCTTTTTGGAAAGACCTGTCACAGTGAATTACTAAATCAGCAATTCTCGGCGGTGGACAGGGAGGTCGATGGGGCGGGAGGGAGTGGTTAAAGTCGTTGCTTGAATTATGGGGTCTCATATGTTGAGTGTTGATACTGCAATCCTTCCAATCCTCCAGATCTCGAGATACTTTAAGATTTGTCGTATATAGAGCTGGATCTATCCCTCTGAAAATTTTCTCGTTTCTGGCCTTCCAAATATTCCAGAGGATCGCTGCCACTTTTCTGGTCTCCTGAGTACCTGACAAAGAAAATCGAGGGAAAATCCATTGGGCAAAGTCCGTGTCAACCGAAGGAGGAGATAGGGTGGGAAGAAGATTTAACCAGACTTCCCTAGCATGAGGGCAAGAGAAGAGGCAATGCCAAGTGCTTTCAGCTTCCCTGGAGCAGATCTGACATAGGTCATCAGGGGAACACTTTCGTTTGTTGAGGTTAACTTTAGTGGCTAATATATCCTTGGCACATCTCCAAAGAAAGAATCTGATCTTAGGCGGGAGGGAGAGACTCCAGAGCCACTTCCATAACTTTTCATTATTGTTGCCCAGATTTGGAGGAGGATGGCTCGATCGAACGTTTCTCTTTGCATGGTAAGCGGAGCGCACAGTGAACTCACCATTCATAGTGAAACTCCACTTCCAATCATCTGTCATTCCCTGAGGACCAATAGGGACAGAGAGAACTGCTCTAGCGTGGATAGAGGATAAGTAGCGGGCAATCTCCTCCTCCTTCCATTCACGAGTCTCGTGGTTGATCCATTCGAAGACAAATCTGGATGGGCAGCCATTGAACGGAGTAAGGAAATTAGGCAAAGGGGGGATCCATGGGTCGTAATTGATGTCTACAGTGTGACCGTCTCCAATCATCTTAATCGCTCCCAGAGAAATAGTATCACGAGCTCTGGATATACTTGACCAAATCCAAAAAGGACGAGCTCCCTTTTTTGCCTTGATGAACTCACAACGGGGGAAGTAGATACTCTTGAGAAGGCGAACCCAGAGAGCATTTGGATTATTCATAATCCTCCACCCTTGTTTCGCTAAGAGAGGGAGATTAAAGTCGGAGAAGTTCTGAAACCCAAGCCCACCTTCCATCTTAGAGCGACACAGAGTCTCACCATTGCTCCAGTGGATTGAGCGCTTCTGAGGGTCCCCTGACCAGAAAAAGTTACGAACAATAGAATCCATCTTTTGGGAGAGACCCAGGGGGTAAGAAGAAGACACTCATGAGATAGGTTGGGATGGCTTGGATAATTGATTTAATTAGGGTTTCCCTGCCTGCTTGAGATAACATCTTCCCTAGCCATGTCTGTCCTTGTTTCTCCATTCTCTCAATAAGAAAGGAGAAGGTCTCCTTTTTAGAACGCCCCAATCAGTTGAGACTCCAAGGTACTTCGAGTGACAGTCCAATGAAGCAAACCCCAGCAAATCCTTAATGTCTATCTTAAGGGTATTTGGAGTGTTAGCACTGAAGAAGATAGAAGACTTATCTCGATTTATCTCTTGTCCCGTGCACTGACCATAAGTAGCAAGCACATTCATAATAGCCCGAGCCTCGGCAACGGACGCTTTTCCAAAAATAACCGTATCGTCGGCGAAAAGGCAGTGGGTCAAAAGGGGAGATCGCCTTCTCAACCGAATCCCAGAGCATGCATTGTTTTGAACATTTCTTTCCACTAGGAAAGACAAGGCGTTTGATAATAGGATAAACAGGAATGGAGATATGGGACACACCTTGGCGAATACCCCTAGAAGGCTCAAAAACTCGGTAGGGTGGCCGTTGAAGAGGATCGAGAACCTAACTGTCCGAATACAGGCCCGAATCCAAGCAATCCACCGCGTATGAAAGCCGTAAGCCACCAGGATTCTCTCCAGACAGTTCCAGTCAACCAAGTCGTAAGCTTTCTTCATATCCAGCTTGAGCATCATATCAAACTGATTTCCCGTCTTCCTAATTTTGAATTGATGGAGAACCTCGTGGACAATAATCACGTTATCTTGTATCAGTCGCCCTCCAGTGAAAGCAGCTTGGACTTCAGAAACCATAGACGGAAGCCATGGTTGAGACGAGACGCCATGATTTTGGAAATCACTTTGTACCTGAAGTTACAACAACTAATAGGCCTGAAATGGTTCATCCTAGTAGGGATTGGAATTTTTGGGATCATCGCAATGTGTGTGTCGTTCCATCCCTCATCAATCAAAGCCGTTGTAAAGAAATTCTTGATATCTGTGCAGAGGTGTCCCCCTACAATATCCCAAAACTTCCTATAAAAGTGGCCAGAGAAGCCATCCGGACCAGGTGATTTCCCTGCCCCCAGAGAGAAGACGGCATCACGAATTTCCTCATTAGTAACCTCCCGACATAGATCTTCGTTGATCTCATCCCCAACAATACTAGGGAATCCATCAAGAGAGACTTCAGCATCGAGGTTCAAGTTAGCCGAAAATAAATTCTTGAAGAAATTAGTCGCAAGGCTTTCCAGATGAGATGGGTTAGAAACCCAGTTATCAGCTTCATCCTGTAACTTTGATATCATATTTCTCTGTTTGCGGTATTTAACTACCGCATGGAAGAATTTGGTGTTACGAGCACCTTCCAAAGTCCAGTTTAGATTCGCCCTTTGACTCCATAATAATTCCTCATCCCTCCAGAGAATTTCAATTTCCCTTTCCAAGCGGGCTTGTTCTTCAAGAATTTCTCTTGATTTAAAGATCCCATGAATGACAAGAAGTCGTTTTTTGATGCTTTTCTCTCTTTGATGTTGATGAGCATAGAAATCCTTAGCCCAAGACTTGAGATTTTGTTTGCATAACTCAAGTTTCCTTCCACTCTCTCCGTTGCCCTCCCAGCTATGTTTAACAAGCTCACCGCATTGATTTTGATTCAGCCAACGAGTATCAAACCTGAACGGTGCCGCAGAGTGAGATGTCCTCCTCGATAGATCAATGATCAGAGGGCTATGGTCGGACCCAATAGGAAGTTCATGAGTCACTGTAGCGTCATTGAAAATTTGAAAACAACCCTGGTTCGCTAGAGCCCGGTTAAGTCGTTCCTTAATTTCGCTAGTTCCTTCTTGATTATTAGTCCATGTGAATGGATCACCAATGCACCCCAAGTCCATGAGTGCATTTCTTTCCACAAAATCTTTAAAAGGCTGCACCGAGTCATAACGAAGAGGCCCCCACCACTTTTTTCATGATCATACATAATGGCGTTACAATCACCAGCAAATAGTCACGGGTCACTACTAGTGGTTCTAAGACCATTACAAAAATCCCAAAAAATACGCCTATCTCTAATAACCGAAGGGGCATGCACAAAAGTAATATAACATCCTCCTCCAAGGTCGACCCAAACATCAATATGGTTCTTGCTACTACTAATGACCCTCAAAACGATCCCCGCTTTCCACCATAAGCATAACCCCCCCGCTAAACCTATAGGATCTACATAATAGCTATTCGCATAATTAAATCTCATTCTCTTACATTTATGACTATCCATTGTGCACTTTTTATAACATTTGTATGAGTCATACCCGCTACAGCTTCAACATCAAGTCATTTGGTATAAAAAAAAAGAAAATAACTTGACCCTTTTTTTAAACATTTTTGTACATTTTATATGAACATACTTGTACATTCCAAAGAGATTTAGTTTAAAATTATGGCTAGAGTTGTAGAAGAATTGAAAAGATTGATTCTTAGTGCTCAGCTTAGAATGTTGACTACTGGGCTGATCTTAGAATGTTGACTATTGGACTCAACCCAATACTTGTAAAGGGCCTGCCCAAAACTATTGGGCTTAGCCCATTGACGAAAGAACAAATGCAATTTTCAACTTGGCACTTGGCAGCATAGATATTTTCAGTTTTCTAGCTCTTGATAATTGTATTTAAATTATCTGTATTTTTTTCATTAATAAAGACATCATTAATAGGATTTTAAAAATTGAAAATTTTGAAGAGACATGAAGAGGAGATTTATACGTCTGAATGACCAACAATCAGTACGAGCTAGCTTACGACAAGATAAATCAATAATTGACGAAACGAAAGCTCTTTCTTATGAGTACGTGAGCTAGAATTGAAATTTAATCATTGTTGTCGACCAAAACCAATTTCATTCAACTCGAAATCAGACACGGTCATGAAAAAAAGATAGACAAGTTGATGAAGGGACTTTTTTTTTGGATATATATATATAAAATAAAAGCAAAAGGGACCATTTGTTTCTCACTTTTTTTTTATTAGCAAATCTTAGTATCGCTGGACATAATGGGCCTACAAATATCTGTAACAGTTGGCAAGGCCCATCAACGTACCAGGAATCTCTATCTACCCCCTTTTCTTCATAACTGCTGACACTCTGTACCAGTACCAAACCTTGAATCCCCATTCACTAGATTTGATTTAGTTTTTGTAGTTTGTACTACATTACCCGACAAACCCGAGGTTAAAAATAAATATAGGGATGGATGATTTGGTTGATGAAATTGGATTTCAGTTCATGCCCCACTGAAAATTGTAGTGTAATTATTTGAGCCAATTCCCAGTGGGACATGCACCCAATTTCATCAACCAAACGGCCCCTAAATCTTCACTACAGTAAATCTGTACAAAATTATATCTTCAATGCATAGCCTGCTTTCTCGTTAAGGGTCCGTGCAACGAATTTCGCATGTATGTACACCCTAATGAGACTATAGAAGAATGAAAATGCTTTTAAGGTAGCCGAAACGTTGTCGAAACCAAAGGTGCTTGAAACCGCAAATGGCGAAAAAGGATAAAAATTAGACGACATAAGAGACAGTTTCTTATGATACTCTAGTTTCATACACAATCATCAGAAAAATACAGTAGAAAATTATTGTATGTTATTTTTTTTAAAATTTGTATACCATTGGATAAATAATAAAGCAATATATATAAACAGGGCAGCTTATGAGAAGCAGTTTTTTCTATAGAGCTAATACTTTGAAGACAGCATGATTGAAGATTAGATTCCAATGATGGTTTTAGATTCACTACTCTCTCACAGTCTTACGTTGGCTTTTGTCATTTTCCATTCAACTTGCTTGCTTCCTTCCACATGAGAGATGAGGTTTTTACTTTTTACCCTCTTCCTCTTCACTTGAGGCTTAATGGTACGTATATCATACAAAGTTGATAGCATAGGGTTTCGTTGTTTTGAGATTGAAGAACCCTTAATGATGATCTATAGAACCCTTAACGTTGATCTAAATTGTTCTACCTCTAGTTCGAGTTTGCCCCCTAAGATATAACTCTCGTAGGAGAGAAAGAGACAACCATACACGAGTAAAAATTAAGTACCTACCCAAACCGAAAGACTTACCACTCTTTGACTTAGGAGACAAAGAAGCGTTTGACGAGTCACATAGTGGGCTGCCGTATTGGACCGACGAGGAACCACCAACAACCGAACCTGAGGAAGACCACTCAGAAAGTTGCAGATGTCTGTTACCAAAGCACCACCTTCGCAGGATTGAACAAGCCGGTTCGAAACTACATGAAGGACTTGCGTTGCGTCTCCCCTCTATCTCCACTTCTGACCACCCCATCAAACGACACAAAGCGCACACATCCCTAACAACCAAAAGTTCAAGAACGAAAGGGTTAACAAAACCAAGATAGGAAATACATGTTGGGAATAAAAGACCTCCATCAGAGTCGCGGATGACCAAGCCTATGGCCCTCTAGAACCTGTTGTCGTTGCACCATCGACATTGATCATGTTATCAATTTAAATAATTAAAGCTTTACCAAGTTTAGACTTTGAATAGTAGTACGTTTGCACGTTTGAGCAATCTGTTGAAAAAAAATGCATATACTAATTCAGGCCATCAAAAAGGTTTTGATCCAATTCATCATTCAAAATTCATCTAAGTAATTGATTTGTGTTACCCACCTTGACTAAATATTAAACACGTCACACCAACATTCTCCGTTTCTAATAATTACAACTAAATCTCAAACTTCAACGGTCACGAAATCAATATCTGAACCCCTCTTCCATGGTGATGAATGAAGGTTGAGGGGAAAAGTGGTCCAAACAAACAAGAAAAAGCAAAGCATTAATGAAGAGGCATTTCTTTCCATTGTCTCATAGCAAAATTCCTTACAGAAGGATCAAAGAGACATTGTTGTAGTGATCAAGAAAGGCAGAAGAAAAATTAAAAACAAAGCCACCCACCATTGATGGACCACAAGATTTTTTCTCATTAGCCTTTTGGTTTGGCCTCAATTTTACTGCTTGCTATGAATCCTCCTCATATCATAAGTTTTGGAAATTTGCAGATATGGTCCCCCCCACCCTTTCATTTTCATTCCAACTAAGACATTGGAAATCTGGTCTGAAGAGATCATCACTTCATTCTGGATATTAAGAGTGACCCTAAAATGAGAAACACAAGTTGCTTCCCCCCTGACACAGTCTTAGGAAATAATTTATTAGTGGAAACAGATCCAACCTATAACAGTCTACTGTGTATTTTCCAATCCAAATCTCTTCTTGGTTTTGTTTTCTTGTCAGTATCTATGTTTCCTTTCTGACAATTTGTCCTCATAGCTTTCCCCAAAGCTTACTTCCACATCCCCAAAATGAAATGGATGCATGTGCATTCTTTCAGATTGAATAAAGATGGAGACTTTTTTGCAGATTTGAAACCTACCCACCTAACAAAACAAGCTACAGTTGAAGTATTTAAGCTTGGAATGAAAGAAAGAAAGAAAGAAAGCCAAGAACTTCTCTACTGGGTTTCTCTCTGGCAATTTTTACCTGCTGGATGAAAATTCTGTTTGGGTCCCATCTGAGGAGGAAGAGTCACATCTGTTTTTAGGATACCCATTTCAGCTTTTTATCCAGATCAGATGACCAATGGGATTACAAAAGAGTATACATAAATTTCACATTTTGACTTTCTTTCAAGCAATAGAATAGATTATGTGCTGCTGCTGCTGGTGTGTGCATGGTTGAATTAATTATGGTCTCTTTCAGACATGTCTGCATCTTCTTCATGGGTAAAAAGGTTTGATCTTTTTTTCACTGTAGGTAAAGAAAGTAGAAACACCCACATGGGCAAAATTTTGAGAGTTTGATTCCAAAAAGGAGGAGCAAGAATTCCTGGTTTGGTTGTCCCAAACTGTCTGCATAAATGAATGTGTAGTGGTCATCATTTCCTATTTAGCAGAGAAAAAGATCTTCTTCCCCACTACCACCACTTCCCTCTCTTCTTCCCTTAGTTGTCAAGCATTAAACAAAAAACACAAACATCTCTCTGCAATCATTGCCAAATGTAAACCAGCAATATCTTATAAAAACTAATACAAACCATATGAGCTTCATTTCCATTTCATGACCAAGTCTTTTAATATAAGAAAGACCTCTGATTTTGTCTTGGCAGAAAGGTAAGATTTGTCTGCTGGTTTTTTAATTTCTTCTTCTTTTTCTTTTAGTGTAATGTCAGCTTGGAATTTCATGGATGGTTTCCAGGTGGGTTACTTTGAAGAAAACCCCTCACAATGAGTTGTCTTTCTGATCATTTCTTATTATTCAGATTCCTCTTTTGCAGCCAATTCTAAGCTGTTTCCTAAGTGGATACTTGAGATCAGCCAGTGTGTATTTGCATACACTTAGTCCCACCAAAAACAAAGGGAAAACAGATACTTGAATTCATAAAGAAGGCACCTTTCTCTTCTCTGGTCTTTTGTCTCTACTTCCTGCAGGTATTTGATATTTCCTTTCTTCATTTGCTTCATCCTCTACATTCTCTTCTGATGTCAAAACCCTTAATGAATGCTGCTAATTGCCTCCAAAGGCCCAAATGGTCAAGTCTGTAACTGAAGGAGACACATCAAAGACCTTAACCACATGTCAAAGCTATATGTTGTAATAGCTGGACTTTCTGGTGGTATAGTTGTGGTTTTACTACTGGCATTGGCTTTTAGGCTTTTGCGACACAGGTTCAAGAACTTCTCCAAGAGAAGTTCCGAGACCGGCTCATCTGACCCTTCTACACTTGGTAAGCTCGACTCGAATGTTGTAACAACAAACCCTCTTTCCAAAATCGATTCTTTTTCGATCAATGTATGTATTTTGTCTGTGAGGGTTTTTTGGCAGTAGAGTGGAATAGAGAAGGTGGAGATCAAGGAAGACGGTCAGTATCCGGGCATCCTCTATTTGGACAGCAGCACAAGGGGAGGCAGTTCACATTGGAGGAATTGGGTCAAGCCACAAGGCATTTCAGTGAGAATAGCATCATTGGGTATGGAAGCTTTGGTCCTGTCTACAAAGGGTTGCTCTACGACACGATTGTTGCAATCAAGAGGCGACATGGCCCTCCTCGAGATGACTTTGTAGCTGAGGTGACATATCTGTCAGAGATTCGTCACCGGAATCTAGTCACCCTCCTTGGTTACTGTCAGGAGAGTGGCTACCAAATGCTGGTCTTTGAATATGTACCAAATGGAAGCATGTTCAATCACCTTTTTGGTATCATCTTTCCCATTCCTTTTCCATCTGAGTTGCAATGTTTTTGGTTATGATCTTAGCAGCAATAGTTACATTGTTTCTTTGAGCAGATGCAGGATTCGAGTCACCAACGAAGCTCGAGTTCAAGCAGAGGCTATCAATAGCTCTTGGAGCAGCTAAAGGCAAGTTAAATACCTTATCATTCAAGCAACAGTACCATGTCAGCCAGTTGTATTAGTACTAGTTTAATTATGTGTAAAGAACACCTTTTTTCTCCAAACTGTTACAGGATTATGCCATCTGCATAGCCTCGGCCCTCATTTACAGCACAAGAACTTCAAGTCAACAAAAGTCCTCGTCGACGAGAACTTCATAGTGAAAGTCTCGGACGCAGGTATCTCGAGCCTCGTCGAGAAGATCGAAGAAGAAGCCGGCCCTTCTCATCAGCAGTCTAACATGAACAATGTGTTCAGAGACCCAGAGTAAAAGTTTCAAACTTTACCTCCTACCATGATCATTGAACACCTACTGGCATAAACAGGAAAACCCTTTTCTCACAATAGGCTAAACATAACCATCTCATCAGGGTTGAATCATCAGGAGGAAGCTTCAATGAACTGAGCGATGTTTACAGCTTTGGGGTGTTCCTTTTGGAGCTGATAACAGGGCATCAAGCTCACCAAATCCAGTCATTGGGATCCAATGAAGGCCTAATCCAATGGGTACTTGTCCAAATTCCAACTCGAATTATTGAGATGCTAATGGTTTGTTGTGACAGATTGTTTGTGGTTTTCAGGTGGCGTCTAGACTAAGTACAAACGAATTCGTGGACAGAAGAATAATGGGGAGCTTTACAACAGATGGGATGAGGGATATGATAAAGCTGATGCTGAAATGCATGAGCTTTCCTGGGAAAGGAAGACCAAAGATGGAAATGGTTGTTATTGAGCTTGAAAGGATTCGTGAGAAGGAAATGGCGTTAACCACTGTTATGGGAGAAAGCACTACCACCATCATTAAAGGGAGTGAATTGTTCACTTGACTAAATAAAATTTTAAAAAAATAATTATGATTAATTATTTGCTCTAACCTCGAAAATTGGTTAATTGTATAAAAAGGAGGGTGGAAATATTTGATTGTATTATTCTTCTTTCTGTGTACATTACTCTGTACTTTGCTACATATTTTGAATGAGAGCGAATTTCAAACATTTTATGGAATGCAGGCTTTCAACTCGGGTCAATTATGAGTGTACTAATAGCATGTGATTGGCGGTCACAACTCACGTTAGAGTATATTCTTGGAACAAGATTGAAGTTTAACCTTGTGTGTAGACGCCTAAAAGGCTAAAAGGCGACCCATTATAAAGATCTACTTTGTCGAGAGCTAATAAGTGACCTCGGATCCACCATGAGCACTAGTAATTAACACAGGTACTTGTTTGTCACGATAGTGAATCTAATGTCTTTGCTACGGTACCTATTCATGAAACAGGATCAGAATTTAGCCTAGCTATGATAAGGGTTTTCAATCGTAGAAGGGTCGGTAGGGATTTTATAATTTAGCAAATGAAACAGTGTGGATATATTATATTATTGTAAGAACATAAAGTGATAAGAGCAGTAGTACAATATGAAATTTCTGTGTATAGTAAGTTAAAAACTTTTTGGTAGACAGAAAGACAATGGAAGAGCTGTTTGAGCACATGGGAAACACTTGGAAGTCAATTGAAGAATCAATATAATTAATTATTAATTATTAAAGATGATAATGTAATGTGTATATATATCTCTCAATCAATGGCTAAAATTGCAGAGGATAGCGACTTGGCCTTCCGTAACGAACATGAAATAACCGTTGGGTAAAACTCCATCAGTTTCCTTTCTTCTTTAATTTACTATACAAATAGTTGGTTTTGTTTATTTTGTCAACAAATAATTGTCCCTCATTTCATCATTTGGATGGGTGCAATGGAACCAAATTGAGAGTAAGGGGAAGTATGAGAATAGTCAAGAGTGTTTAATCTATATTTGTCTTTCCACTATTACTTGTTTATTCAAGTTTTACGAATGATTGAGTCGCTAACTATAGCAGTTGGGTGTAGCATTTGAATTCGCGTGATTTACAGTCTTGGTCATCATCTTCAATGTGATTCTCATCTCCAACGCTTCTCAAGCTCGTCACAAGGAATGCTCTTTCCTTGTGAATTAGTGTAGCTTTTCATCGAACGAGACATTAGTTGTGTAACACCTCAGCCTAGAAAATTCCGATATTTAACCACTGGTTCAACTCATGTGTATACTATACAAGGAGTTTCTAACTACTCAAACACAAGTAATGCATAAAAAAAACAACAAATAACCAATGAGTAAGTATCTACAACCTATGCCAACTAGGTAAATCAAGGATTCCAATGTTCAACATAAACCAACAATCTAATGTTTAACCACTAAAACACTCAAATTGAATTAACCAATGAAATTCCATAAATCTCATTGAAAACAAAACAATAAAAGTGGACCATGTTCCTCCAAGCCGATACTCAAATGTACGCCAATGACTCGACACTTTGTTCATCTCCTCCTCCTAGTAGTCCTTTCAATTCAACGACATGAATACATGATGGACTACTCGCCATATCTCATACCAATGATAGAGGGAAGTAGAGGTTAGTGATAAGCACTAAGTATACTCTAAACCAATAGAGAATATGAACCAATGAAAGGAAGTAGAACCAAAAAACAAAACTAGTGATAGGAACCCATAATCCATGGTTAACAACCTAATAGTTGTATCCCTTGAACCCATTACCAATGACTGGTACACTCGAAGGCGAGAACCAGTGACCGAGGTCGATGACAATATCTCATGCTAAATGTCAATGAGATAAACAAGTAAACACCAATGAAGATTGTTACGCCCCGAATCTCTGAACCGTAATTTTTTTTTATACGTTCGAGAAATGACCGCAACTTGATGATTAAATGATTCCGAAACAAGTTAATTTCACTCATGGAAGGCGGGTAAGGAGTTAATAGAATCCTGGTTGCAAGGAAGCCAAGTATTCCACTTGGCCGAGTTGGTTAAGGAACTAAACTAGCAACTCAAAGTCATAGGTTCAAGTCCTTGCTCCAGCAAATCCTTTATTTTTATTAGTTTTCAGTCTTTTTGATAGATGATGACATCATAGTGACGTCACCCCCACAATCAGCATCTCCTTCTCCAATCTGCAGAAGCCGCCGCCACCTCTCTGTTCCAAGCATGACCAATCCTTCATATAATGGATGTTTGTCGGGTTTTGATGATTGTAAATCATCACCACGTGAATTCCGACCCCTCCTGCTCCATTATTGGCCTGAATATCGCCAAAACGGAGCTACCGTCGTCCACACAAATAAACGACCTTTCACTCCTTTCTTTCTCGTGACCTTGACTTTTGGGGTACTCCAGAGGGCATCGAGAGGCTTCTGAGTCGGCTATAAAAGCCAACAAGCCTTCGACTTTGAGTCACGAAACCTCACCGTCGTAGCTCCGACGAGAGTTGCGGCGGAGCGTTCCAAGCATGCCCAACCCTTGGAAAATACAAACCTGACATCGTCTTAAGCATGTAAATCTTTTCCAACCTTCAAAAGGTAGTTTCATGCGAGAAATAGGGGAATCCGAGCTTCACCGGAGCTTCATCGGAAGGAAGGTGTGTCTCCTGCAAACTTGGGGAAGAAGATGGCAAAATTGCAGTTTGGTCACCCGACTTTCTAAGTTACATCATGATCCTTCAGTTTAATTTTAATTACTGTCGCAATCCTAAACTATCAACTTGTGACAGATTCGGCCCAACTAACTTTTCAGTTAGTACAATTTGGCCAGGAAGTTACGGAAGTCCGTTAAGTCCTTATTTCCATCCGATTCAAGCTACGGAACCGATTTCCAAGTCAACTGACTCGATTTATAGGTGGGTTGGTTCAAGGGGTAAATTCCTAATATTTTTATTAGTTAATTTACATTCCATTAACTAAAATTGTTTAATTAAGTATTCTCATTCCCATTTATTTTGGAAATGAGCTCAGGTAATCACCTTAACACGGAACATTGGATTTATCGGATGAATAGAAGTGTTGGATTATTGGATAAGTGTTATACTCCTTAGGGAATATTAACTCCTTAGTATGACGTAATAATTGTTATGATATTATTACGAGGACTTATATATCACCCATAACTCCTATTCAAATCAGCTATCTTCCAAGGGTTAGATTTAACTCGGAATAAGATCGCTTGTGAAACGATGTGGCTTCGATTGCTTTGGTGGCTAATTAAACCAATGGATGGGGTGATGGATTGTTAAATCCATATAAACTATAAATCTATTACTTGTAGGTACTATAATACCTTGATGATTTGGATGACTAACTGTTGTTTGTTGGTTGTTCAGAGTAATGAGTGACGCGGATCCTCATTATTTTCGGTTTATAAAGTTATGATGCTTAAGGTTAGAGGGACTTAAGTAGTCCGAGTGACTCCCCTACTTACCTGGAAATTAAGACGGAAAGTCTTGGTTTTGACAACAAGGTGTCGTTTCTACGGAAAGTTCTATCTTTCCGGAACCATCGGTTTTATACCTAATAGTGTTTGATTCGGCTATGGTTAAGTCGTGATGTTATCTAATAATGTTTGGCACCTAGTGTATACAGGTGGAAAGTAAAGCCTCGCTAGCTAGTCCTCCGCCGGGAGCATCGATGGATACGGGTTCCTACCGGGTGATGGGAGTTGGGTATTGTTAGCCCCAATCGATTCACGGTAGATGAGTACGGATAGCCCCAACCGGATGATAAGAGTTGGGTAGAATTAGCCTCGACCGGATGATGGGAGTTGGGTATTGATAGCCCCAATCGATTCATGGTAGTCGGGAAGAATAGCGACTCTTGTGAAGTCCCTATTACAAGCTCAGGAGTAAGCCTTATCGATGATGGCGTAGAGGTTAGCTAGGCGGGAAGAGGGGACGCCCTATTGTTTAATGAAAGTTGATCGAGTTGATCTCGATGTTGTGTGGTACTATTGGAATCGCTCATGTGATGTCTTATTGACTTGTGATTATGAGTGTTAATGTTTCACATATAGGTCATGATTGGAATGTTGGATTAATATTCCCTGTGACAGGTCATTTGTTAAAAGGTAACGGTAATCTTCGTTACGGAAGGATGATTATGGAATTACTGGTTTGCGTTGTTAATTCCATTAAATGTGTTTATTCCTGTTTATACGGATTAATCATGATAACGGACTGACCCCGAGCCACCCACCAGTTTTGCAGGAATTTCCTGGACAAGCAACGAACCACCGAAGTTTCTTAAGGCGTGCCGGAGCAGTGGATCATGAGACGGTGTAATGGCGACTTGGAGAATTGCTCTCAAGTCGTTGGACCCAATTCCGCTGTAAATGTTTTAACGGTTAATACCCTATTTTTATGGTTGGTTTGAAAGTAGTTGGTCAAAGTTGTATTTTTCAACCTTTGAGTCATCGTCTGTCCCGGGACACGTTGTCGTTTTTCGTTTCATAAAATTGGGGTGTTACATTTTGGTATCAGAGCCGGCTTCCTCATGTTTCTCGGGTTACCAGGAAACACTGGAAGATCGGTCTGGTGCGGGAGTTATTCTGGTGATTTTAAAAGAAAAAGGGTATTAAGTTTTGACAGATTTTAAACCAAGGTTTAAAAGTGAAAGGTTTTCACAGGCACCGGTCTCAGATCTCTGCATCATGGCTCCGACACAGAAACCTCCACGTGAGACGTTCTTGAGTTCTATAACTAACGTTGTTGAAATAATCCGTTATTATGACAAATGGTGGGTGTGGCTGATATAGATGTTACAGGATTAAAGTAAGAATTTATTTGCTTACCAAGTGAATGATAAGGGTTCCGACAAGGATACAAACAACGGCAAGGACTGCTAAGGAAGTTTTGTAGGTAACTTCTATGTTTCCATTACGGAAACCACTATTAGCCTTATTCCTGACGGAAGATGCAGATGACGCAGCAGTATCGGGAATAGTCTCTCCTGAAATTGCCTGTCTTTCACTTCCGAAGGTACGCTCGTAGATGTTTAATTTTCGTAAGAGATCATTGATCACGACTTTGGCTCGATGTTGCATCGGGGGATCTAACCATGCAAAGTAATTACAATGGTTATTCATCCTCTGCCACAGACCAAGGGGATAGATGAATTTTTCTCTGGTTAGTTTTAAATAATAGTCGAAACTCGTAAAGCACTTTTGACTTACCGAGCGACGTCTTTTGCAGCTAAAGAACCTTCGCCCTGGATTTTCTTCCGTCCAGGATGTTGTTATAATCGTGGCTTCCCCGCACTGGCAAATGGGAAGCGTAGCCATTTCTTTGATATGAAATCGATGAATGAGGTTTTTCTTTTCTAACCTCTGTTGTGTTATCCAAAGCGTTCCGTTACCGTCTATTTAAAGGGACGAACCCTATCCACCTAGCCCTTGACTTATTGGACCCCTTTTTTTTGTCCATGCGTCCCGACATGAAATGAGTGGTGTCACCATTATTGTGACCACTCCCTTCTCGAATTTGGCTCCCATAAAAACCGGGTTTCGAAAACTTGACCACCATCACCATCTCTTTCGCTTTCCCTCCCTTGCTTAGTAAACTCTCTCAATTCCGGGAATGTGCTATCGAGAGGATGGCAGTGTGCGTGACGTGGGATTTGTAATCTTTGCCTTGATCATCCTGTGTGGTCAAATTTTCATTATCTGGAAGCTGATGTCAGAGACAGCTGAGGAACGATGTCGGGAACTCGATCGCAAGAACTTGCATGATTAGTAGATCGCTTTGATTTCGCACAACTATTGTTGTGGTAACTCATGTTTTAAGTTGTGATCTTGCTTTTGAGTTAGTTTTTTTTAAGGGAATAACTGGTTTGAATGTCTAAAGGTGGAAGAGAGGTAGAAAATTATTATTATTAAGAAGGAACTGGGTACATGAACTGGTAGTACAAAACAGCTACTCGGGCCGTGTTTTTAGAACTAACTCCGTGAAAGATCCACTAACTCGATCGGACGCTCTCGCTTCTTTCCCTTGTCAACCTCTAGTATCTTACTTGTCGTTTCTTGAATCCCGTCCCTAAACCGTTTCTTTCCACAGAAAATCTTGACTGTTCCCGCTTGGTTCGGTCTTCCTCTGATGGCAACTCCTGTCTGCGCAACATGAGCCATGTTAAGCGGAAAGCACCTGCCTACTTTTGGTACAGAAAGAAAAGGGTTTCCGAACTGATAAAAAATGGTACACCATCCTCCCTTAAAATGGAAGGAAAGATTCAGTTCCATAAGCTGGCTCATGCTGATGAAACTACCGGCAATGTTAGACATCAGTAACACGTCCGGTATGATCAAGGGACCCAACTTAACGGAACCCTTCCCTTTGGATTTTGCCTTGGAACCCCTTCCAAAGGAAACGAGTTGGTTAAACCTACAATCTAGAGAAATGAAAGAGTTTTCATTCGAAGTCATGTGATTAGGGCAGCTGCTATCTAGTGTCCATTCTATTTTAATAGAATCGCATAAGGGACAGAAATCGGTCAAGTAAGGATTACCAGGAGGGACTGGCAGACTCTCAGTGGTGGAAAAAAAGTTGAGGAATGGAGTCGCTCCTGCATTTTTCCTTCCTTCACCGAAAACTTCCATCTGAACCTCCCGTAAGTATTGATGAAATTCCATCAGAGTACCATACGGGTGACACTTGGAACCGAGCTTCATCTGGGTTAAATACCCAAGTGAAGGAAACGTTGATCTCCGACACAAGATCTACGTAAATCTCTCGCTTTCTGCGAAGACACGTGAACGGCTGAGAATCGTCCACCGCATCAGCTCTACTTTTGAGGCTCCGTTAAAGCCTGAACCTGTGTTGTCATGTCATTCTTTTTGCTTTTGACTTTCGAGTCCGAACGGCGGCTTCTTGGGCAAGCTAACCGTAACCTCTTCTTCTTTAAATTGACGCCCTCCCTCTAAGTCATTCTCTAAAGAAAAATGATTTGTTCTGATAAAACGGAAATCTTGAGTGGGATAAATTTCATCCTTATGATAGTCATTCTTCTCTTCGTGGCTATCACCTTCATCCTAAAATTATGCAAACACATAGACCGGCGAAGGCGTCAAGAAAATCCTCCGGAAGGACCAATTCGGCGGAGTCGAACAAAAGTCCCTTCCCGCATGCCTTAGTATTTCTTCGAATTCATGTTGTAACCTTATTCTCTTTCTTGTGGTTTTTGTCTTGGACATAAGAATGTATTGTCTCAGACGGTGCATACGTTCTTTAATCTCTGGCTAGTTGGTAAGAATTTTGTATCTCAGAATCCCTGCGGATGGCAGGTGAACCAAGAGATGCCAATAGTGTGTATCGATTCTTTAACTAGTGAATTTAAAAAGATGATCTCGTAATCCGCTTCTGTTTAACCATACTTGCCGACACTCGCAAGTGGGCGAGGCTCAATGATGACACATCCTCTTCCCCTTCTCTTTAAGAACCCCCTCTCTTCTCTTCTTTCTCTCGACAACCGAATTTCCGGTGGAAATCTTGAAGTCTTCCATCGCAGTCACTTCAAGAATGGAAAGGGTCTACGACGAGGACTACGCAATGAAGAAGGCTATCATCCTCGGAACAGGATGCCTCCTTCTCATTGTCTCCTTCTTTTACTTTGTATGTCTAGGTTATCGTAGAGGCGTCTTCGATGGACCTATGGAAGCATTCGAGAAAACGGTGATCATCATCTGTTTAGTGATCTTATTTCTAGCTTAGTTTTCTCGAATGAAAATTTAAGTTTTCTCACGTTTGAGAATTGCTCTGGTTTGGCACCGTTAAAGTTAATTGTCGTCTGATTTTGAGGATGAAATCTTTTTAAGGAGGGGAGAAATGTTACACCCCGAATCTCTGAACCGTAATTTTTTTTATACGTTCGAGAAATGATCGCAACTTGATGAGTAAATGATTCCGAGACAAGTTAATTTCACTCATGGAAGGCGGGTAAGGAGTTAATGAAATCCTCGTTGCAAGGAAGTCAAATATTTCACTTGGTCAAGTTGGTTAAGGAACTAAACCAGCAACTCAAGGTCATAGGTTCAAGTCCTTGCTCTAGCAAATCCTTTATTTTTATTAGTTTTCAGTCTTTTTGATAGATGATGACATCATAGTGACGTCACCCCCACATCAGCATCTCATTTTCCAATTTGCAGAAGCCGCCGCCTCTCTGTTCCAAGCATGACCAATCCTTCATATAATGAATGTTTGTCGGATTTTGATGATTGTAAATCATCACCACGTGAATTCCGACCCCTCCAGCTCCATTATTGGCCTGAATATCGCCAAAACGGAGCTACCGTCGTCCACACAAATAAACGACCTTTCACTCTTTTCTTTCTCGTGACCTTGACTTTTGGGGTACTCCAGAGGGCATCGAGAGGCTTCTGAGTCGGCTATAAAAGCCAACAAGCCTTCGACTTTGAGTCACGGAACCTCACCGTCGTAGCTCCGATGAGAGTTACGGCGGAGCGTTCCAAGCATGCCCAACCCTTGGAAAATACAAACCCGACATCGTCTTAAGCATGGAAATCTTTTCCAACCTTCAAAAGGTAGTTTCGTGCGAGAAATAGGGGAATCCGAGCTTCACCGGAGCTTCACCGGAAGGAAGGTGTGTCTCCTGCAAACTTGGGGAAGAAGATGGCAAAATTGCAGTTTGGTCACCCGACTTTCTAAGTTACATCATGATCCTTCAGTTTAATTTTAATTACTGTCGCAATCCTAAACTTTCAACTTGTGACAGATTCGGCCCAACTAACTTTTTAGTTAGTACAATTTGGCCAGGAAGTTACGGAAGTCCGTTAAGTCCTTATTTCCATCCGATTCAAGCTACGGAACCGATTTCCAAGTCAACCGACTCGATTTATAGGTGGGTTGGTTCAAGGGGGTAAATTCCTAATATTTTTATTAGTTAATTTACATTCCATTAACTAAAATTGTTTAATTAAGTATTCCCATCCCCATTTATTTTGGAAATGAGCTCCGGTAATCACCTTAACACGGAACATTGGATTTATCGGATGAATAGAAGTGTTGGATTATTGGATAAATGTTATACTCCTTAGGGAATATTAACTCCTTAGTATGACGTAATAATTGTTATGATATTATTACGAGGACTTATATATCACCCATAACTCCTATTCAAATCAGCTATCTTCCGAGGGTTAGATTTAACTCGGAATAAGATCGCTTGTGAAACGATGTGGCTTCGATTGCTTTGGTGGCTAATTAAACCAATGGATGACGTAATGGATTGTTAAATCCATATAAACTATAAATCTATTACTTGTAGGTACTATAATACCTTGATGATTTGGATGACTAACTGTTGTTTGTTGGTTGTTCAGAGTAATGAGTGACGCGGATCCTCATTAATTTCGGTTTATAAAGTTATGATGCCTAAGGTTAGAGGGACTTAAGTAGTCCGAGTGACTCCCCTACTTACCTGGAAATTAAGACGGAAAGTCTTGGTTTTGACAACAAGGTGTCGTTTCTACGGAAAGTTCTATCTTTTTCGGAACCATCAGTTTTATACCTAATAGTGTTTGATTTGGCTATGGTTAAATCGTGATGTTATCTAATAATGTTTGGCACCTAGTGTATACAGGTGGAAAGTAAAGCCTCGCTAGCTAGTCTTCCGCCGGGAACATCGATAGATACGGGTTCCTACCGGGTGATGGGAGTTGGGTATTGTTAGCCCCAATCGATTCACGGTAGATGAGTACGGATAGCCCCAACCGGATGATAAGAGTTGGGTAGAATTAGCCTCGACCGGATGATGGGAGTTGGGTATTGATAGCCCCAATCGATTCATGGTAGTCGGGAAGAATAGCGACTCTTGTGAAGTCCCTATTACAGGCTCAGGAGTAAGCCTTATCGATGATGGCGTAGAGGTTAGCTAGGCGGGAAGAGGGGACACCCTATTGTTTAATGAAAGTTGATCGAGTTGATCTCGATGTTGTGTGGTACTATTGGAATCGCTCATGTGATGTCTTATTGACTTGTGATTATGAGTATTAATCGCATTTTTTTCAGTGACCAAATGCATATTTGGTCTACTAAACCAAATTAATTTCAGCCATTGATTTAATATTAAAATAATAAGATTGTCCTAATCTTATATGATCAATTAACTACCTAATTAATTAGTAGATAATGATTAGGAAGGTCTTTTAATGTTACCATAACTAATATATTTTTATCTTTTTTCCCTATTCCCTGCAGCTTCTTCTCAATTCCATGCAACTCTTTTCTTTCTTGCCTCTTCTGTGTAATAATTTCTTTTTTTATTTCTCCGGTCAAGGTTCGGTTTAGATGTTTAGACTAAGTGTACAATATTTTTTCTCCGGTAGGCTTTATATATTCTCAGTGCACTAAAAGTCTCTTATTAGAAAATCTAACTATACAATAATTTTTGGTTTGCTAATGCTGCAATGTTAATGATTCTTGCACTAGGAAAGTCTATTTATGAACCATCTAGACTCCAAACGTGCTATATTTATGTTGTTTGATCTTTGTTTAAGTATTGGTTTGCTGATTTGATGGATGTATTAGGACACCTTAGATGTGGGTTTCGTTTCAATGTTAATGATGTCGGTATTATGACACCTTAATACTTTTCTTGCGTTAGGACACCCTTGATTCTATTGAAGTTAACCTTTGTATGGTGAACTGTACAAGATTTTTTGGTTTGCTGATGCTGCAATGTCAATGATTCTTGCACTAGGACAGTCTATTTATGAACCATCTGGACTCCAAACGTGTTATATTTATATTGTTTGATCTCTGTTTAATTATTGGTTTGCTGATTTGATGCATGTACTAGGACACCTTATATGTAAATTTCATTTCAATGTAAATGATGCCTGTACGAGGACACCTTAGTACTTTTCCTGCACTAGGACACCCTTGAATCTGTTGAAGTTAACCTCTGTATGGTGAAATGTATAAGAATTTTTGGTTTGTTGATGTTGCAATGTTAGGGGTCGTTTGTTGCCTAGAATTGGATCGGAGAGAATTGAAATAGCTAGAGATTTGAAATAGCTAGAGATTTGGGATTCTTGTCTATTTCAAGAATAGACCGTTTGGACGAGAGAATGTGAGAGATTCTTGGGGTCAGAAAAAGAAAAAAAATAAATCAAAACAAATATTTTCATTGCGTAAAGACCAAAACGCCCCCAACTTAACTTCCCCTTCTTCTCTTTTATCTTCTTCTTCATCCAGCAAACCCCACTGAATCTTTTTTTCACAGAAATCGTACTATACTCTCTCATTCTCTTCTTCTTCTTCTATGATCAACAACTGAATGTGGGATCTTGGACTATTGAATAGATCAGGTATGGGTATCAATTTCGAGTTTATGGTTTGTGATTCCTACGTTTTTTAGGCTTTCAGATTTTAAATGTTGGTTGCTAATCGGTGTAGAGATTAACACAATTGTGCTGAAATTTGATGAGTTTCGATATGAGGATGAAGAAGTTTTATGTCGTTGTGGATTGCGAGCATCTCGTAGGATTTCTCGAACTGAAAAGAACCCCGGCCGTAGATTCTTCGGTTGTCGGGCATATAAATCACCGGTACTGTTCCCCTGTTTGGTATCTGCTCGATTATATTTCTCGTTAAGTACTAACGTCTGTATTTTCCATTTGATCTCGTGATGCAGTTAGAACAAGGTTGTGGTTATTTTCTCTGGTATGATACAAAAATTGCAGCTGGAAAAGATAGAAAACAACTCGTCGACATTGTGGACAAGCTAAGATTGCAGGTTGCAGACTTACAGCTTGAGAACGCGGAGCTTCACCGTGTATTAGATGGATTTCGAGATTATCAGGTGTGTGATGAATCAGGAAGTTCTAATTGTGGACGATGTGTAAGCTCGAACAAAGAAATCGAGTTCACTGACATGCAAGTTGAGCTACAGTCAATCAACCGAAGGCTGTCAAAGTTAGAGCGGGGAGATGCATAACATGTTCATGAAAGTAGTTGCCTTTGTTGGCTTATGTAATGACAAATTTCGTTATCGAATCAAACACTAAGTTGTTCAAATTTTGATTACTTGTTCTGAAGTTACTTGCTACATTTCATATGAAGCTGTTCAACCATTTTCATGGTTAGTTATTTGCAAAGACTTCTGTCAAACTGAATTCAGCTTGTGAAGCTTTTTGCTGTAATCCTTCAACTATTGGAAGTGAAACTGTATTGGGAGATCGAATTTGGGGGGTGCTTTGATTGTTGCTGGGAAAGGTGTGCAGCTACAAGTAAGTGAAACATGAAACAACAAGAAACCATTGTCTTTAACTAACAAAACATTCATCCATTAGTCAATAATAAACCACATGTTCCCATTGTTGACCAAACAAAAAACCAACGACAATAGCATAATCAACCAGAGAACAAAATACCCCAAACTCAGTCTACGTACTAGCTGATAGGTAAATTAAAAAACAGCAGAGGGTCCAAAATTCACTCCCAAATCAAGCTTCCAAAATCAGTCTAATGAGATGCATAGTCTGTCTACCCCAGAACTCAGTGTCACCAGCTTACTAAACCTTCAGAATGTTGTGCAGAATGAAGTACAACCTGTCCTCAACAGTGTTCAGCCTGTAGAAGAATTGCAGATCACGACGATTTTCATCTCGAGAGAGTGTCGATGCTGCATCTATAACTTGGTATCGAGTGAGTCCAGGCATATCTTCCAAATCAGCCATGATATTATGCCGCATATGAGTCGAATCATCATCTTCCCCAAGGAGCCTATTCACCATGCCATCAATAGCAAGTTGAATCGCTGGCCTTATCTCTGAAATCTCGTTGGTGAGAATGGACACTGAACTCTCAAGCTCGATGCGCCTAGCAGCAGGCCTCCTTTGACGAGCCCCAACAAAATTGTCTCCTCCACCAGCAGCAGCATTTCCCGAGTTGGCATTTCCCGAGTTGGCATTTCCGAGTTGGCATTTCCTGAGTTGTTTGGTGCTTTCATTGCGAACCCCATTTGGTGTTGGCATGTCGACGACCTCGTTTATGACCGCGTCCATGAAACTTGCCATTCCTTCTTCGTCAAGTGGGGTATTGTTGTCCAGCCCAGTTAAAGTTGCTTCGAAATCACTTTCTTGCACAGAAGAAGGGTCTTCGTTAGCTGCCACAGCTCCTTCTCCTGTCGCACGCCCCTTGCCGAACACTTTAAGGAGCCTATCCCATTGTGGATATGGTTTGCCATTCAACCCAACACAGCTAGAGTAAGTCTGCCAAACAAATTCACACACACAAATTAACAAACAATGACAGAAAATGGCAGAAAATGGCATCATATAGTAATATAAAATAGTGTTTAAGTATGCAGACCTTAACGAAGTTGTTGAAAACTGTCTCATCAACAACCGGGCACTTCAGGACATCATCCCAACCCCAGCCACTCTGACTCTTACATAGTTGGTAGGCCTGGAATTTCGCTTTCAGCACCTTCAATCTTGATTTGATATGAGGATAAGCCTTGATCCCACATCCAGGGGCCTTGACATTCATCATATCCTCAAGCTCCTTGTACGCACCAACCTTGAACGCACCATTCTCAATGCTAGTTTTCGCAACCATGTCCACCATGCAGTCGATCAACTGTTCCTCTAGTTCCGATGTCCAAGCGAAATAGCTCCTTCCCGATTCACGTGATACCTTCTTCGTCACCATTTTGCTGCAATGTATTACAAACAACAGTTGAACAACAGCTAGACTATTACAGAAGATTACAAAAAAAGAACAGGAACTACCATTATATGGCTGTATACAAAAGATTACAAAAGAAGTACAGGAACTACCATTATATATATGGATGTACAATAACAACACAAAGGAAATTACCAAACTTCTGAATTACAAAATAGTACAATCATAAAAGTTACAGAAACCCATAATCTTCAAGTACATTCAGATTGGAAATACAATAACAACACAAAGGAAATTACCAAACTTCAGAATTACAAAATACAGGTACAAATACGAAGATTATGGATGAAAAACTAAAAACAAGCTAACGTCGACAACGTCTTGCCCACATCTCTCCGGCCTTATTCTGCCTAAATTGTGCCCACTCATTTGATGGTTGGATAAAGGAGATTGTATCCTCAACTTCATCATTGTCAAACGTTTGATCAATCTCGACGACATGTCTTCGGTTGTAAGCTAGTTCAAATGCATCCGCACCTTGTTCTCGTTTAATAAAGTTGTGAAGTATAACACATGCATTTACCATGCGTGTCATGACCCTAGCTGAGAACCAGGATGTATCGCGTAGAATACCCCATCTCCTTTTGATTACCCCAAAAGCTCTCTCAATTACATTGCGTGCACCAGAGTGTTTCTTGTTAAAATACTCCTCAGCTGTGGCAGGTTGATTAGGTCCCCATTCTTTAAGGTGGTACCGTTGTCCCCGGTAAGGAGTTAAGAATCCCTCACAATTCATGTACCCGGCATCACACAAGTAGTACATCCCTAAAATTGGTTATCTATGGGTTAAATCATGTCTAAATTTTATTGTACACACAAGTAGATGGTAGAATTGATGGGAAACAAGATACCTTTAGGAACTTGTAGACCATTTGGTCTTGCCAAAGCATCTCGCAAGACACGACCGTCATGCGCGGACCCTTCCCACCCGGCCAAACAGTAAATAAATTCCAAGTTGGGGTTGCAAACTCCCAAAACATTCATCGAAAGGTCACCCTTTCGATCTCGATACCTAGTTTGATCTTCATTCCTAACTCGAACTCTCACATGGGTACCATCTAAAGCTCCTAAGCAATTCTACAAACCAAAACATTGTGTATTTCAAAGTTAGATATTATAAATTATAAATGTTCAACCCTCAACCTGTGAAACAAGGATCTAAGAAAGAAAGGTAACCTTGAAATATTGCCATTTTGGGTCAGTGGAGTTCTCCGGAATAGGTTTAGGTTGTTGTAGAAGGATACGATGCAGTTTAAGTACAGCTTGAAGGACCTTATGCAACTGTCTGTGGATGGTTTTCTCCTGACCTACATAGTTCTAGTTGAAGTATTCTATTTTTTTTGTTATGAGCTATGGTGTAAAGGAACATGACAACCATTTCCTCTACACCAATATTAGGGGAACCCTCTAACCCCCCATCTGATACTAGAAGGGTACATAACCTCCTAAATAATTTACGGTTCATCCGGATAGAGTTCAAACTATGGACGTCAGAGTCCTTGGTGGCAGCAGCCATGAAATTATTGCGTCTGAGTTCTCGTACGGTATCTAAGGCTAGAGGTTCAAAAACGGGTTCTGATTCTAAGATAGACATCAGTAATATGTGATATAACCGCATCAAAATTGACAAGTACATGCTGATCACTTTCACATAAATCGCTACTACCGCAGCCACTCTACGACGACGCATGACACTAATCCGAACAAGCCTGGCCATCCTTTACAAACATACACAGAGTACACCTACTGGAACATTGACACCATACATAAGCCATATTGATATAAAGACAACAACAAATCCACAAGATATGAATGTCAGAATTATTAGTTAAATAACAGTTCATCAATTGGTTAATGAGTTAAACATATGAATGTCAGAATTAGTAATTGCACCATATAAATAATTGTATACTAGGTGTACAATCAATATTCAATCAAATAGACAAACGAGAAGGAAAACCATGAGTGAACGAGAAGGCAAATGACATACCAGCTTCGTGCAAGGGTTAAGTGAAGCTTCGGACAGCTGCGAAAACCTGCAAAAGCATTGCAAGGCAGAAAAGAATGATTAGCTGCACTATCTCCACGTAATCCTATCGACTATCGTTTGATTAAACCCATATGCATATTAACCCAATCGCAGAAAAAAATCTCCAAATGAGATAAGGGTTCGAACAACTGAGAAGGAGAAAGGTTTGGAGGTGTTTATGGTTTGATTGATTGGAATATATATAAAAAACGAGATGGGGGGGAGAAGATGAGGGTTCGTACCTGCACTTTGGCGAAAACAGTAGAGCTCTGCAAACACTCACGATTAGGGTTCTTGTGTGGAATGGTGAATGGGGAAGGGGTGCAGATGGGTTAAATACTGGGCTTACACGTAAATAGCAAAGTTTCAGAAGGGCAAATTTGACAAATAAAAATGAAATCACCCTAGAATGTTAAATTCTCTGCTGGGCATTGGCGATTTTGGAAGGGGGCCCAAATTCTAGGATGACCCCCCTAGAATTGAATTCTAGCCAAATCTCTCCTCCTTTTTTTCGAAACAAACGGTACATTTGCCCCAATTCTCCACCCCCTAGAATTCGGGCCCAATTCTAGGCAATTCTCCCGCCCCAATTCTATGCAACAAACGACCCCTTAATGATTTTTGCACTAGGACAATCTATTTATGAACCATCTAGACTCCAAATGTGCTATATTTATGTTGTTTGATCTTTGTTTAAGTATTGGTTTACTGATTTGATGCATGTACTAAGACACCTTAGATGTGAGTTTCACTTCAATATTAATGATGCATGTACTAGCTAGGACACTTTAGTACTTTTCATGCACTAGGACACCCTTGTCCATGGCTGATGACTATATTGGCGACGGGATTAAAAAATTCAAACAAGCAATTTCAAGAAATCGACCGAAGAAGAAAGAAACAATGTCGTCAGAGAAAAAAAAAACAATTGCGGTTGGGGATTTGTTTTGAAGAGAAAATCTTGGAATTTTGATTCTCTTTTCATAATTATCCATTGAATTAATTATGTGTCATAATGATCCGTTGAATTAACTATCTGCCATAATGATCCGAATTAAATAATTAGATAATGAATAAGTCAATCTAATCTGAACCATTCATTTTTTATCTAATGGTTCTTGTTAATTTGGTCTAATTGACCAAATTTGAGGCTTGGTTCCCCAATAGGCTCCGAGTGTTAATGTTTCACATATAAGTCGTGATTGAAATTTTGGATTAATATTCCCCGTGACAGGTCATTTGTTAAACGGTAACGGTAATTTTCATTACGGAAGGATGATTATGGAATTACTGGTTTGCGTTGTTAATTCCAATAAATGTTTTTATTCCTACGGATTAATCATGATAACGGACTGACCCCGAGCCACCCACCAGTTTTGCAGGAATTTCCTGGACAAGCAACAGACCACCGGAGTTTCTTAAGGCGTGTCGGAGCAGTGGATCATGAGACGGTATAATGGCGACTTGGAGAATTGCTCTCAAGTCGTTGGGCCCAATTCCGCTGTAAATGTTTTGACGGTTAATACCCTATTTTTATGGTTGGTTTGAAAGTAGTTGGTCAAAGTTGTATTTTTCAACCTTTGAGTCATCGTCTGTCCCGGGACACGTTGTCGTTTTACATATCATAAAATTGGGGTGTTACAAAGATATAGGTCAAAAGTACAAGCAATCCCTAACCAATGAGCAGTCTGATGAACCCCAATGAACGGTTACTAATTAAGGACCTCAATGAACCTAGGGGATATGCAACCGTAGGTGGGTCACCTGTACTTACACCTAGTTCCAACCATTAAGGGGTCGTTTGTAACAGAGAACTGGTTTGGAGAGAATTCAATTAGAGAATTGAATTCTCTGAGAATTGGGCATTCTAGACTATTTCGAAAATCAACCGTTTGGATGAGTGAATGTATGAGATTCTTGGGTTGAAAAAAAAAAAATAAATAAAATAATCAATGTGAAAAGACCAAAATACTCAACTTTACCTTATCCTCTTTTACCTTCTTCTCCTTAAAAAGGGTATTATTGCCATTGCCTCTTGAATTCACCCTAGAATGTCACATTCTAGGCTTTCCATCAGAGAATTTGGAAGGGGTCCGAATTTTAGGATGGGCCCACTCCTAGAATTCAATTCTAGGCAATTCTAGGCACTTTTTTACAAAACAAACGATAGAATTTATTGAATTCTAGGTTAAGGCCCAATTCTAGGCAATTCTCACCCCCGAATTCTCTGTCACAAACGACCCCTAAGTTATTCTATTAATGTCTATGCTGGTTAGCCAATGTCAACGAAGTTCATAGTGAACATCCTCATTACCAATGATCAACCAACGAGTCAAAATAATTGTTCAAGACAGTTCCAATGATATCAATGTCAATGAATTCAATGATTTACCAATGAAAACACTACAAGAAAATACAACATCTGTCACGGATTTTTAGTCACAGATTATTGAACCGTGACTAATTGGTCACGGTTCTTAAGAAACCGTGACAAATTGTCACTATTCTTATGAAACCATGACTAACATTTTTGGAGACCTCCATGTTGGCAATCCATGAGTCACGGTTCTTAAGAAACCGTGACAAATTGGTCATGGTTCTTATGAAACCGCGACTAATTTTTTTGGAGACCTCCATGTTGGCAATCCATGCCAAGCTCTCTCAACCAATCTGTGCTACACTCTCTCTCTTCTCCTATCTTCTCATCTCTTATCCTATGAACCAAATCCCCATCCACATCTTCTCCTCTTTTTTCTCTCTCTTCTCCTATCTTCTCCTCAGCCACATCCCACTCTTCTCCTCTTCTTCTCCTTAGAACCAATACTTGGCCTCACCAAAAGCCAGCCGCCAGACCAAATCCCGACGGGTCTTCTGCGATTGTCGCCTCACCAAAGGCCGCCACACCATCTGCTCTCTTCGATCGTCGCCTCACCAAAGCCGCCGTCTCACCAAAGGTCGTCGCTCCATCTTCTTTCTTCGGTCGTCGCCTCACCAAAGCCACCACCGGAATCCAGATCTGAAACCGGCGGCCGCTTCATCTTCTTTCTTCGGCTGCCACCGAAATCCAGATCCGAAATCGACAGCTGTTTTGGGAAATCGTGTGAGAGAGAGATCTACGAATCGTCAGTTACTAGTCGATGGAGGAGAGGCGACGACGGCGGCGACGGTCGAAGGCTCGCCGATTGCTCTGTGGCTGATTGGAGAAGAAGAGGGATTAAATCTGCAAATACAATACTTAAAGTGACCAAATCAAGATTATAATAAATTAATTGATTAAGTTGCATAACTGAAAAGTTGAGGGGTTGCTCCTGAAATTTGTGGACTGATTTGGGATTATTACTGATTTAGTCATTAATTATGAAGTTTACAATTTAAATTGGAGTGACTGATTTGTATAACGGAAGGAATAAAATTGGGACCTTTTGTTAACCTTATAAGTTTATGGATTAGTTTGCGTAACGGAAGGAGTTGAGGGTTTGATACTATAATTCAAGGAAATTATAAATCCAGTCACTGGAAAGTTGGAGCTTACAATTTGGTCACTAACCTTTGTCACGGTTTGTCCCAAACCCGTGACTAATATCTTTGTCATGGTTTGTTCAAAAACCGTGACAAAATATGGTCAATTTAGTCACGGTTTCAAAAACAGTGACTAAATTTTTTTAGTCACGATTTTGGCCAAAAAATTGTGACTAATCTAGTATTTTCTTGTAGTGAAATACTAACCACCGAGTACCACTACTCTTATGATACACGACGGTTGATCCCCTCATTCTACTCACATACCTACCCTCCACCGAGTACCACTACTCTTATGATACACCGTGACAGTTCTTTCTTGAACGCGGCACAAAAAGGTGGGTTCTGGCGTTGTCATTACAAATGTTGACGATGTTGTGTGTGACAGTTGATCGGGTCTCTTCCTTTGTTTGTCGCCCATTGTTGTCAAAGCCCGCACTCTCTTAAAAGTTGTGTCTTGTGCAAGAAACTCCCCCATTATTTGTACGGTGCTCTCTAACTACCTCGCTCTAGTGGACACTCTGAAAGGCCTAAACATCATTGGCCATGAGAATACTTCAATTATCTTGGTAGCATCTCTAGCCTCTTGCAATCCCCCCACACGTTAACTTGTAATATACTAACAAGATGTGGACCTGAAAATTTAGGGTTGAGTTTAATATTTTTGACACTAGAAACTGAAATGACTCGAACCCGTTGGGGGTAGGTTAGAGTTGAGTTTAGGGTCGACTCGTCAACCCAAAAATTCTTATGAATACCTATATAAATTATTATTCTTAACATCACTCATGTATTTTTTATTTAGTTTTACTTAGTCATTTATGTTTTCAATTTTATAAATATTTTATTTTGCTTCTATTAATATGTAAGACATTACTCATGAGCATCGCTAATCATAAATATTATACTCAACATATATTAGGTTGAATGTCATTAGAAATCATTGATTCTCCACTAACAACATTATTGGTTGTAAAATCTTCACAAAACCATGATAAGATGCATATTTGGATCTAAAATTATAATAGTATTTTGCCCGCCCGTCGGCGGGGTCCAACCTCCGTATGATATATAATTATAAATTTTGGAGAAAATAATAAATAATATGGAAAAAAATTATTATTATTAAGATAAATTACCTCAATCATCATAACATACAGCACCATCGAAGTCTTAATACTCTGAATTTCATAAAAAATTATAATTAATATTAGTTGGGGCTTTTCACTATTTATTTTGGTACATAGTTTCATTTATCTATTTATTATGGTGAAAAGCCCGTTGTTAAGTTCTCAAACTTAGATTAATATAAAAATAAATTACATTAATATACCAAGAAACTTGAATGTATAATGGTCGATATTTTGATTGATAATTTGTTATTTGCTTATTTGAATTAGTATGAAGTTACTTAATCAATGTATATTTATGGATGCATCTTTTAAGTAGTAATTTTTTTATGAATACATATTATTTTTCAAATATGATGTACGTTGAATAAAATTACTCATAGTTAGTAAAATTAATTATAATGTTTATTTGTCAAATTGGTTGAACTCTCTTTTGTTTTAATTAGATGAACTCGTGTAAATATCTTTGTTGTGTGGATATTTATAAAACTAATTCACTTAAAAAAATTGTTGTTTGGTTTTCCAAAATTGATTTAGTACTCATTCCCCCCTCATTTAATGCAACAAAAGTTCCACTTGCAAAACTATGAAAATAAACATATTTTTTATTTTACAGGTAGGACCAGAAATGATGAAACCAACATGATCGTGATAAGAAAAAAGGAAGATAAAAAATTATTAAAAATTTATAGTAACTATATTGAGTTGAGTAAAATGCATAATATCATTAACTCGCGTATATTAAGTATATGTAATCCTAAATGATAACTCTAGACAACTAAAATAATATAGCTTTAGGTCTAATAAATTTTATACCAACATGTAAAATAAAATAAAACAACAAAGTTTACATTGAAATTGAACATGATAAAAAAATTACAATATTGAGCCCCAAAATTAATGACAAATGAAGTATAAATGAGAAATTATAAGTATTTTTTTTTATGTAAATTGAGTGAAAAGTGGTTGGAGAAATAAGTAAAATAGAAGACAATAAATTAGGAATGATAAGTTGGCTTATTATCCATTTTGGTCATTAACGTATGTGGTTTGTAACAAACTGATCATTAACCTTTAATTTGTAACCTACTTGTCATTAACCTATATGGTTTGTAACAATTTGGTCAATCCGTTAAGTCTCCATCCAATTTCTCCGTTAAGTGCTGAGCTGTCAACACAGTCAGCCATCCTAATCAACATAGATATATCAAAATATATTGTACTTTTATTTTAATTGAAAAACTAAAGAAATTAATCTTTTTTATCTCTCTCTCTATCTTCCTCAAATCTGTTGACCTCACCACTACAAACCCATCTCCTCCTCCCACCAAATCATCGCACCACCGTGCAGCAGATGCTCGGCGGCGGCTCAGGTAATTCTTCCCTCTCACCATCGCAGTAGCTCAATTTGAGAATTCGTCGATACTTCGGTTTCAAAATTGTCCAGTCGAGGTGTAAAATTGAACGCGGAATGGATTCAATCATTTTCCCATCGGGTTGTAAGGAATTAAGATGTATAGCAACAAAATAAATAAATTGATTTGAGATTTCATTCTCGTTCTTTACACAAGCAGGGAATAAATGGATTATGTTTCTTCAAACTGTTATAACTAAAACCTATTCTGATTAAAGGAAAGGAAAAAACAGAGTCAGAGCAGAGGAGGTAAAGGAAAGTGATTTCATCATCAGATCAGATGTGGAAAACGTGGTGTTAGGTGAACAATCAATTTCTTCAATCAAACTCACTCACAGACTCAAAGTTCGAATCCATAGCCTCCAGTTCGAAGCTTTTCTTCCTTCGTCTTCCTTCAGCTATGGAGTCCAGATGCAGTTTCTCCAAGGCAGTTGTACTCTCCATGGTTGTGTTAGTTCCTTCAATGGAGGATATTCAACCTAGAGATGGCCCATGCGCCGTCGCCGACGCTGGCGACCGGTGCTGGGTTTTCTGTTCCCGTATCAGCCACTTTCGTCAGTATTCCTTTGGAGATACACCTCAGCAAATGAATCAAACTGAAGAAGAGGAAAGAGCTGGAGAAGGCCCCCATAGGGTTCTTGATAAAAACTGATGAAAATTAACCTTTTGAGATCTAGTGAGGATGAGTGATGGATGGCAGACGGTGGGAATCGGAAGAAGCAAATGAGTGGCGGTGGGAATCGGCGGAAGTGAAGGACTTGCGGCAGGAATCAGAGGAAGCGAAGGAGCGGCTGGGGTCGGAGGAAGCGAAGGAGCAAGGGAGTCAGAGATAAATAACTTTTCAACAAAACAAAAAAAATTATCAAAATAAAAGTACAAAATATTTTTGCTTCAAAAAAAAAAGTACAAAATATTTTAATATATTTATGCTGATTAGGATGGTTGACTGTATTGACAACTCAGTACTTTACGGAGAAATTGGATGGAGACTTAACGGATTGACTAAATTGTTACAAACCCTATAGGTTAATGACAAATAGGTTACAAATTAAAAATTAATGACCAATTTGTTACAAACCTCATACGTTAATGACCAAAATGGATAATAAGCCATGATAAGTTAGACTCAGCCCTCTTAGATCAGTCTAGTTCGACCTCTTTTGAGGTGGTTACATCTTTCTCACAATATAATTGACATGATGTCATAAGGATCTTTCTAATAGTTATGCTGACTGTGACACATCCTGTTATAGGCCCGTTCTATTGAAAAATTATAGTTATATTTTGAAATTTAATATTTTTTCATATCATACAAATAAAGAAAACTTATTTTGAAGGCCAAAAATAAATTTGTAGCCAAACCTTTCCCGACAATGTCAAACATAGCCAAAACTATTTGTAATCCCAAAAATGGCAATGTTTTGTTTTTCGTTAACTTTCCGTCCAAGTTAACAGAAGTTTAACCCCAAAATGATGTGTCAGCCAACACAGCCAACACAGCAGCTTATGTGTCTAACTTTTTATCAAATATTTATTTTTAATTAAAATTATTTACAAAAGAAAACAAATAAACATAAAAATTAAAAACTAATTTTCCTAACTCTATCCTTTCTCTCTCTTGCTCCGCCTACATCCGACCACCCCTACCTACCTCCGACCACCCCTTCTCCTGACAGCCACTCATCAACTCCCCAACCCCTTCTCCCATCTCCGACTCCATTACACCATCCCATATCCTCCTTCCTGTATCCTCCTCCGCCTCCTCCATCCCTCATCCATTTCTTCCTCCAATTCCCCCTCTTTCAAACCCCTTTCAAATCGTAATCAGATTGTTTGGATTCAGTTTTCAGCTCTAATAACAAATCCTGTGACGAATTGAAGTCATTTGAAGACGATGGATTTGAAGTCATTTGAATAACAAATCCAATTCCCCCTCTCCACAGGGTTGGAATCAGCCTCCAGTGTTAGGATGACCGGGTTTTCTCTGATATGGACCAACGCTTGGAAAGCTCTGGACGCTCTTGGTGTTGGAGATGTTCTTCGCCAGCAACACCAGCTGCTTCATGGGTAATCCTCTGGTCTGAATTTTAATCGCCCATTCTTTCTGAGTGGTTTCTGCTTCCTCGATTACTGGAAAAACATGCGGCGAAACGTTATATTTGGGGAGTAGGCATGAAGTTCGATGTGTGCAAAGAAAGCTATTGCTTGAATCCATGGGGAAGGAGCTGCCCATTGGTACTATCAGGTACTCCTCCAAAGTGGTGTCGAGGGTGGAGATTGATGATGGCGTGAATGATTTGTGGTGGCGGTGGCGTTTGTCGGTTGTGGTGGTGGTGGGTGGAGCAACGGTGGCGGTGGCAGACGAAGAGACAACGGCGGCTGTGGTTTAATTCATTTTACATTTTAAAATTTTATTTTGTTTCTTTGATATTTTTCTAGATTAATTTTATTTATTTTTAAATTTAAATAATGATATGACATCTGAGGTGGCATCTAGCTGACCGATGAAGTGGATGCCACGTCAGTTCCGTTTGTACGGTCACTAACGGTGTTAAAATTTTAACATATGTCGACTAAATTTGTTGGAAAAACTATAAATTTGGCCTAAACAGTGTGAGACGAATAATTTTGGTTATGTTTGACATTGTCGGGAAAGGTTTGTCGAGAAAGGTTTGGATAAAAGTAAATTGAATAAATATTAAATATAAAAATATTTAAAATTTAATGAAATACTAAAAAGTAAAATTAATTTGTTTTATCATTGATTTAGACATTTAGTAAATTTTAAATGAAGTTAAAATCCCACAAAACGTGGTTAGTACAGTAGTGGGAATGTTTTAAATAATAATGGGCGGATAAAAAACTCTTCTCTTATTATTTTTATTTAAAACTTGTTTAAATATTAATTAATTTAATAGAGCATTGTGATTGGTGGAATAGTTAGAATTAAGGAGAGGGCTTTAAAATGAGGGGGTCTTTTATTTTGCTTTATATGTTATAGTAGATTACAACTACTTTTCACATCCTCGTTCATGCTCTTACACATTCAATTCAAGTGCTCTAAAAAAAAAACATGTATAGAAACACATCGTTAATATGTGTTTCTTCCATACATGTTTTCTTTTTAGTCTATAAATCATTATTTTATAACTTTTCTACATCTTATTTCTTCATTTATTAGTTTAACTTAATATTAAAATTTGAGTCTATTTATCTTAAAAATTGTGTGACTGTGATGATTATATTTTTTCATGACTAAAAACACTTGTAACCCAAAATGACCCGCAACCCGACCTGAAAGTTTAGGTTTATAGTCAATTTTCAGATATAAAGACCTTGAAACTAATTTTGTTTAAATATTAATTTACATTTTTACACTTATAATACAAACCATTAATTCAAAATTACGATATAAGTTTAACAAGTTAAGACATGTGATGTGAACAATACTTGAGAATCTGATTGTTGAGAAATAAAATTTCGGGAGTATTTTGATAAGTGGATAAACATTTGAGGATTAATATGCCATGAATGATGAAGCTCATAATCACAAAATTACAAGTAAAAAAATAAAATTCTGCGACCATCCACCATTTTCTTTTGCGAACTTGGGAACGTCTTCCTCTGTAGCAGAAATCTCCGAGTGCGCTAGGGTTCTTTAGTTCTTACACTTATTGCCCTCTCAAATTCCATGATCTGATTGGAAAACGCTAAATCGAAACTCTGTCAGCCCAGCAAACGGATTGGTCATGTACAGTGGTTCCAGCGACGGCGAGAGCCATGATCCACAGAGGAAGATCCCACCGCCGTCGTCAATGCTGTGGGTGCGGAATCTACGACGGTATATTGGATCCGGTGCCGGACTTGGATCCGAAGCTCTAATGGGTGAGTTTGAGATGACCTAGGGTTATGAAGGCAGGCTAGTTTATGGAATCGTGAGGAAGTAGCATGTAGAAAGTAATGTGACTGAGATGAATTCCCTTTTTGTTTGTCTGTAGAGCTTGAGACGAAGAGAATTTTGCTGGATATCTTTAAGGAGAAGCAGCAAAAGAGTGCGGAAGCCGGCACAATCCCTAGTTTCTATAAGAAGGTAGGTATTTGGCCTAGCATTTTGGTTTATGACTGTTACATTTGAACTTGCATCCTGGCTGAACCGTTTGTAGCATAACAATGTGCTAATTTCCAGTTTCCGTTGATGTTTCACACTGTTTCATTTCAGAAACCAGAAGATGGATCTATCAGTCATAGGGTGCAAAGACTGGCTAAATATCGATTTTTAAAGGTAGGAATCTGTATCCGTTTGACAGTCTGCCTTTAATTTTCTGCTTAAACTCTGTTTATGTAACATGAGCTTCAAATGTAACACCACGGTCCTTCCTCTTTTTGCAGAAGCAATCTGATCTCCTACTAAATGCTGATGATTTGGATGCCATGTGGGTTTGCTTGAGAGAAAATTGTGTTATCGATGATGCTACAGGTGCAGAGAAGGTCAGAATCGGCGTTACTGAGTACTTGAGAAATATGTCTCAGCTTTTGGATGGGTTTAATACTAACCTATCTCCTGTTTTTTTCCAGATGAATTACGAAGATTTTTGCCATATTGCATCTGTATGCACGGAGCAAATAGGCCCTAAATGCCGAAGGTTTTTCAGCCCATCCAATTTCATGAAATTTGAGAAAGATGAATCAGGAAGAATTGCCATCCTCCCCTTTTATCTTTATGTGATGCGCACGGTTAGTACCATGATAGTGTCACATTTACAGTTAATTCATTCGTACACTTTTCTCTTTGAGCTCTTTACTGTTAAATCTAGTCGCTGTGGAGGCTTCTAGTACAATCCTCTCTAATTAGCTGTCTAATTATTGTTATATCCAATCCTTTTTAAAGGTTTCACTCACACAAGCTAGAATAGATATGAGTGAGCTTGATGAAGATTCTGATGGCTTCCTTCAACCCCATGTAAGCATAAATTATGAGTTTGGGGTTTTCAATTCTCTCCATTTGGTAGTTGCTCTTCCTTCTTGTATGTGATCCTTATTAGAAATGATGAACGTTTTATAACTAACAATTCAAACCTTTTATCTGTTATATCTGTAGGAAATGGAGGCATATATACGAGGTCTTATACCTAATTTAGCACAACTGCGGGATATGCCTGGAGTGTTTATTCAAATGTACTGTCGCATTGCTGCTCATAAATTTTTCTTCTTCTGTGATCCTCACAGGCGAGGTATATAAGTCAGTAGTTTGTTTATTTTTTTCATTTCCAGATTCATCATCCTTCTAATTTGTTTATAGTCGTCCCATATTCATTTATTACTCACAAGAGTTGACTAATGGCTGGCTGTATTACAGGGAAAGCTTGCATTAAAAAGGTGCTTCTGAGCAACTGCCTACAGGAACTAATGGAATTGCACCAGGTAAATGATACAACCTGCTATCAAAATGTGCAAAGCACTACACACATTGACTCAATGTCCAACCATGCATGAAAGAGATAAATTGCTGATTGTGCATTATTTTTCTACTTTTGACCATGGGAAGATTTTATTTGATAGTTTGCATCATACATTAGATATTTATTGGGATTTTATCATATAATCAATCATTGTCTTCATGTTTTTTAGCTTATTATGACTGCAGAAAACACTCGAGTGTGTAGGGATTGATATCACCATTTATGATCTTTATGTCAGGAAACTGAGGAGGAAGTCACAGACACTGAGCAAGCCGAAAACTGGTTCTCCCTGACTTCTGCACAGCGCATATGTGGTAAATATAATTTCTGTGGAAACTCTATGTTATGTTTTCATTAGATTCTTCAAGATTCTATGACATGCAGCATCATGTCCATCTTGCTCCTTACCTCATCCCTCTGATAATCTTTTTGGAAGCTAACAACTAGGCTGAATTAGCTGGAAAATTTTAGGAAGCGACATTTATTAGTTATTTGTAATATGGACTTCAGATATTTTTTGTGACATAATGAGAACCATGTCAGGCCACAGGTTTTATCTTACTTGCATAGCACTTAGACATTCTGATTTGATTATAGAGCATGCAATTGTCCTAATTCCCATTTAGTATCTAACTACGTTGCTGCTGTCTCGTAGATATGTTCCTTGACCTTGATAAAGATAGAAATGGGACGTTGAGCAAGCAAGAGCTTCGAGAATATGCAGATGGGACATTGACAGAAATCTTTATTGAAAGAGGTATTTCTTAATGCTGAGTTACTTATGCTTCAGATCGGATGACATTGTCTCATTAGACTCCCCTGATTTCATCTTATAATGTCCTTTAAATGGTGATTGAGCTTGAGCATTCACGTTGTTTCTCCTGGGTTAACCTTTAGAAAACTTTGTTCACACATCCGAAAGGAAACAGTTTGGTATATTTTTTTTCTCATTGCACGTCTTTCAGTAGCTTGATTCTGAATTTCATTGTCGTTCTGGCTGTTCCTTTTTTAGTATTTGATGAACATGTCCGCCGTGGCAAGAGTGGAACTGGAAATGCGCGAGAGATGGATTTCGAAAGTTTCCTAGACTTCGTTCTTGCCCTGGAAAACAAAGATACTCCAGAAGGCTTAACTTATCTATTCCGTTGTCTTGATCTTCAAGGAAGGGGATTCCTTACAACAGCCGATATTCACTCCCTTTTCAGGTAAAAAGGTTTCTGAAATATACTAATGTCGGGATAAGCCCCTTCTATAATTCATCATCTATATAAGGGGTCTATATAAGGGTCGTTTTCCGCGTGGAAATGAATTGCAATGGAATTAAAATCCGGAAGGGATTCGATTGTTGGGGTTCCTTCCGGATTTTAATTCCTTGTTTTCCACAATACCATAACCATATGGATTTCAAATAAAGGACCACCTAGCATTACTGAACTAACCTTCTTATCAATCCGAACAACCTCTACATTCTTTCTACATTTCATTTATGTCATTATCTACTCAAAATACTAAAAAAATTCGAGTTCACCATTATTATAAAAATATTCAAAGTTTTTTATTCGACCAAACTCAATATTCAAATAATAAACATTATTCGATAAAACATCAATATTCAAACGATCAACAATATTCTACCAATATTCAAATAAGGTCTGTCTGTGAAACTTTATTCTATCAACGGGAAAAAAAAATCAAACACACAAAACAATTATTCGTTATCCTCCTGAAACAAATTTTGCGTACATACTTTGCGATTCTTGGACAATGGAGAAGAAGGATAAGGTTCAGATTCGAGGTATTAGACGGACTCGAAGAAAATAGAACAAAAAAATTTGGGGTAAGTTTGGCAAGATGGGAAAAAAATTTTGATTGGGACCTTAAAATCCGCCCAACTCCTTCCAGTTTTAAAGGGAATTAAAAACCTGCCCAGGGGTGATTTGAAAACCTGCCAGGAATTGAACTCCTTCGGATTTGGGTTATTTAAATAGACCGGAAAACATGGAATTTGGAGGGAAATGGATTTCAGCCAAATCCAGGTCCCAAAACCTGTACGGAAAACGACCCCTAAATCTTTTGTTAATTCACGGAAGCAAAGAAGGGGAGCATCACTAAGATAGGCTGCTTCCTGATAGAGTCTTCCTAGATAAATACTCTGTACTTTCCTGCTTGTAGTGCTTGAGCAAGCTCTGCAAGTCTCATAGTCCAGAAACATCGACCATGTTATGGCTCTCTGTTGAACTTCGATTCACCGACTCAATAATGCTTTTATCTGTTAACTTCGATCACCGATTCCATAATTGCTTATTCTCCATTTGCTCATGTTGTCGAAACAGAGATGTGCACCATAAATGGATCGAGGGTGGGAACTACGAGCTGTGTATCGAGGATGTGAGAGACGAGATATGGGACATGGTAAAGCCAGGCGACCCGCTGAGGATAACACTGGCCGATCTTCTAGGGTGTAAACAAGGGGGTACAGTTGCTAGCATGCTGATAGATGTAAGGGGTTTCTGGGCTCATGATAACAGGGAAAACCTTCTCCAGGAAGAGGAAGAACCTGTTGAAGAAGAGTAATAACGATAATCAAAGATTCAAACCTCCTTTGATACACTCACTCACACCCACAAGATGGTTACAGAAGATGATTAACTGCAGATTCCCCACTAGGTTTGGAGTTCCATGTATTATTATGTACTAATAACCCAAAATTATTAGATTTCCAGGAAGAACGTTTGGTATGTAATTGAGTGTGTCCTGTATTGTAGCATGTCATTAATTTGTAAAGTATTGGTCTTGTTTTAATAGTGTTATTACTTTTGAAAGAAAACCAGCTGTGGAACTATTAACTCAAGATTATGTTTATTATAGGAGGTGTGTGTGACATTCGGATCTACTACGGTGACAACACCTGTTATGTTGTCATTGTAAGTGTTGTCATTGTAACAACACTGTTAAGGTACCGATTTTGTTAATTTTGGGTATCGGTTTTTCATAATAGGTGCATAATTTGAATTCGCAAGTACCATTTTTCATAATAGGTACTTGATTTGTTAAATTTAGGTACCAATTTTTTCATAGTAGGTACCTGATTTGAATTTACAAGTACCAATTTTTCATAGTAAATACTTAATTTGTTAATTTAGGTACCAATTTTAGTGTTGTTATGGTGACAACAAAAATGATGTTTTCACCGTAGAAATTGCCTGTGACATTGGCAATCGTTTGATCTGGATAGTTGATATTCGTTTATCCAACTTGTTGTAATTTTGGGTTTGGGTGATCTTTTTGCAGGTTCTTCAGTTATGACCATAATTAAAGATTTAGACATGAAAAAATAAAATTTATCATTTTTCGAACATTTTAACTTTACAAATGAAATATTTTATTATTTCATGTGTCATGGCTATAAAAACAAAATAATTAGTTGTTCTAGACATAAAGAATCACATTACAAATGTATTTTTATAGGATTTAATTCACTGGTTTAATTACGATTTTGGTATTACATGCTTCAAATATTCATATTTTACTTATACGCATGTTTCAATTAAAAAAAATAAAATACATATTAATTTTTTAATTTATTCATACCCTAGAGATCAATTCAACTTTAAATCTTACAACAATTAACCAATTTAGATTTGAAAAATAACCGTAACAAACAATGGGTGGGGCAGGCCATCGTTGCTCATTCGGACTATAGCCGGCTAGAGGTGGGGGAATGTTTCATCGGAGAGGGAGGAGGAGATAGTTTGAAGCGTTGAGTTTGTGAGTTTTGGATTTGGTTGGTTTAGATTCGGTCAGGTTAGATTGAAATGGTTAGTTGGGCAATATAGGGTTGATTAGGTGACGTTGCAATAGGTGACATGAAAAAAAAAGCTGAGCTGGCTTACTGATATAAGCACTTAACAAAAAACTTGGAGGGAGACTTGACGGGATGATCAACTTGTTACAAATCCAACAGGTTAATGACTACACTAAAACGTTAATTACTACTATGTTACAAATCCAATACGTTAATGACCAAAATAGATATTAAGCCAGGATTCATTTGGTTATCTTAACTGCTCAGATTCTGTTTGAATTAATAATTTTTGAATCAGATCTAAAGCAGTCTCCGTGTATCCGACTGTCCAACTGTCCCGGTGCCGGCTAGGGTTTTGGTTGGTGTCCTGTAAATCACACAACGACGACGAATAAAAGCAGTGGTGAGTGGCTTGTTGGAGTTCCTTCCACAGTTTGATTATCTCAACAATGTTTGAATCCCTAGCGGCAACAGTAAGGCGTAGCAGGATCGGAAATCACTCGATTTACAGACTCATCGGTTTTCTCCGATACGATTCCCCTCCGTCCTCACTCCGACGGCCCTTCTCAAGCTCATCGTCGATCAAAAAGAAGGAATCCGAATCCTCTTTCACAGTCTCTTACCTCGTAAATCGCTGCGGCATTTCGTCGAGCAGGGCATCTGCAGTTTCCAAGTACATCAATTTCGAATCCCCAAAGACCCCAGACGAGGTCCTTAGTTTCTTCAGAGAACATAATTTCTCCCAATCCCAGATTACCGCCATACTCGGGCGGCATCCCATCTTGCTTCAGTGTAGCCCAACCAGGTCCTTCTTGCCCAAGCTACACTTTCTCCGCTCCCTAGGGTTTTCCGATCCTGATGTCGTCAAGATTGTATCAGTCTGCCCTCGAATTCTGTCCTCAAGTTTGCAGAAACAGCTGATCCCTAGCTTCGAGTTCTTCAAAGAGTATTACCAGTCAAACAATGAAGCTGTTGCAGCAGCCATCAAACTTTGCCCGCGTATGCTGATCAACAGCCTCCATCGTGAAGTTATCCCTATTCTTGGGACTCTACGGGAAGCTGGAGTGCCCCAAAACGCAATATCCATGTTCGTCCGCCAGAAACTGGTGATCTCATGGAACCCGGACAAATTCAGAAGCGTTGTGGCGGATGTGATTGCAATGGGGATTGATCCAGGCAAGATCATTTTCATCAGTGCTATCCTCGTGAAATGGTCTCTTAGCGAAGCCACCTGGGAAAAGAAGGTTGCTTTGTATGAGAAATGGGGTTGGTCCAGGGAACAAGCGCTTCATGCGTTTAAGAAATGGCCCAATTGCTTCAAAGCTTCTGAAGATAAGATAGATGGGACAATGGAACTGTTTGTAAACCAGTTAGGGTGTGAATCATCCTACATTGCTGACCGACCGATTCTGTTTACGTATAGTTTGGAGAAGAGACTCCGTCCAAGGGCCTTTGTTCTGCAGTTTCTGGTTTCCAAAGGCTTGCTCTGCAATGATCATGCTTCTCCGAAGCTCTTCTTCTTTTGTGTCAGCGAGGAGGCTTTCCTGGAGAAGTATATTCATCCTTATTCTGAATCTTGTGCTGATCTTTTGAACATGTACCTGGAGAAGAAATCAGGGCATTCTTGTTCCAGTCTGGAGGATACAGATGTACGCATCTCTGGGAAAAAAACAAGGCCTCTTAAGAGTTGATAGTGGCCTGCTACTCTATTCTGTCCATGTTCAGTTTCACATTTGATTTCCTCATACTGATCTATTGGAAGAGAGATTTCCGCCATGAATGGGTTGTGCATCGATGATCGAGGATGTACAGGATGCAAGATAATGGGAGAAGGTAAAACCAGGTAAGCAGGCGGTGCAATCACTATTCGCTAGTATGCTGATAGATGCATAGGTCAAACCTTCTCCAGGAAGAGGAAGAACCAGAAGAACAATCCTTGTTTTCCTTCACGCCCAGAAAAGAAGGTAACTGATGAATGACTGCAGAATCTATTAGGTTTCTAGTTCCATGTATGTACTAAGCTAGATTTGTAGGTCTATGATGTTATTGGTATTGCATTTGTATCCCGTAATCTGTATGGAACAATCCGCGACTGATTTATTGATTCGGGGATCTCCATGTTATTGACAAATGTTCGGGACTCTTTTGTTGTCAATGTTACGTGCGGCTATGGAGCGCGTAATGATCAGACTAGTTCGACACCAAATTCTTGGACCTTACAGAGTGTCTTCCTGCAACTCATTTGTGATGGCTAAGCTGAAGATCTCGTCGAACTGATCTATAGATATGAAGTGCGGAATGACATCCTACATCATTGAAAATAAAGAGCTATAAAATAAATGAATTGACTATTAAAGGGTGTTGATATTTGTAGGTTGGTTCGGTCTGTATTTAACATAAACTAACAATTATGTCATTGGCTGCGTTTCACCAACGCGGTCTGTATTTAATAAACTAATAATTATGTCCTTGTAGTTCGTATTTACTAATTGAGCCTAATTAGTGTCCCGAGTATTATTTTCATTATGTTGAGTTTCTTAAAGGCATAAACTTAATCCCGACTAAAAAATTAGGGTTCATTTGCACCCTCCCACAGTCGCCCCTTGACCTTTCCTTTCCAAACTCGTGAGGGGAAAATCAGCTAATCGGATGACACCGAAGGCGTGTACTGATCCAGACTGGCGGTGCTCAATGGGTTACATGTACGCTGACGACGTGTACTGATGACGACGTGTACTGATCCAGATCGACGACGGTGATGCTCATTGGCATACGAGAGCTAATCGGATGGAGCTAATAGGATTATGGCGTATGAGACGACAACAGTGGAGGTGCTCATTGGAGTTCGTGTGCCAATCTATGATGATCCAGAGCAAGGAGAAACCTGCCACGATAAACAAGGGTCAGATCACGTTTCGGTGCAACAAGTTCTGGCTAGCTGAAGCGGAATAAGACTGGATCGACTGGTACTTGAAGAGGCGATGGGAGTGTAGGGAATTGGTTGGGAAGGTAGCATCATCCTCCACCTGAATTCTTCTGCAGCAGAGGCCGTTGGAAGGTATGGCTGTAGGAGTGGCCATCAAAATAGATTCCTCCGCTTATCTTTGCTTTCGAATTTCGATGATGATGAACTGCTTACCACTGGTTGGTAGGCATATTGATTAGAATTCCTTGACTACCCTCTCTCCATCCATCTAGCCAGACACCAGTGAAGGTGAATTTCTTATTGGCGCCAACTTCTGTTGATTCAAGAGGAGGAATGGATGGGAGACGGTCGAGGTTATGATGAATGGATGAAAATTTACTGATCAATTAATTGATTTGAACATAATACGTCGGAGGAAAAAAATTGAACATGAATAATAATACTAAAAATTGAAAAATTGACTTATCGTCAATGAAATTTTATGTTATATGTTATGAAATCCTTTTTAATTTGGGTTTTGGATTTCTACTATTTTGGTTCGTTGATATAACCTAAATTCATTTTTGTTTTTGTTTTTACTCATGCTGTCCATTTTTACTAATGCAGTTCATATAAATATTTTTGTATTAAGAGTATAATTGTTCGTTTATGTTAAAATAGTGACTGTGTAAAGTCAAACAATTACTGCAATTCGCTTTAAGGGTTTGAATTTTGCTTAAAAGTTAAAACTCTCAAACAGCCCTTTGCTTTGAAAGAGATTCGAACCGACTGTTGTTCGACTATACGGTGCCGACTAGGGTTTGGTTGACGGCCACGGAGGAGGATAAAGCTCTGTGGTGGACTGGTGATTGACTTGCCGGACTTCCTTCCAACATTTCATCCGTATCGGCAACGGCAAATGATTCTATCCCTATCGGCAACGGCAACGGCAACGGCAACTGTAAGGCCGCGTAGCAGGATCGGAAATCATGCGATTCACAGACTCACCATACATTGTGATTCTCCTCCGTCCATCTCAAGCTCATCGTCGATCAAGAAGAAGGAATCCGAATCCTCTTTCACAGTCTCTTACCTTGTAAATAGCTGTGGCATTTCGTCGAACAGGGCATCTACAATTTCCAAGTACTTCAATTTCGAAACCCCAGAGAAGCCCGACGCGGTCATCAGTTTCTTCAGGGAGCAGAATTTTTCCCAACCCCAGATTTCAGCCATTCTGAAGCGAGCACCCGTTTTGCTTACTTATGACCCAACCACTAGCATTCTGCCCAAGCTGCAGTTCCTCCGCTCCTTGGGGATTTCCGATCCTGATGCTGCTAAGATCATACTGGCATGCCCTCGAATTCTCTGCGTAAGTTTGCAGAACCAGCTGATCCCTTCCTTTGAGTTCTTCAAAGAGCATTACCAGTCCAGCGATGAAGCTCTTGCAGCCATCAAACACTGCCCTCGTTTGCTGCTCACCGGCCTTCATCGTGAAGACCTCCACATACTCGAGACTCTACGAGAAGTTGGGCTGCCGAAAAAGGCCATCTCCATCTTCGCCCGCCAGCAATTTGCCGACAGCCGGAACCCGGTCAAGTTTCGAGCTGCTGTGGCTGAAGTGATTGCAATGGGGATCGATCCACGTAAGATCATTTTCATCGGTGCAGTAATCTTGCGATCGGCTCTTAGCGAAGCCACCTGGGAAAGGAAGCTTGCTCTTTACAGGAAATGGGGTTGGTCCAAGGAACAGGCGCTTGATGCCTTCAGGAAATGGCCCAATTGCTTTGGGGTATCAGAAAATAAGATTGAGGGGTTAATGCAACTGTTTGTGAACGAGTTAGGGTGTGACTCATCCTACATTGCTGATCAGCCGATTCTGTTTACTTATAGCTTGAACAAGAGACTCCGGCCAAGGGTATTTGTTCTGCAATTTCTGCTTTCCAAAGGCTTGCTCTTTGATGATCCAGCTTCTCCAAAATTGAAGTTCTTCGTTGCAAGTGAAGAGGCTTTCCTGAAGAAGTATATTCATCCTTATTCTGAATCTTATGCTGATCTTTTGAACATGTACCTGGAGAAGAAATCAGGGCATTCTTGTTCCAGTCTGGAGGATAGAAATAACAAGGCCTCTTAGAGTCAACTGTGTGGCTTGCTGCTCTATTCCGTCAATGTTCAGTGTTTCACATTTGATTTCCTCGTACTGATCTGTGCACCATTGATGAATTATGGGTTGTGGGTGGGAGCTTTGAGCTGTGTATTAAGGATGCATAATGAGAGATGGTAAATACAGTTGCTAGCATGCTGATAGATGTATGGGGTTCTTGGCCCATGATAACAGTGAAAACCTTCTCCAGGAAGAGGAAGAACCAGAAGAACAATCCTTGTTTTCGTTACGTCCAGAAAAGATAGCAACTGATTGATAACTGCAGAATCTACTAGGTTTTGCATTTCAATGTATGTACTAAGCTAGATCAGTAGATATTTAGGTCTAGGAAGTCATTGGTGTTGTATTCGTGTCCTGTAATCTGGGATGTCATTGGTTATAAATGAAAGATTTGGTTCAATGCTATCCCAAACTTGTTGCCGTTCTACCCAGTTTCTGATACTACGATTCATGTCTGAATTTGGAGGTTGATTTTCAAGTGGATAGACTATAGAGTTAAGTGGAGTGAGCTTAGATATTAACAATTAAACATAGTAAGCCTAAACAGAACTAAATCAGATGAATCCCTAACCGCCCCAATTACAACGACAAAACACATGTTAGGCACTTTGTAAGCACTGTCAGTCATATTACAATAGTTAATGATAGAGCTTCTGCAAGCATATCCTTTCTTCTGCCTTCTACTTTGCTAGCCATGGTATGGTTTTCTTGGAGATTGTGCTCGATTTTCCAGGGACTGTAATCTTTGTTTGAGATGGAACACCTCAACCTGATTCCACAACATGAAAAAGACAGTCATGATTCATGAGCAACTTGGCCTGTGATAATTACTGAAAGATTTGGATTCAGATAAAATCACCTGAAGCTGAAATGCTCTTGCCCTTTCACTAGCAAGCACTCCTCTGGTTGAATGCAACTCCTGAAACCCAATTTCCAACAAGTTAAAAGAAGATCAACTAAAAGACTGTCACGGGGGTTTGTCGTGATGAAATTTACCTTCTGGGTGTCATCGAAAACTGCCCTGAGGAAAGCCACATCATGCTCAAGCCTCACATTGTCAGAATGTACCAAGTTTGACACATTGTTGGCCTCTTCATGAGCCAGCTCCAAACTAGCCAGCTTCTCCTTCAGCAGCTCTACTTCCCTTGTGGCATCCACCAACTTCCTCTCGGCCTCTTGCTTGCTTTTCACGACAGCAGAGAAGCTTTTCTCGGCTGCCTCTCGACCAGCCAAAGCTGCGGCAAACTGTCCCTCTAGTACCCCATTCTTCTTTATCAGAGCTGCTAGTTTTGCTTCATACAATTGATAGACACCTGAATGTAACTCGTCAGACTCTGCTGGTACTGCAACTCGATCATCGTTATCAACTACGAGGTCAATGCTGCTGCCTTGACTGTGAGAGTTTGAACATTCCGAACCATGCACACAGTATTCATCCTCGTGGATGATTTTCCCGAGTTGGTTATGAGTCTGAGCAACCTTATCAGTCTGCTGTTCTGTACCCTGAAAACAAAAGTTTCTTGTTGTAATAATCACATATGGTGGAGATACACGATTTCCTTCCTCCGAACCCTTTTACCACTATGCTGTGTCCTTACCTCGTGAAATTGCTTTCGCAGTGATACATTTCCAGATGCACAGCCTGGATCCATAACCGAGGACTCTGACAATGACATTCTACCAGAACCGTGCTGTTCGATTGCAGAGGCCAAGCTTTGTCTAGCAATGGAATCAACCGAACGCTGAGACCGATCACCAACATCTGTGGATGAACTGTGCTTCTCGAAAGCCAAAGATCCAGGACCTTTACCAGTTCGACCATGCTTCTCCAACCCCATTACTTCAACCTGTAAGAGAGAAGCGATCAACCAAACAACAGTCAACAGTCTCTTGACAAATTAAATCTATATTTATCAGTAGGTATACATCAGTCAAAAGTTTCTGACCTGATTCGATGGCTCCTTTCTAGATCCTCCAAATGCAACCAGGAAATCTTTCTCTTTGTGTTGTACAAGCACCAGGCTAAATCCCTGATTCAACAAACAGCGAAAACAGATTACTCTTCCTGATAAAATTTCAACAGTTCTTTACTGTATTATTATTAATCACCTTATTGGTTGTAATAGAGGATGCTGGAGATGCGAATGCAACAGACCATTCTACTTTTAGAACGTCGAAAACCAAGGTCTCAGAGTGTCCTGCAGGGATAGAACCATTTAGATTCGAAGGCCAGCAGTTAAAAGTTCTATGAGTTTGAAACTGTCGAATGCTTACGCTTTTTTCTGCTTCCACCACCAGTTATATACCACTTGGTTCCGCATAGAACTCCACAGCAACCAGCTCTAGGTGATGGATGGAACCCCCTTATCTTTATCCTTGACCACACCATCTGAACCGAAAAAAAACACAAAGAACAAACCGATATAACCCCGTCATTTCTGGAAATCGCACTTAAAATGGGTTGCTTCCTGAATCAGCCAGAGATAAGGCATATGCACCGTTTCAAAGTCGAGCGAATACAGATCGTTCAAAGTCCGTGACTTTGATGCACCTCCGAAGACAAGTAGCATCTTATCCCCACATAGAGCAGCTACATGGTTTGATCGAGGGACGGTCCAGTTCCTCTGCAAGTTACAGTATTTCCATTTTCAGCAAACCAGAAAAAAACCGTTCACAAACATGAAACAAAAACTTACGTGCAATGCAAGGGAAGCCATGTGAAAGACTTGAGATCAAACATGTGTAGATCATTCAGTTTCCTCTTCTTGGCATCTTCCCCGCCGAATAGAATTAGAACGGAACTAGATCTGACTACAGTATGGCCACTGCGAGCAATCTAAAACACAACCATTTAGTGATTCAAACACAAGGCTGTGTTGCATTTTGCAGAACACAACCCCTTTATGCCATTTAGTTTCAGAATGTAAGTAAAAGTGTACCGGTATATCGCCTTTGGCTTCCACAAGTGACCAACATTGAGTTTCTGTATCGAATGCCCACACTAGACACATCCCAAAACAAACAACTGAATCAACCCTACCATGACAAACCAAGAACAATCCTGATCAGTGACTTGAGGAAGCAATGAAGAACCAACCTGAAATTCTGTCACCAGGAGCATCAGTTCTCCCACCAATCATAAGTGCCTTCTTCCCCCAAGAAACCTGAGCAAAGGAAGCCACTATTCAAGAGACAAGCAATTCATTTTACAACACATCCTAAAGAAACTTTTGAATCACAATTTTGGACAGTACCAAACAGTGACCCTTGCAAGCTGGAATCTTTAAGGGCAGGCTGGTTGGTGAAAGGTAAAGCTTTGATGAAACAGTAGTCCAAGTGAACTGATCAAAGTTAAGCACCTGGCTTATACAAAGCAATGAGATGAAAGATCCATTAGTACAGTCCTTCACTGTCTTCACCCTCTCATTTGCACAAAGTTTCTGAAAAGAAACCCCAGTATAAAGAAGAACACTTTGAAAAAGTAGAGGGTACCTGGACATCATCCAACAAACCACCACCAGATTCACCACCAACCACTATCATTTTGTTGCCAATTACAGTTGCTGCATGCTACTCAAGCAGAAGGGCACCCTTAATTTCACAATAAAACAGTGGGAAAATTCAACAATCACAATAGGGCCACTCACATTGAACCGAGGTGCAGGCTTATCACCAGCAATAGACAAAACCATCCAATTCTCAGAATTCCCAGAAGTTGAGCTACCAATATCTGGCGGCTGGCATTGACAGTCAAGCTGCTCATCACAATGGGTAGTTGTAGCCAATCCTCCATCACGAATCTGACCAGCAAAAGAAGTGAAATTATTAAGTTGAACACAGACAAAACCTCAGAACAAAAGGAGACCAAAGAGAGAAAAAAGGGAGAGGCTTAACTGTGGGATTGGGAGCTCGTTTAAGAGGTCTAATAGGGCTTCTGGAAACTGGGGTGGAGATTGAATCCGAGAGTTGCACCTTCTTCAGCCTGAAAGCAAAAGAAAAGAGGGAAAAGAGAGCAACTTTAGTAAGAAAATGGAAGCAAAAAGGGGGGTGAAAAGAAAGAGGAATGACCTGCCAAGCTTTGTACGCCTTTTGGAGAAGCTGAACATGTTTTGGTCAAACAAAGAAAAACGAGACCCTAAGTAGAAATCTCAAGCATCAATGCAGCAGTAGTAGAAACTAGAAACTAGAAAGTCTCATGGCTCTCAATGCAGTAAACCAAGAAATGAGCTCAGATAGCCATGGCTTTTTAGCACAGCTGAGAAATTCACAGCTTGTTTTGTAGCGGAGAAAATAGCAGTTCAGAGGAAATCTGGAAATTGGACAAACGAAGAGACTAATAAGAAAAAAAGGAGAAAAGTGGTGAGGCACCTTTCTTCTGGGAAAATGTGAGAGAGATGAAAGCAAGAAAAGAAATTAACACATGAAAAAGACAGAGAGTAACGGCGCAGGCAGTAAATTTGTACAGCCAATAGGAAAAGACCAGAAGCAGTAATGCAGTGCTAGTCAAAACAAAATCCAATATATAAATGTCATTAATGAATGGCTTTCCTTTGGATGATGATATGATCCAAAGTTCTGGTTTCTAGCTCCATGGTAGATGTGACCGTTGGGTAATTTCAATTAAACCATATTAAACGAGAAATTGAAGAGATAATCAAATTACCTCTAATGCCCTCGTGATTTTTCTATGAGACCTACTCAGTTTCACTGACATCGGACAAAAGAAACAAGTGGTATGTAGCTGAATCTGAGTTTGAATATAAATACAGATACAGAGAAATAAATAAAAGGAGGGATGGGTGTTCAGTTCTATATTTAATTAATATACAATATTAATTGTAAGATGGAGCCCATGGACCGCTCAGACGTACGTTATTCAATGCGCTAAAAAGTAGGCCCATAAAGCTGACGGACCTTTTTAAGTTAGGGATTTGGGCCCAAAGATTTCTTTATATTGTTTGTTACGTACACGTGCAGACGTGTAGCTAACTCAGAAAATGTTAAATTGTGCATTTTATTAAATAATTACTGTAAAAAATCACTCATAAGTCTAAATAGATGAATCATATGATTATATGTATAAAACTTAAGAAACTAATTGACATGTGATTATATGTATATGTCTATTGATGTTTATTTCATGTCAACATTTGTTCTTTATTCCTTATTTTAATTACTAATATTCATTTAGTTATTATTTTTTGTGAGAATATGTATGATAAGAATCGATGAAATAATAGTATAAAACTCTTCGCTTCAACTTGTTGCTTCCTGGCTTTCTCTTCAGTTCAACTTGTAGTCATTCAGTAGGTTTGTGCTAGCATGCCGTTTGTTGGGTGGTTTGGCTTGAAATGAATAATTAAATTTTTAGAAACGAGTTTACGGACGTGAATGTTTTAATTGACGAAGTGGATTTCTCTATCAATCTTTGGAATGCATATTCTGGTGGGGTGCCTGCAGGCGAGAGTAACGTTTGGTTTCGAAAAGTTATTGTCCAATCCTCGCCTTTTCTGTCTCTAAGAGGGGTTTTGTCTATGTTTTCTGCTTAGCAGGGGTTTGTTTCCCCACTTGCCTTAGGTTTCTGAGTTGAGCTGTTGTTTTGTTGTGTTGTGTTTCATTTCTCTTCTCTCTGTTGTGATTGTTGTTTTTTCTATGTTATTTTCGGTGATATTAGCTGCACTTGCCAATCCTTTGGATTCGAGCTTGTGTAGGCAATGATATCGTTACTGTGATGCTTTGGACAGAGGCTTGTGTTGTTTCTTTTTATTAGAAGTACTTCTTATTCCTGTGGTAATAATATTTTCCGCCTTATCAAAAAAAAAAAAAAACTCTTACCAAATTTCAGTCATATATATATATATATATAAAATTAATGATACGCATTACAAAAAGGGATGGGATCGAGTCCATAATTAGGCATTACATTTTAAGTACCGCAAAGCCTAATCGTACGATCCTCATGCATATCTACTTCCATACATTACATTCATTATTCTTCTTCTTCTTCTTCTTTAATTATTATTATTACTCATCGATCATACCACAACAACAAAACTTGATGCTTATAATTATTTCCAGTCAACGATTGAGTCAAAGCCACAATGCGCCGGCGCGTCTGAGCATGGCGGACAAGGAGCGGCTGAGGTGGAGAGTCATCACCTCATTAGCGCCGCCGACGAGCTCCCCTCCGATGAAGACGGTGGGGACGGTGGTGGCCCCCAGTCGAGCAAGTGCCTGCTCGATTTCCCTGCCTCCGGGGATCTGGTCGAGATCGTAGACGGTGGGGTTAACGCCGAAGTCGCAGAAGAGGGTCTTGATGGTGTGGCACATGCAGCACGTGCTCTTGCTGAACATCACCACAGGCCTTTCCGCCGCCAGTTGAGCCACTCTTTCCATCTCCGATGATCACTAGAGAACAGTTTTGATGAGATGGGCTCTTATGGTTTTATTTCTTGTAGGTGGAGGTTTGGGTGTGAGGTTTATGGAGGAAGAGTTGGAGGGTACTATATATAGAGTACGTGGGTAGGGGCTAATAAGATTATAAGACATATACGTACGTTGAGTAGCGAAAATAAATTGATGGGTCATAGCATAGATCGGTCGAACCCATTATCTGTTTAGATTTTTAGTCGTCTAAGCCTAAGTTAGGGTGCATTTAGTGAAGGACCTTAAGTCGGCCGCACGCCTAAGATTAGCTCGTGGCCATATCAACTCTTCTTAGATGCACAAACACGATTAACTCTTAGCAAGGTCTCTCATTAGTCGATGACGTGTGACGAACTAGCCCAGATCTCAATGAGCTATAAATACAACTTGACCCTAGCTAGCGTTGATCAAACATGATCCTACTACTCACACATCAACGCTTTATAAATACACTAATTAATGTGCTTATATATACATCTACGATTTTCCTAGTGGCAAAGCCAATGGAGGCTACCATGAGCTAGAGCCTAGGGTTCCAAGGACCCAACTATCTAAAATATGTGATTTTATATAGTTGACTCACAAGTCTGTTGAAGTGTTAGCTCCATTACTTAACATTCCTACTCGCCTTCAAGTGATCCCCGATACTTCTTTGTCTCTCATATTGTCTAAACACCTCATCCCATCTTTATAGAACATTTTTGTTTGAACAAGTTTATAGAACACTTACTAATCTTTTCTTGTACACCTTGAGAGGAACACTTAATGAAAGTTTTAGACACTCAATTGGGGTTTGTACGTAGGCGATCTGACTCAAACTATTTGATCGATTTTTGTTAGGTCGAATTCTGAATTGGTTAAACCAGAATATATAGAATAAAAATAATAATGAAAATGGTTATAGGGTGAAGGAATATAAAAGAAGACGTTAGAAAGATTGATGCGTCGAGTCGTAACAAATGGGGTGGGAGGGATATATGCATGGGGTATTCGATCGATGGCTACTTGACATCAAAATTTTGGAAAGGGCATATATTATTTATGCATAATGGAATAGTGCAATGTGTGTATTGGTGGTATAGATATGAGGAATCTAATATTGTACGTACGAGGGAGACGTCCACACATGCATGCACACGTATTGTTTCACATTGTCAGTGGTGGACTCGATCGGTCCGGCCTGAGAATGTTCTCGAGTCACGATCTGGTCCATTCTCATATTCTTATTTGTGAGATTGCAATCATAATTTTTAATTTTTTACTTAATGTTACAGACTGTATCAACATAGTAAAAGTCCTTTTGCAAGAATCTGTCAATGCGGGTATGATCGATAATGTTAAGCCTGCCTCCAATTCATGCAGGGAAATATAGATCTGATCGTAAAGTGATTGTTTCCTATATGATTTACCACATGATTAGCTGAATAACATTGTTGGGTTATATAGCATGATGACATGTTGATTTGAAAATAATGAGTGATTGAATCTAATCTATACTTCTTTTGCATGTTATCTATAAGAAGAATTTTTTTGGGCCTATTGACTCACTGATTTAGTCAATGAGTCAATCTAATTAATTTTATTCGTTTCAATAGAGGATTAGAGTTGATCTAGTAGCTTATTTATTTGTAGCTCATTTCTCGTAGTAATTTGGATCACAAATCTAGGCCAAAATTGAAAAATATAGCTCAATTTTTTTCACAAATCTACCCATAATATTTGACAAATCTAGCCCAAAAATTTTGAAAAATTTAGCCTAGAAGTTTTTTACAAATATAGCCCAATTTTTTTACAAATCTAGCCCAAAATTTGTCACAAATCTAGCCTAGAATTTGTGACAAATCTAGCTCATAAGTTGTGACAAATCTAGCTCAGAAGTTTTGACAAATCTAGCCCAGAATTTGAGACAAATCTAGCCTAGAATTTGTAACAAATCTATTCCACAACTTGTGATAAATCTAGCCCATAATTTGTGTCAAATTAGCCCCGAAGTTGTGACAAATCTAGCCCAACATTTTTTACAAATCTAGCCCAAAATTTGTATCAAATCTAGCCTTGTGCCAAATCTAGCACAAAAGTTGTGCAAAATATAGCCCATAATTTGTGACAAATCTATCCCAGAAGCTGTGACAAATCTAGCCCAGAATTTGTGCCAAATCTAGCACAGAAGTTGTGCATAATCTAACCCATAATTTGTGCAAAATCTATCCCCATAAGTTATGACAAATCTAGCCCAGAATTTGTGCCAAATCTAGCACAGAAGTTGTGCATAATCTAGCCCAGAAGTTGTGCCAAATCTATCTCACAAGTTGTGACAAATCTAGCTCAAAAGTTGTGACAAATCTAGCGGAGATTTTATGGCAAATCTAGCCTCGGACTTTGTGGGAAATCTAGTCCATAATGATGCCAAATCTAGCCCATAATTTGTGCTAAATCTAGCCAGAATTTGTGCCAAATCTAGCCCATAATTTGTGCTAAATCTAGCCAGAATTTGTGTCAAATCTAGCCCATAATTTGTGGCAAATCTAGCCAGACTTTGTGAGAAATCTAGTCTAGGATTTGCGTCAAATCTAGCACAGCAGTTGTGCCAAATCTAGCCTAGCAGTTGTGCCAAATCTATCCCTGAAGTTGTGACAAATCTAGCCTTGGAACTGTGATAAATCTAGCCAAGGATTTGTGACAAATCTTCCCCAGATTTTTTGACAAATCTAGCCTAGAAGTTGTGACAAATCTATCCCATTTGTGACAAATCTAGCCCATAATTTGTGACAAGTATACCCCACAAGTTGTGATATATCTAGCCCCGAAGTTGTGACAAATCTAGCCCAACATTTTTTACAAATCTATCACGGATTTGGTGTCAAATCTAGCCCAAAATTTGTGCCAAATCTAGCCCAGAATTTGTAACAAACCTAGCCCAGAATTTGTGTCAAATCTAGCCCAGAATTTGTGTCAAATCTAGCCCATAATGTGTGAAAAATCGCCCAAAATGTGTGCCAAATCTAGCACAGAAGTTGTGTAACATCCCCGCTCAACCGGACGGTTTAGAACTCAAGTTCGGGTGATTTAGGCATTGGAAACAGTGTTCTTGAGGTCCCATCGGAGTTCGGGACATTCGTGTTTAAGCCGGATTAAAGTTACAGTCGAGCATGTTGTACAGTGGGAACAACATACTTGTATAGTTGTACTAAACAATTGAAATTGTAAAAGATGCATAAAATTGTAAAAGGTTGAATCTAAGTAATTTATTTATATTAAAGTTTCACATTATACAACCATGGGACAGGGACACTCATATATTCTTGAAGAAGCATCTTTCAATTTAGAAGAGCCCCAGAGATTTTGCCACGTACATGATGATATAATCTAGACGGCCAGTATATTATTGGCACCATTGGCAAAAGAACAAAAGTATGGAACAGCTCAATCCGAATGCCAAGAGACGGAGATTATTTGATAGGGGTCGTACTAGTACTACCTAAGCATCTTAATAATCATAATGGTGACATGGTATATTTGGTTTTGACACATGGGTTAGAACCCTTCTCACAAATTTCCACATCATCATTTAATTTTTAAATAAAAAATTATTTATTTTCTCTCTTTCCTTTCATTAAATGTTGAATGCTTTTAAATTAAATACTTCATGAATGAAAAAAAAAGATTATATTAACATAAATTGATAAATGAATAAGAAATTTAAATTTCTAATATATTTAAATTTATGAAATAAATAGTATACTAATTGTATACAAATATATTTCATTAGAAATCTCACTTCTCTAATAACTATTCATTTTATTATATTTGTGTTTAACTCTTTATATATTCTATACATGAAAAAAATAAAAATGATATCTTATAATTTTTCTCATAAAAAATATTTTATAAATATTGACAGGTTAAATAAGATTAACTTCAATAAAATATACTTCAACTAAGATTACACAAAGATAATAAGAACAAAAAAGGATTAAATACTGAATAAAATTTATCATCAACTTCTTTTAGAGGTGTCAGTGGTGCATACTTGCCCGATGTTGATTGTTTTAACTACGATATGAATTTTTATATTCATATGTTACTAAAATTTGAAGTTCTTATTTGATGGGTCGATGGTCTTGATCATGTATAAAGTTGGGTCATGTACGAGTTTGTTTGAAATATTTGGCAGAATTATATTTATTTTTTATACCATTAGAGTATGTTGATTTAGGAAAGTAGTTAGGATTCACTAGATCACAAATTAATACGATTATTTGAGTTTGACATGTTGTGGGTTCATTGATCGGTTGGAGTGAAATCATTGTGTAGTAAAAATGTACTTAAAAGTTTTTTCATAGTTCATGTTGAATTTAGAGGTTGTATGCCAGCTAAATGGACTAGGTTTTAGTTTAGTTTAATAAGTAGGTTAGTCAAGTCACATGTTGGTCAGATTTTGAGTTGAATAGTCACATGTTTGACCAACGATTTTGATGGTAAGTTAAGTGAAATGATGACAGATAGCAAGCAATGGTATCTGACTAAGAAAGAAGAACGATGTTCAAACAATAGTGACGATTACACATGCCCGTCCTGTTACCCACACATATAAACAATTAAAAAAATATCATTAATATCATTAAAATAATTAAATTAAATTAAACCGGCCAATGGCCGGGTACAAAACTAGAAAGTCCTCCAAACCAAACAAACTAGAAAGAGCTTAACCAGTCCACTGGTAAAATATCATCCCTTGCCCTTTTTGTCCGCTTGTCAGATCTTCGTCCGTTGAGTATGTCTCAAAGTAATGTTGCTATTGGCGTACATAAGCTGATGGATGGCAACAATCACATTTGCAGCTGAGATTAACAGAGATAGAACATGAGTATCTAACAAGGTTCACTGGCGGTATGTATGCTAGTCCTCGGAGGGGAATGGCGGTGTGTCATCTGTATTGGAGAGAAGTGGACAAGAGAGAACTAGGGTTACAGAGTAGGGTTAGTTGAGTATTTATAGTAATAGTATTACTCAATAACCCTAAACGGTCAGAACCGGATTTCTAACTATAATTAACAGCCCCCACTACAAGAAAACAAGCAATTTGTCACGGATTTTTAGTCACGGTTTAGTAAACCGTGACTAATTAGTCACGGTTTTTAAAAACCGTGACAAATTAGTCATGGTTTTTACTAAACCGTGACAAAATAGTCACGGTTTTTACTAAACCGTGACTATTTTGTCACGGTTTTTATTGAACCGTGACTAATTTTGTCACGGTTCAATGTGAAACTGTGACTAAATATTTGTCCACGTTGGCAATCCGTTCCTTCTTCCCTCTTCCCTTCTTCTTCTTCCCTCTTCCATTGCTACTGACTTCACTTCTTCTTCTTACCTCTTCACTTCTTCTTCTTACCTCTTCCCTTCTTCTTCTTACCTCTTCCCTTCTTCTTCCCTCTTCAGCCTTCCTTTCCTCTTTCACCGCCGTTGGAGCCAAGGCCACGGCCACCGCCGTTCCGCAGCCGTTGTTAGCGTCGGACCGAAGAGAGAGATCAGAAGAGGAGGAGCAAGATTCATGGCGGCCGATGGCGGACATCTACCAACTCTTTCCAAGTACCCGGGAGCACCGGCGGCACCGACGACGGCTCGCCGGCAACCACGAGCTGACCGGAGAAGAAGATGGACCCCTGGTCATTTTGTAAAGTAATGTGATTGTTGGGTGATTAAAAGTACAACCAATATAAAGTTATGTGACCAAAGGGGGATGATTAAAATTACAACCCACAAAAGTTAAGTGACCAAAAGGGAATGAGGACATGATGTTTAATTGGGACCTTTTGTTAATTTTTTAATTGTATGGATCAGTTTGCATAACTGAAGAAGTTGAGGGTTTGGCCCTCTAATTCGAAAAATGACAAATTGGGTCACTGGAAAGTTTGTGCTTACAATTTGGTCACTAACCTTTGTCACGGTTTTCAACTAAACCGTGACAAAGATTAGTCACGGTTTTGGGTCAAACCGTGACTAACCTTTGTCACGATTTTGGGGAAAACCGTGACAAAGGTTAGTCACGGTTTGACCCAAAACCGTGACAAAGGTTAGTCACGGTTTGCCCCAAAACCGTGACTAACATCTTTGTCACGGTTTCTTCTAAAACCGTGACAAAATTGGGTCAATGTAGTCACGGTTTCACAACCGTGACTAAATTTTTTAGTCACGGTTAAAACCGTGACTAAAGGTACCAAAAAACCGTGACTAATGTTGTGTTTTGTTGTAGTGCCCCCTGAAATCGATGTAAGTCTCGACACATCAATTTGCTAGTCAAGAATCAATGCCTGCTGGTGCACACAGCTTTCGTAAGAAGACCGGCGACCTGTGCTTCAGTATTGAGATATTTTACCTTAATATCTCCATCTTGGATGAGCTCTCAAATATAATGCACATGTGTCTGGATGTGCTTTGTCTTATCATGAAGGACCGGGTTTGATTCTATCTGAATGGAATTGGTGTTATCAACATAGAGCATCGTCAGAAGTGAAACTGGCATCTTAAACTCGATAAGTAACCTTGTTATCCATGCGATCTCAGAACCCACCTCATACATGGAGCGATATTCTACTTATGTTGATGACCTCGCCACACGTTTCTGCTTCTTGCATCGCCACGTAACACAAAGAATTTCCCACTTTTACATACCAGCCAGATGTAGACCGTCTAGTATCCACACAACCCACATAATCTGCATCTGCATAAGCTGTTACAAAAGCCAAACTTGACGAAGGAAGAAAAATGCCAATTCTTCGAGTCCCCTGGAGGTACTTCAAAATCTTGTAAATAGCTAATAAGTGCGGCTTATGTGGTTCCACCATGAACTGACTAACCACTTGAACTGAGTATGCCAATTCTGGACGTGTGCATGTCGTAAGGTAAATCAACGAACCAACAAGTTTGTGATACATCGTCGGATCAGTTTCCACCTCACCATCTTCTCTGCTCAACTTCACATTCATGTCCATAGGTGTACTACAAGTTGTACAATTCTCGTGTCAATCTGTCTTAAGCAAATCATCGATGTACTGATGTTGGCTAACGAAGATACCTTTCATCGACCGCTTAATTTCCAAACCGAGGAAGTTATCCACGGAAATTCCATCCTCATCATTACCAGAAAGTATCATGTCGTCAATATAAATCAAGAGAATAGTCATTTTGGTACCTAACTGCTTTGTGAACAACGATGGGTCATTTGAACATTGGATGAATCCATGTTGGATAATAGCGGACTTAAATTTCTTGAACCATGCACGTGGTGCCTATTTAATTCCATACAACGATCAATGAATAAGGAGGACAACATCACCATGAGATGACTTGTCAAATCCAGGAGGACACTCCATATACACCGTCTCCTTCAGATCCCCGTGAAGAAATGCGTTGTTCACATCGAGCTACATGAGAGTCCATCCTCGTTGGGATGCCACCGCAAGTAAAGTACGAACAGTAGGCATCTTAGCAACATGTGCAAATGTCTCATCATAGTCGATTCCATGTTCCTGATGAAAATCTTGAGCTAATAACCGAGATTTATAGCGATCAACCGAGCTATATATTCGGACGAAAATTAAGAGTATATACCCACTTACTCACAATAATAGACATACACAGTGGTCGAGGAACCAAGCTCCATGTATGATTACTAGCAAGAGCATCAATCTCATAATCCATCGCGAGGCGCCATTCTGATGATTGGCTAGCCTCCCTGTAGTTGGCTGGAATAGTTGGAGTGACGATGTCGTTGGTCGTGTGAAAGGCAACGAAGTCATCATATTGAGAGGTTAATCTATTATAGATCAATCGAGCATTGAAATATAATTAAACTAACATGAGATGATGATAATAAGAATAAATAAGTATCTAAATAATTTATAAAAATCATCAAAATTATTCTTAGAGTTGTTAGTGTGAAATTTTTTATATATTTTAAATTTATTTTGTTTGAGTTATAGATTAGTGAAGTTATATACCATCCAAATTGTAGGTTCATCATATCTTAAAATATACTATGGGTGTTCTTGAGTTTGAGTTTGCCACATAAGCTAGAACTCTTCTCACAATTTTCCACATCATCAACAATTTTTAAATCAAAATATAATTATTTTCTCTCATCCTATTAAATGCTTTCATATTAAATACCTCTCCTTAAATCCACACTTAATGTGTATATATACTTATACATTCATATAAAATAATTATACTAATGTTATGTAATTTGTTGTTTAATAAATTTCATTCTTCATGTTATAATAAGAATTTAATATTTATTCTCAAAGTAAAAGTTATGGTATTATAATTTTTTCATTACTCTAAATTTAAAATTATAATTCCCTATTGGTTTGATTTTGAAAATTTTATACATGAATCAAATTAATAGTTAAAACTTACAAACTATAAATCATTCATAAAAACATTAGGTGGTTAAAATGGTTACAATCTATACAAATAACAGAATTGAAATAATTAATGGTTAATTTCATACAAAGAATTAGAAGTAGTCCATATGAAAAATCTTGATCATTAGATAAGTTAGTGAGTATGCACTTATTAAGTCACATGTTTTGGTAAATTATTGTGCAAATATAATGAGTTGTGAGTTGTTGATTTTTATTCAATTAATGTCACGAGTAAGCTAGGTCGTGCCAGATTGATCAACTTCCATACGAATGCATTTGTGAAAGAAACATATTTTAATTCATATATTATTCGAGTTAGAAGGGTGAGGTCCATTGAGTTGTAGGTTTAATAGGTTTAATCAAATTATGAGTCATACTTCAAAAAAAAAAAAAATCAAATTATGAGTCAATAAGATCACATGTTAAATGTCTAGTGGGTTTATCGGGTCATGACACACACATGTTGTTGAATTTAGTTAATTCAAGTCAAGATATAGTTGTATACCCGATCCATTGCTAGATATATTGTATTCATCTTAGAATATGGATATTACCAGATAATTATTTGAGGATTGAGGTGTATTTTTTTATAAAAATAATACTTTATTTATTAAGATAATTCGATATTTTGTATAGTATTTTATTCTTATGTCGGTATTTTATTTATTACGGTAATCATTAGTAAACCCATTGGTTTGAATGAATAGTCTTAGTCTCCGTTTTAGCGGTTTTAGCTCGCTAGTGAGATTTATCAAGTAAACCATTTATGGATGTAGTGTAGGGCCTTCAAAGTGAGTGGGCTAAAAGCTCATGTTGCAGCGTTGGCAAGATCATCGAGGAGCAAAATTGGCTTCAAAATTGGAGTAGAGTTTATCACATCTAAAACGTGATCATCATGATGAAGAGAAAACAAAACAGAGAAGATTCACTTTGAGTTATAATAGATAGTTATTATTAGAAAATTAATATCGACAAAACCCTAATGAGCTCTCTCGACGGCAACCCTAATGGCGATTTGCGGCGATCGGAGGAAGTCACAAGGCCGCCGGAATCTCCTCCTCCCCAGGACCTCGAGATGACTCCCTTATGTTCGTCGGCTGTGCTCCCCGACCCTTGTTTGGCTCCTAGGAAGAGGCCCCGCGAGTCCCAACCGAATCCCATCTGTCAGGAATCCGACCTGACGCTTCCGAAGCAGGTTCTTCCGGCTGCTGGGGCACAGGTGCAGCAAGGGATTCCAACTCCTGGCGGCCGCTCATATTGCAAGGTTGCGGGGGGAGGTTCGTCTCGATGGGTTACAGATGAAAAGGATGTACCTTTGATCTCCCCACGGCTCCCATGCAAGAGGATGCTAATAACAATCCAGGTTGCCCCAAAGTTACTTTTTTCCGAAGAAGAGCTACGGAGCTTCTTTCGCCCATGGTCGAAATCCCTCGTTGTCAAAGTTTTGGAAAAGAACTTCTCTTTTGGGGCAGTGAAGAGGATACTTGATTCACTCTGGGCAAAGAACGGGTCTATCCAAGTATCTGACATAGCAAATCACTTTTTTCTGGTCAGGTTTGAGCATCCTGATGATTATCAGAGGGCCGCCTTCAGAGGACCTTGGAAGATCTATGATTACTACATCTCGGTGGGACGCTGGACGCCTGAGTTCAATGAGGAAGAACCACTCAAGACTATTCTCACATGGATTCGGCTCCCGCGGCTGCCAATACACTTCTTCAATGAAATTGCAGTTACTCGCATTGGTAATTGTATAGGAAAGACAGTTAGGCTTGACCTAGCTACCACGGAAGGAGCTAGAGCACGATATGCGAGGGTGTGCGTAGAAGTTGACATCTCCAAGCCTCTTCTTGGCAAATACATGATTGATAACCGAACTTACCTCGTGGAATACGAGAGCCTTGAGAACATCTGCACTTCCTGTGGTTTCTATGGACACAAGGTTGCGGATTGTACCCCGGGCCCGGCCTCCATCTCGGTGGAGACCCCACAGGAGAACCCTTTGGCCATGACTGTGGCAAAGCCGGCGGATGACACTGTGGGAGAATGGATGGTCGTTAGTAGGCGTTCAAAAGGTCGAGCCCAGCAGCACACCCAACCTGTCCAGGCCAAGGTTAATACCAGCTCGAGTTTTGAGGTCCTTGCCTCGTCTGATGATGAGGTTGACGAGGAGATTTTGGCGGATAGCATCCCTACACCTGCTTTGGCCAAGACGGACAAGTCTGATCCTAATGTTCTTGCGGCTAAGTTGGCCGAGGTTCTTCGCCAATCACCAACTTTGCATGGGGAGGATACGACAGATGACTCATCGAAGACCAAAGCACTTGGTGATCGTATGCCGCTTAAAGATGTAACGAATGTTCGTACTGGTACCAAAGGGAAGAGGAATACCACTACTTCATCCAAACCCGTGGGCCCCCAACCAGCTTTGGTTGATGTGCCTATTGTCTACGATAACCCGACATTCCGGGGTGACAAGGCTCAGATGGATATGGGGAAAGTGAAGAAGACATCCAACAGGCGTGAGAAGTCAGTGACCAGGAAAGATAGGCCAAACACATCTGCTAGACCGGAGAGGAAGGATGGCAATCCTATCCGAAGTTTCACGTCTCGGAAAGGAATCCCTACGGAAGTTAATAACCATGAGGTGAAGGCCAAAGTCGGTGATCCTCCCGACCGATCCTGAGAATGTTACCCGATTCCCATTTGTTTATAATGTTAGTCCTCTCCTGGAACTGTAGGGGGGGAGGCCATGTGGATTTCATACCTACCCTTAACCATTATATTCGGACGTATAGGCCCACGGTGGTGTTTATTTTGGAGCCTCGAATTAGCGGTGAGATAGCAAGGAAGGTGATTTATAAATTGATTTTTGACAGACGAATCCTGGTGGAGGCTCAAGGGTTCTCTGGTGGCATTTGGGTGTTGTGGAATTCTGGCTTTGTCGGCATCTCGGAGTTGGGCAGATCTGATCAGGCTCTTCATCTCGAGGTTGCCATTCCGAATCAACCTACAACTGTTCTCTCGGCTATCTATGCCAGACCTTTCCCCACAGGCCGAGTTCTTCTCTGGGACGAGCTTAGGGAGATGGCTGATTTGGAAACAAGGCCGTGGGTGTTACTTGGTGACTTTAATAGCATTACTACTGCAGAGGAGAAGGATGGGGGTGCTCATTTTGACCCTTATCGGGCAGTTTCTTTTAATGACTGCATTGCTGATTGCGGATTCATGGATTTGGGGTTTGTGGGGCCGACTTTACGTGGTTTCGTGGTTCTACGCGAGTTCGTCTTGATAGGGGTTTGGCCTCGATGAGTTGGCGCCAAGCTTTTCCCCAGGCCTTGGTGAGACACCTGCCTCGACTCAAATCCGACCATAGACCCATACTGTTGGACTTTTTCGGTTTGGACACCCCAAATAAGTTGAGAAGGCCGTTCTGTTTTCTCTTGCCTTGGATGGCTCACCCGGAGTTCCCTGGACTCATTCACAACTCCTCGAAGCCTGAGGTTGACATTACTCGTAATCTGAGTTCTTTGACTAGTAAGCTCAAAAGATGGAACCGTGATGTTTTTGGCAACATTTTTCAAAGGAAGGCGGCGCTTACTATGCGTTTGGCTGAACTGGAGAGTGCTTCAGGAGTTAACACTTCACCGACACTCATTAAGTTGGAGGAGGAGACACGGAAGGCACTTCAACACACGCTCTGGGAAGAGGCTACTCTGTGGGCACAGAATCCCGGCTCGACTGGATCAGAGATGGTGATTTGAATACGAGGTTCTTCCACCAAACCACTATTCGGCGTCGGGTGATCAACAAGATTGTGGCGCTTCGTAGGGCAGATGATTCCTGGGAAGAGGATTCTGCTGCTCTCAAAATCATGGTGATTGATCATTTCTACAATCTCTTTAGAGATGAAGGTGTCGCCTCTCAACTGCCGGGGGATGGATTTGTCAGGTTGGACAGCTCCCAAGCGGCGTCCTGTGCTGCGATCCCTGACAGCGGGGAGATTGTGCGGGCGGTGAGGAGTATGAAGGGATTAAAAGCTCCTGGGTTGGATGGATATCAGCCGGCTTTCTTCTAGAGTCAATGGAGCACGGTTGGACCCTCGGTTGTTGATCTTATCCAGAATTGCTTCCTTGATAACAGGGTGATTCGAACAATCAATGACACTATTATTGTTCTGATCCCTAAAGTCAACCATCCGGAGACGCTCCACCAGTTGCGGCCAATTAGTCTTTGTAACGTGGTGTACAAGATTTTAACCAAATGCCTGGCGGTGAGATTGAGATCTTTGATGAAACATTTGATCAAGAGCAATCAAGCCAGTTTCGTTCCGGGACGTCAAATCTCAGAAAACATCATTATCCTTCAGGAGGTGGTACACTCCATGGAACGTTGTAAAGGAAGAGCTCGTCGCATGATTTTGAAAATCGATCTGACTAAAGCATACGACCGACTTAGATGGTCCTTCCTTGAAGACACTCTCAGGTCCGCAGGGTTTTCTTATGAACTAATTTCTACCATTATGACTTATGTTAGCTCTGTCAGGTACCAGGTTCTTTGGAATGGTGAGCTCACAGATCAGTTTATCCCATCCCGAGGCATTCGTCAAGGCTGCCCGTTGTCCCCGTTCCTCTTTACTCTCTGCATGGAAAGGCTGAGTCACTTAATTGATGGAGAGGTGGCTACGGGGAATTGGAAGCCGGTTCGATTATCCACTGATGGTCCGGCCCTTTCTCACCTTTTTTATGCAGATGACCTTATCCTCATGGCTGAAGCCTCGGTTGGTCAGGCATAGATTATCAATAAATGCCTCAAGGAATTCCGTGGAGCCTCGGGCTGTGAGCAAGGAGAAGTCGGTGTGTTTTTGCTCCCCAAACACGCCACGAAGCGTTGCAAGTGATATTGGTGCAACATTGGGTTTCCCGTTGACGTCAAATCTTGGTCGTTATCTTGGCATTCCTATTCTTCATGAACGAACAATGATCCAGACTTACCAAGATGTCATTGATAGAATCACCAGGAAGCTCTCAGGTTGGAAGGTCAAATCCTTATCTCTGGCAGGAAGGATCACCTTAGTCCAATCGGTTCTGGCTGCGATTCCGGCGTATGTCATGCAAACGGCGGTGTTACCTGTTACGACTTGTGATGCGATTGATAGGCTCATTCGTAACTTTGTTTGGGGTTCGACTGACGAGGCGAGGAAAGTTCATTTGCTATCCTGGGATCAGATCTGTAAGCCTGAGGAAGATGGGGGGCTAGGCCTTAAGATGGCGCGAGGACTTAACCGAGCGTACATGATGAAGTTGGCGTTCATTTTCTTCCAGGAACCGGAGAAGCTTTGGGTCCAAGTTCTACAAAGTAAATATATGAAGGAGGGGGTGAATGGCCTGACAGCTCGGAACTTGGCGTCTCAATCTGCATTCTGGAAGGGGTTGTCACGGGAATGGAATAATATGCTTTTGGGGGCTAGAGTGGCAGTCCGCAATGGGCGTGAGACGAGTTTCTGGTTGGCTCGTTGGCTGGATTCGGGGGAAAGGCTGATCGATTCTTTCACGGGTAATTTGAATAACATTGACTGCTCGGAACCCGTGGCTGCTTTTGTCAACAGGGAAGGGCATTGGGATTTGGATAGATTGAGGGCCCTGTTGCCTTCCAGCTCTGTGTCAGAAGTGATTGGAATGCCTCCACCCAAAGAGAATCGTGGAGATGATGATTGGGTGTGGGGAGGGGAGAGCACTGGCAAGTTTTCTATTAAATCTGCCTATAGAATTGCTTGCCAAACGACACAGAGCAGTAACAGGGGCTTGTGGTGACCGATCTGGGGTTGGAAAGGGCCTTACCGTGTTCGATGCTTTCTTGGCTTACAATCCAAGAGAAAATCCTCACTAATGTCTGCCGAGTCCGAAGGCATCTAGCGAGGGACGCCTCCTGCAGCCTGTGCCAATCCCCGGAAGAATCTGCTTGCCATATCCTCCGAGACTGTGGCCTCGCTAGAGAATCCTGGGTCAAATTGGGGAGGTTTGACACTTCTTCTACCTCGTGGGGGGGGGAGATTTCAAGTCTTGGCTGGAGGATAATCTGAAGTCTGACACAGACTTTTTGTTTGGCATCCATTGCTGGATGCTCTGGCGAGTCAGGAACGAGCGAGTCTTCACAGGCGCCCCAAGCTCTGCTGCCTCCATTGCAGTGCACTCCTCTAACTGGTCGCTTCAGGTGAAGAGAGCTCTTCAAACAGAGGCGCTTACTTCGGGGAACGAGCCAATCAGGAGTTTGATTGATATTCGTTGGGAGCTAGGGCCTGAGGGCTGGGTGGTTGTGAATACTGATGGATCTGTCGATCAAGCAGGGAAACGGGGGACGGCAGGAGGTGTCATTCGCACGGCTGATGGCAGATGTCTCGATGCATTTTCTATGAACCTTGGCTCCTGTTCCATCACCCGGGCAGAGATCCGCGGGGCGATCGAAGGATTAAAACGCGCCTGGGATGCTGGACATAGGATGATTGTCTTGCGGTTGGACTCCCTAGCTGCAATCCAACTCCTGACCTCATCGGATATGAGAGCTCACCGATATGTGATGGAGACGATGGAGTTCCAGGATCTTATCCGCAGGGATTGGAGCGTGCAGGTGGACCACACGTTCCGAGAAGGCAACCAAACAGCTGATTTTCTGGCTAATTTGGGATATGGCTACCCTATTGGGAGCCACAGTGTTTCACTTACTGATAGTAGGCTTGCTTACTTTTTGCGGTTTGATTGTTTTGGTATCACCGAACCTCGTTCTGTTATAATTAATGATTAGGCGCTCAGCGCCGCTTTCCCACAAAAAAAAAACGTGATCATGTAAGTGATTTAGTTACAACGGAAAATTTAAGAAGATATCATATTGATTTAAATCTGGAACTGGAAGTTTATCTATCTTACCTATGATGTACAACGTAGGAACGAACATAATCTCTTAAACTCGATTAATGTCACTAACAAAAACATCCTTACAAAAATAATCTCGAGAAATAACTACTGATGTAATTATATTTGAAAGATTACACTTTATTTACAATGTTATATTGTACAAAATCATGTTCAAAACATCGATTAATGCTAATGATCGGTTTACACTAGAAGATAATTATAACTCATATATTAACACAGTGAGGGGAAATATAACTCGGTGAATGATTATGTTATAATGACATTCCATTAATGATAAGAATAATCTAAGATATATATAAACATATGTATATATATTAGAAAGATTAACACTTTATTATGGACATGATTTTCGATTGGTACGGATCATGTTTAATCGATTTACGCTATGTGTTCCGTTTATCCTATCACGATTTATACACATGCACTCATATATACATCGTATCACAGGACAAAACAGTAACAATGTTAATCGTACGTATCCGTTACATATGAATATAACTGTATAAATATATTACCAGATCAGGAAAGTTAGAAGTGAAGTGGATGAAATGTGTACAATGATAAATATGACATTAGATAGGATAAGAATGAATGATGTGAGTGTTTGGGACTCACTTTTGATTATGATGATGAGATACACTATTTTTCGATTTGGAGTTCTTGGCATCACGTTTTATCTTTTACGCATTGTGGCCTCATCATCGACGCCGACCTTCGTACTACAACAGCCACTTCATAATACGATCCGACACACACAAACATACGAATTTAACGTACTCATCCCTTCCCACCATCCATGATTCAACTTGCTTGAGTTATTTCGCACCATACTAAAGCCTTAGCAAGTAGCAAGTGGATATGACATGTTACGTTAGCATTTCGTATTTTAATCCTAATGAAACGTGTGAGTCACTTTTTGCGTATCAATTGAATACTTGTTTTTATGTACGATCCTCTTGGTGTACATATAATCGATCAATTAATCGATCATCTGAGTTACATATTTTTTATCGTACATCTTCTAGAGTTTACATTATTGAGCTTCCTAGTAGCACATTCGAATTCGATACATTATACCTACCCCAAATACCTCAACATTTGTAATACACAAATCATTCATATTCGCAATATAGTAGATAGATATATAACACAAAATGCTCCAAAATCTGAGTCACATCAGTTAAGGAATTGACACTTTATTCTTACATTACATGAAAATGGACGCTGAAAGGAATGAAAAGAAAGAAATGATGATTGGTTACCTATTAAAATTCTAATTATAAATACTACCTTTACGAAAGTATGATTTATTTCATCAAATTGTTTTTCTAAAGTGAAGGTGTGCAGGTGTTGTTTTAATTACATTTCAATAACTCGAGTTATTAGAAGAGGATGTTAAATGATCTTTATATTATTTACTAAAAAACACATTTGCAAATAATGAAAATCGTTGTTAGAAATTAAAATACATCTTTCATGTGTATAATTAAATTTTAGAACAACTTTCATGTATATAATTGAATTACAAAGGTTATTACATATATAATTGAATTACATAAATTTTAGACTTCTTGATGTTCTTCATATCCGGCGTTGGCAGCGGCGACTTCTGATGGTGGTGGAATTGCCCTGATCCACTGTCGCTGTCGACAAACACTGGAAACTAACACATTGAGATTTGAGAGACAAAAGGTGGTTTGGTTGATGGAATTGGGTCTGGAAATTAGATTTTAATATCTGGCCCAATGAGAATTGTAGTGCAATTATTTGAGTCAATTCCCAATGGACCGGGAATTGGGTCTCGATTCCCTTACCCAATTTCATCAACCAAAACGGCCCGAAAATCCACTTCATTAGCTAGCTTAAAGCCTTAAACAACACGTTGGGTGTTGAGATTCTTTTCTATCCTCAATTCCATATCTTTCTTCTTTAAATCTCTTTGCAAAATTAAGAAGAGCAGAGTAGAGGGCATGGCAGTTACTAGGTTTCTTTTCAATCAAATAATTGTTAGAATGGCAGATTGGGGGTTGGTAGTGATAACAGTGGTGTTGTTCGTGGTTGTCGTCGGCTTCTGGAAATAGTCTTGGCATCAAGATAGTGAGCGGATGCAGAGGAAACGAATTTGGTACGTTAGTAAACACTATAAAATTCATTCAGAACCCTCTCTCAACAACTCGAGTTATTAGGATGCAACGGTTCTTGACATGGTATCAGAGCCTTTGATGACCGAAAGGTCAAGGTATCGAATCTCGATAGCCCCCAATATAACAATTTATCTTGCATAAGGTTTGGTGAACCTTTGCAAACTTCACTCCCCTTTCATGGGCTTCTCCCCTTTCATGGGCTTTCGTTTGAGGGGGCATGTTAGTGAACACTATAAAATCCATTCAGAACCCTCTCCCAACAACTCGAGTTATTGGGATGCAACGGTTCTTGACATGGTCCTAGCATTCTCACTGCGGAGGGCGCTGGCAGCTTCGTCATAACAATTCTGCTATGAGAGAAATTTTTCGTATAACAACTTATAAAGACAATTATAAATTATCTGCCTCTAGAACTATAAAATAATATTTATTAAACTTAAAATAAATAAATAAAATACAATTAAAGACAGATATTTGCATTTATAGAGGCACATATAGTATTTGTTCTTTAAAAGTATGTTTTAGAGGCAAATATTATATGTGCCTCAGTGAATGTGCCTCCATAGCTAGGTTATACATGTTGTAGTGCGCACTTCTTAGTCTCTCACTGCATACTGCGGGAATTGGAATTTTGTAGCACAATTTTAAAAAATATGTACCGTCAGTAGCCAAATGCGTAAAAAAGTCCAGAAATAGCACAATCTGACTGGCAGCCAGCTACGCGCCAGCCAGATAGCGCTGCGCCACCCAGCCAGCGCAGCACTGGCTGCCTAATCAGGTTTGTGTCGTTGCAGCGCTGCGCTATGTGGCAAAATAGCCGTTACAATAGTAGCTGTTACTTAACGGTAATATTGATCCCAGGCAGCGCTGCGCTGGCTGGGTGGCGCATCGCTGCCTGGGATCAATATTACCGTTTTTTACAGCTTGTATAAATACCCCCTACCCCCCCATACCATCTTCACACCTCCTCTCATACTTTCTGAAATTCAATTCTCTCTAAGGTATTTTTGATAGTTTGTGTTTGTCATAAGTTTGTTGTTATTATTATTGTACGCTAATGACGTCTTTTATTTGTAGTACGTAGCAATTGTCCGGCGAGGAAATTTCGTTTGAAGAAGGCCTAAACCCTCCCTCAAAAGGTATCATGCTATAAATTATATCCAAATGAATTGTGTTTTACGATTTTATATGTACTTAACATTGCTTGTGGATATTAAATTGTAGATGGATTACATGTTTAGAGAGGTGCCGGTTGGGGTACGAAGTGGTAGTCCCGAGGACCCTTCGATTTTATGGGGTGATGCTGACCGACATCGAGCGTCGGGAATTTTCGAAGCTCAGGTTGGTACATTTGAAATGTTATTTATTTTTACAAGGTATTTATGTTTGAATGTTGCATTTATTTTAATAATATTCATAATTTAATTACTTAAATTGTAATATTAGGATCAAATTTGAATATTAATAGTAGTAACGGTTTTGAGCGAACATTAATTAGTATTAATTAGTGTAATATTATATTGTACTATTAGGATCAAATACAAATTAGAATCAAATTTGAATATTATATTGTAATATTAGGATCAAATACAAATTAAATACTAGTTGACCACTAATATTAATTAGTAGCGAATATTAGGTACCTTACAAATTTACTAATAATAGTAATTAGTAACGAATATTAGTTCCGAATATTTAGTAACGAATATTAGTTACATAAAAAAGTGAAAAAGTAACAAATAATAGTAATTATATTTAAAAATTTAAATATAATTAGTAATTGACTACTAATGATAATTAGTAGTACCTAATATTAATAAATTTTAAACTTAGATTTAAATCACTAAAACTAATTGACTACTAATGGGGATTAAAAGTAGTAAATAGTAGTAACCTAAAAGATTACATATTGACTACTAATAGTGATTACTAATTATTTTTTAATGTTACTTATATTATAATACTAATTGATATAATTACAAATAATGTAAGTCCTAATTCATATTAGTATATTGTAATTATTGAAATGTTACTTCAATTTGAAATGTTAGTTATATATAAATGTTTGTTACATGTAAATGTTAGTTATATTTGAATGTTAATTACATTTAAATGTTTAGGGTGCACTCAGAAATTGAGTACTAGTTATTAATTTTGTTACATCTTCTTCCCCCAACTATTAGGACCCACATATGACGCTTAATTGTCGCTTCTCTAAGAAGATCGTGAAGTACGATCCTAGGTTCGAGGCATACCTTGCCCCCATTGGTCTAGATAAGTTGCGTGACTGCCTGGATTTTACCCCTGATCCTGAGCTGATCACCGCATTGGTCGAGAGATGGCGTCCCGAGACGAGTACTTTTCACTTGTACCACGGTGAGGCAACCATAACACTCGAGGACGTGCACTTTCTCACTGGTCTGAGCATCGATGGTGTGCTTGTGGAGTCGCAGAGGCGCATTCCGACTGTGGATTCTGATCTGCAGATTTACGTTGAGCAGCTTTTTGGGAAGAAACCATCTACTGCTGACCTTTCTGCTGGCAGAGTGAAGATGACGTGGCACCATCAGGGGAGACGCCGATCAGGAGACTATCGAGCAGCACTGTCGCGCATACATTCTGGACTTCTTCGGCAGCTGCATCTTTGCTGATCGGTCAGGATCCCACGCCTCACTCTTATTCCTTCCACTGCTCAAGGACATGAGCCAGATAGGTGAGTACGCTTGGGGGGCTGCCGCACTTTCATGGCTATATAGGGAGCTTGGCCGGTGTGCTTTCCACATAGAGAGCAGCCCGTCCCGCGACCACGTAGGTGACATTGGAGGTTGGATGGCACTGGTTCAGGCGTGGGCCCTGGAGAGATTTACGTCCATTGCGCGTCGAGTCCACAAGAGTCGACAGATTGCACCGACGCACTCCCCCATTCCACGTATGACTAGGTTCGGGCTTCGACTTTTTCTTCCATTTTCATAGTTTATTCCATCTGATCAAGTTGTATGAATGACGTGGTTCATTCTGTAATTTTTTAGCTGGACAGAATGGTATCACGCGAAGACCAGATACATCCTTGTTGGGGGTACCGCCAGCTGTTTGACGATGGGACTCCATTCGTGGTATTGTATTCTTACAAAGTCAATGTCATTTTCCCTTACAGTTTAGGTTTCGTAGTTGTCTAATTGTCAAATTTGTTTCATATAGTGGTGTCCGTACTCGGCGGACTGTGAGCATTACAGTCCAGAGACTTTCCCCAACCATCGCGTCGTCGCACCTCTCATCTGCTTCTTCAGCGCTATGTGGCATAGACCTGATAGAGTGCTGCGTCAGTTTGGGATGGACCAGCCTGCCCCTACGTACGATCAGCCAGTAGGTGAGGTCATCAGTAACCTGGAGCTGACACAGCGTGGATGGCATCGTACTGATGTGGTAGCTAGATTTGCTGGATATCGGGACCTTTGGTCCACTCGGATTGACCACATCGCCTCAGGCCCGTGGCTGCGGAGCGAGGAGAGGGAGTCTTATCACTTCCACGACGAGATCAACCAGTGGTATCATGGCATCACTAGACGTACAGTTTCTCTCCGAGGAGCCGTGGACCAGTCTTTTGGTACGTAGGCTTCGTCATAATTATTACAACTAATTCTAGTTACATGTTTAACCATTCTTATTATGTGTTGTAGCTTGATGGCATGGAGAGGCTATACGTGACTACTGGTCAGTCACATATCACGCCTCAGGAGCAGCAGGAGATGCATGCTACATTGAGGTCAATGATGCATGCTTCAGGCGGGATCCATAGGACGCATTTCGTACAAGAAGGCATGGAACGGCAAACAGCGCGCCATGGAGCGGATATATGGTAATTGGGAGGAATCATACAACGAGTTACCTACCCTAATGAAGGCAATACAAGATCGAAACTATGGGACGGAAGTTGAATTCGTCACGAAAGAAATCACAACGAATGATGGAGATACAATCACCCAATTCGACCGTGTGTTTTGGAGTTTCGCCCGTCCATTGAAGGTTTCAAACATTGTCCTCCTGTGCTCGTCGTCGACGGTACCTTCATGACAGGAAAATACAAGCACACACTACTCATGGCTAGTTCGTTCGATGGTAATAAGAACATCTTCACTGTGGCTTTCGCAATTGTGGACATTGAAAGCAAGGAGACTTGGGAATGGTTCTTTGATTGCATACAACGGCGAGTCACACAGAGACGCGGAGTATGTGTCATATCCGACCGACATGTGGGCATCGTGAGTGCAATGGAGAAAATCCAATTTGGATGGCATTGGCGGTGGTGCGCCAGACACTATGTAAGCAATTACAACAAAAGCGCCAAGAACCCAAAAATGAAAAACCGCCTTATGAATTTAGGTAAGTATCATGACACTCCACCAAGTACTTAACAATTTCAGCGTATATCATTGTAATCCATTCTCCCTTACCTGAAGCTAAACGCCGATCCTTGAGAAAGTTCACAAAGGGGGCAACAAGATTCGCAAGGGACGACCCCGTGAATAAAAAGTGGGCGCTTGAAGATCAATTATATTGGTCAAGAGCCGTAGACGCTCAACACGACGGGGCACGATGGAACCAATTGACATCAAACATGGCAGAGAGCTTGAATGGGGCATTCAAGTCAATCCGGGCTCTCTCTGTTGCAGCTTTGGTGTAATCCACTTTCTACAGGCTGCAAACGTATTTCGAAGATCGACGGAAGAGGGTTCGAGAAGAACAGGCGGCCGGTGCAATCTGGACGAAGAAGTGTCTTAAGCGCCTGCAGAAAAGAGTGAATAAGGCCACTTCCCACACAGTGAGGCAATTCGATTATGATTCTGGGATCATAGGCGGAGCCACACACAAGGTTATGGGGTCCTGGGACCCCACTTGGAAAAGTCTTGCCATTAAAAATTCAATATTGACAATCCCTGGAATCGAACACATGACGCCACAAATGGGAGACTGTGGCCTAAACCATCAGACTATACACCTCCTAATTGTTATATGATACACATATATTTACTTAAAATAATAAAGAATAAGGAAACACTTTGAAATGACGTTCACAATCAGAGTAATGAACCATAAATTTTCTTAACATACAATGCCTATCCCTCAAAGATGATTCCCAGTTATTTCTTCTTCGTGACTCCATCCGACTCTTCATTCGTCAACTTCCACCGTAGATTGAAAAGAATTGATGAGTTATCTATGAAAATAGTGAAGAAAAAAATCTACTTAGTGTATCCATTAGTTGCTTTTGAAGATGGCATTGATCTTACCAGTAGCAACTGCAAGTGTGGAAAAAGTTTTTCTGTAATGACTTATATAAAGAACAAATTCTGAATCAGTTGAGTGATGAGTTCTTGTTTAATTGTTTAATAGCGTTCATCGAAAAAGATGCGCTAGATACTTTGAACAATGAATGTATATTATAGTACTTCCAAAATATGAAAACACGATGCTCATCCAAAAAATTAGATTTTTTATATTTTTTTATCTAATAGGACCCCACTTAGCTTAATTCCTAACTCCGCCAATGGCTGGGATATTCGAAATACAGACGGCGATAAATCGCAGCAACGGGAAGGGAAACAATAGGCAAGAAGTTCGCTTGGACTACGAGGAGGAGGACGGGCATTGCTCCTGCGGCAAGTTCCAACAGTGGAAGATGCCTTGTTCACATGTCGTGGCCGCATGTAACGCCGCCAATCAAGATCCCTTATACTACGCCAACGCCCATTACAGGCTGGAAACAGTAAGACAGATATACGGACGGAGTTTCCTCCCTATCGGCTCGAAAGACGATTGGGTGCCTCATGGAGGGCCTAAGTTGATGCCTGACCCAGGAAGGGTCAGGGAGATGGGGCGACCACGACATTCTCGCATAAATCCAAACCGACGTGCGAGGTGAAGCAGTTACTGCCAGCAAGAAGGGCACAATAGGAGGACGTGCCGACGTGCGAGGCGAAGCAGCAGAAATCCAAACCCTACAAGGAACGGTTAATTGCACTATGAAATGTTTAGTATTATGTTTTTGGTAGTCTGTGTTTGGTAATCTGTATTTCAAATGTTTGGTTGTCAATTTCATGTTTCAGTTTCAATGTAATTTTTGTTTTGTAGTTGTACTATGAAGTTACTTTTATTAGTCCATCCTTCAGAATTGACCGCACACTTCAGAAATGGTGTACATTTATTGGTCACACACTGAAAAAGACTGCAACTATGTCATAAAAACAAATTAAATTTGACAACACAATGAAGAAAGGCTGCAACTACAGACCAATCATTTTATTAACTTCGATAATGACGCCAACAACGACAACGACGACGACAACAACAACAACAACAACAAGAACAAGAACAACAACAACAACAGAAATAACAAACACACTAGGCCCAACATGGATGTCAATTGTAAGGACAACGTCCGGGTGGTGGAGAGGGAGGCCCTTCCCTGAGCCTATTGATTGAAACGTGCAACCATGAAATTTCTTCCCTCAGGTCTCGAATAATGTTGTCCTTCTCCTCAATGATGTCATCCTTCTCCCTATTCGCTCGAACAAGTTGTTCGTCCTTCGCCCGAATGAATTCGTCCTTCTCCTTAATAGCAGCATCCACGGCCTCCCGCCAGTTTTTCATAATAACCACACCCCTTCTCCTACAGATCAGAAAACAAACGTAGAGGGTTTTGAGAACTAGGAAAATGAATAAAATTAAATTTGAACCCTTTTTTTACCTCTCTCTCAAGAGGGCAGCCAAAATAGCATTCCAGATCACTCGGTCGAACGGATCTAGTCGCCCTTAAGTCACACCAGCAGTTAACCACACTTGCCTCGTAAACGAACAAGTCCTCCTCCACCGGCTTCTTCAACTTGTGCATTACCCTCTCAGTATCTGTCACTACAGAACAACAGTAATTAGTACACAAGATTAATTCGTTAAACGCATAAATGAGATAAGTACAAAGCACCCAAACGAATTTCACTTACACTTACTCTTCCGAGACCTAGAGCCAGAGTTGAAGAACGACATATTCTAAGCTTGGTGACGGCTGCCTACTTCAAATTCTAAGTTTAGGGCTTCAAGGGAGGTGAGTGGTGCAAAACTGCATCATAGAGAGGGTATTTATACTAAAAATTGAGGGGCTTAGGGTTTCTTCAGTCCCAGGAAGCGATGCGCCACCTAGCCAGCGCATAGCTGGCTGGGATTGATGAAACCCTAACGGAGCATTTGACGGTATCAAATCTGATTAGGCAGCCAGCGCTGCGCTTGCTGGGTAGCGATGCGCTGGCTGGGTGGCGCAGCGTTACCTGGCTGGCGCGTAGCTGGCTGCCAGTCAGATTGTGCTATTTCTGGACTTTTTTACACATTTGGCTACTGACGGTACATATTTTTTAAAATTGTGCTACAAAATTCCAATTCCCGCGTACTGCTCACACGCTTACTCACTTACATAGATGCTTACTACTTTATGTTTAACACACCTTGCAAAAGACCACTCAATGAACCAAAAAAGTGATCAAAGAACAAAAGACAATATAATTCACTGCTCAACTACTCAACCTATTCAATCTTTTAGATCGAACTACTTAATAAATCAACTATAATTTCCGAAAACAGAAAAGGTTGCCACATTCTTGTTCATAAAAATAAACACTTTCGGCAAGCATTTTAGCCACTCAGCCTTATCTCCTCGATACGCAAGAGGTGGTGGAATATATTGAGATTCTTTCATTTTCTCTCATTGTCATTGATGCATATGATGATCATAAGCTGACCTACCATACCACATACGTCCCTTTCACTACATATATATTATCATCCTTTCCTATTTGGGGAATCCAAATATCACAAGGAATAGAATTAATTTTCCCATCATGCATCCACCCTTTTCAAAATCTCTACTTTATTATCATGTAATCACGTATTATTTAACCCCCTCCCGATCTTCCCCCCTCCAATACACCAAATCACAAACACACAATCTCAAGAGAGAAACCCACAACTCACATACGACGTCGTATCATGGACAAGGTGGCGAAGTTGGCGTCGCAGAAGGCGGTGGTGATCTTCAGCAAGAGCACGTGCTACATGTGCCATGCAATCAAGCGGCTCTTCTACGAGCAAGGTGTGAGCCCCGCCATTTACGAGCTGGATGAGGACCCACGTGGCAAGGAGATGGAGTGGGCCCTTATTCAGCTCGGTTGCAACCCTTCGATTCCAGCTGTTTTCATTGGGGGCAAGTTTATTGGCTCGGCTAACACGGTTATGACCCTTCAGCTAAATGGTTCGCTGAAGATGCTGCTCAAGGATGCTGGAGCCATGTGGCTTTAGCCGCTAGTTTGATCGAGTCCATGTTGGTTGGTTCGGCTGATGAATTTTTCTGTTTTGGGTTTTAACTATAGAGGGGAATATATATACATTCGTGTACTTTAAATATGTATGTCGAAGGACATTTTTATCCGACGCGCACGTTTTTAATCTTCAAATATTGTGAGTACTTTTGTCTTTTGAGTCTATAATCGCCGAGTCAACTTGAATTTGCTGAGATTCTGGCCAGCATCACCTTCCAAATTACTTTCACCAAATATTAATGTATTTAGTCGAGATCTAAGAACTTGAGTTTCTAGTTCACATCTAGTCAATTAGAGTAGTTATTTGGTACATACACTCAACGTTTCTTCAAATATCATATCAATAAATCTTGAAATAGCATCGCCTTTTCAACAAGTGAAACTTTCAATTCACTAAAAAAATAAAAGTTATTACTCACAATTAATACGTCATTAATAGTCAATGTACATGACCGCCACGTGTCGTCAAAAAAATAATACACATCACAAATAATAGTTTACATGTTTTTTTTCCTAATGATTTCAAGTTCTGATGCCACTTATTTAGAAATACCAAATACGAAATAAAAATATTTATTCTTCTCCATTTTAGTTTTAGGGGTACTTTTACTTTGAATTATCTTAGGAGAAAAAAACTAATATTCATCTTGTCGATGGTGGGTGGGAGGTATTTATTCCAATAATTATATACCAAAACAAAATAAAATTATTTATATAATTATATAGAAGCTTTTGCGTACAGACACCAATTTTTTATCCTGGTTATTAATGGGTTAATTAAATATACTTAAATGATTAAATCGCTAAATAGCTCGTGATATAGTGTTACATGTCGTCAATTTTCTTGAATGCCCTATGCTATATCTATCAAATTTGAATTAATTATACTATACATTAATTAATCCACCCTTATTAGCAATGTCCATGGTTGGTTTACTATACTAAGAAGGCTATGTAACACACTTCATATTTCATATAGTTAAATATTGTGGTAGATCGAGTAAGGATACATGATACAAAAACCATTTATGATTCTAATCAAAATCTAGCTTCAATCTAACTTTATGTAAGTATCAACTAATTTTGTATGAGCCGCAAAATGTAAAACAAAGGGAGGTTAACAGAGAATATATTAGTTGAGATAAATAATTGTACATTACGATAGTAGAGACTATCCATTCATTCAAAATTAAGCTATTTCACTTTGGGAAGAATTTTATTTCATTTAATATAAAATTCATTTAATATCCTTACAATCAAAACAAGTAGAAAATTAAATTTCTCATTCGAGTCAGACAATATAAAAAAATTTCGTGTTGAATAGTCAATCTCTCAAACTCTCTCTAAATCCACCTCCTTTTTTTAAAAAGAAGACATATTTACAGGAGATAAAAGACCCATTTTTGTTTCTTGCCCTAAGACCATATAGATATGTTACAAACACACCATTCGATCAAATATCCATGAAATGGGGTTGGGTTGTTGGAGCAATCCTCTAAAAAAGTAAACAAAGGACAAGGCAAAAGTGTTGAATAATTGAGGAGGAAAATCGTACTAAAACAAAGAGAATCTTTTTTGACAAATTGCAGCTGGACTTGCCTTGGGCCCCATAGGCCCGGCCCAAAATAATGAAATGGCGGTGATGTTAAAGTGAAAAATTGATGAGTAACTTTTAACCACCCACCTCAGAATATGTTTGTTTGCTTTGTCATTATTGCTAATTTTCACCGACAATCTACCCCACTAGTTTTCTCTCCTAGAGTTGAACTTTTTGGCTAAATTGGTGATGTTTGTAGAATTTAATTTTACCGAAATTGTTAATTCTATTGTAATTTAAATTTTTTTATGGTCACTTTAACGAATTGGAGTTGGATTTCAAACGAAGTTTAATTCCGGTTATAGGCTACTTTGTGAGAAAATTATAATTCCTTCCCATTTTGAAATGTAATTCAATTCTAGTTCAGAAACATAATCGAATCTCGCCAAAATTTAATTTCAGCAAAATTAAACAATCACTTTTATGAGAGATAACAAGAAACTAATTCAATTCTTATACATATAATTTTTATCTTGAAGACTCATCCCGGTGGCCGATCCGACAGAGTACTTGTTTAGTGTTTAAGTTTTTAATTTCAAGATAGTGTATTTTTTATATATTCTTAAATTTTAGAGAACTCGGTCTAACATTAAATCAATTACGGATTTACCAAATAAGTCGTATGGGCCTTGGCAATTGGAAACTTTCCGCATAGATCTTTAAAGGCCCGTGTTAGTGAGGCCCAAACAATGCTAGATAACTAGGAATTATTTTTAAATGCAATAATTTTTATATTTTGAGATAGTTTCTATTTCCAAACTATCTATTCAATGTGATATATTTATTATATTTTAATTCACTAAAAATGTGTAAGAGTCATCTTTTTTTATCATCACAAACGGGTGATTTTAAAAGTTGAACGACAAACAACACACATGTAACAAAAATAATGACTTATCAAGCAAGTAGAAGTTCACGACTTTGAAATCACCAGTGTCATGACTGGCTTGACAACTTGAAACACGAGAGGCTATTAGTGATGCATCACTCTTGATATCAACTTTTAATTAAGCACACTCATAACACCATACGCAAACATTACTGGAAGCCAATAATAAAAAATGAGCGATATATCTAGCAATGGTGTAACCACCAAAAAGGTCACGAGTGAATGCTTTGACAAAAAAAAAAACTATGGAGAATCATCATACTACGAAGAACACAATGTTGATTACTAAAATTCAAATATTCGCTCGAATTCACATAAATTTGAAGGGGAAATTTTTGAATTAACCAGGTATTAACAAAGATGAAAGAGACTCCAAACTCGACATGATCGTGGATAGATAAGTTACCGTGTTTATGATAAATAAATTGTTAATTATTGTTTAATGGGTAAAAAAAAAACAATGGTAGGTAGGTAGGTAAATTGATATATGATAAAAATTAATTTAAAAGTAAATGAAAGGATAGGTGTGTTGGTCAACCACGTGTGTGGTGTGAACAGCAGCGACGGTGGTCAAATGTTTTTTGCGTCCAAACCTTCTCTTCTCTTTCGACCACGTAACTTTTTTGGGATAATAGCCTTTTGCCCACTCTACTTTTCCAACTTAACAGATAGTCCCCTATTTTATAAATCGCTCTTTTCATTCCTCCTACTTCGATCACTTTGCCGTTTGGGTCCTTCCGTTCCAACTTTCATCTTTGTAACGTTAATTGATGAGCACTCAGTACACCACGTTAGCTCTAATAGTCATGTAGTGAGTTACTAAGGATATTTTTATTGATAATATTAGTATATATATTTTGATATGATGAAATCGACTGATAAAATGTGTGGTTTTACAAACCTTCGTATTTCACCATACTCTTTGTGATACCTCCCCAATTTACCTCCCTAACCAACTCTTCATATTCTACATCCGATATCTCTCTTTGTCGGTGTGTGGATGTGTCCAGATTTAATGTTAAGAAGACGAAAGTTAAAACGGAAGGACCAAAATGGCAAAGTAGTCCGAAAAGAGCCATTTATAGTATAGGGTCCTATTTGTTAAATTGGAAAAGTATAGGGGGGAAAGTGCTATTTTCTCTAATTTTTTTCTGCCAATGCTATGAAACCGTGTTTTTTACTATTTACTATTTACCCCTTTTCACACTTCACACTTTTCATTGAAATCTACTTTGAGAAGACCAAAACACTATTGGGTGTGTTCTAAATCACATGATTATCCAATTAAGTATGTTTATTTTTAGATAGTCTAGTATGGTTAAATTTTGATTTTATTTTATCATTGTGTAACTAGTGAACCCGTTTAATTGGATAATCCCCAAAAGGGATTAAAATCTAGCCATTAGAATGGGTATAAACATGTTCTGCATTGCAAACCAAAATACGACATCAAACTATAAATCCACCGTTTTCCGTGATAAAAAAACCAACCAAGATCCAAAATAAAACGATGTCATTTTAGTAAAGACTACCCATCGGGTATGGGTATGGGTACGGGACAGATACCTTCAAATCCATTCCCATCCATTACCCACTCAAATCGGATTTCGAATTCGCCCATACATATAAATGTTACTTGTTGACCGAATTTTTTTCATCCAAATCGATCTGATTACGAGTGAGTACCCAATTTTTATATACTGAAAATGTCAAGCCTATTGATACCCATCAGTAGGGAAATCCTACCATTAGGACACCCCAAAGTGTCCTCATATGAGGACACCTCTTAGAGCCGTAGGATTTAATCTTAAAGATCAGAAGGCTCATATTAATTGGACATAAGGGTAATTTCAATATTTTATTTATTGCAGATTTTTAATTATTGTTTATTAATTTTCGGATTTGCAGTTACATTGCTGATTTTTTATTCCTTTTTCTGCTCCTTTTTTTGCTCCATTTAATCTATGATTAAATTAATTACATTTTTTAAATTACTTCTTCATCTTCTTCTCTATGCTCGCCGGTTTTTGTTGTATATCTCCGGTGGTTTTTATTTTAGATTAGTTTCTAACACTTTTTGTGGAAATTGTTTCGAAACTGTTCCTCTTTTATCATTTCGGAACAGTTCCTATTTTATTTGTTCTGGAACAGTGATCCATTTCAAAAGTAATGGAACGTGTTGAAAATCGATTTTGTTTCTTATTACCAAATCGGAACACAGAAAATCATAAAACTTTGAATCAAATTGAAAATGGAACAATAATATCGAATACCTGTTCCATAATTAACTATATGGAACACTACAAACATGTTCCATAATTAAAAAATCTGCAAAAATGGATCAAAATCAACAACTTTGTTCCAATTCAGTTGAAAAGGAAACATGAATCAAAATCAACAACTTTGTTTCAGTTCAGTTGAAAAGGAACCATAATCTATGTTACGAGTTCTAAAATTCTATTACAGTACACACAACCTGGTACCAAATTAAAATTTTGGAACACGCATTGAAGAAGAAGAAAATTCAGAATCCAGTACCAAAATACATGTTCCTAAATCGTCAACTGGAACAACTTATTACCAAATAACAGGTCTAGATCCCAACCCCATCCAAACACTATTTAATCTCCATTCACGCTACAAAACAATGAGACAAGTTTAGTCATGGACTACGTGTAACAACAAGTAAGTAACATGGATTATTAAAATTGACCAAGGTCATCCAAGGCCTTGTCTTGTTTGTAGATCCCAGCAACACCAAATATCATAATCAGTTGATTCTTGTTCCGATCAAGGGAATCTTGGCCAAGGGAATTATGAACACCCCGAAGACCTAAATCACACAGAAAAGGCAATGCGGCTGATTAGAAATATCCCACCTCTTCGACTCCTCCTTCAACGCCACTATCACCACCACCAACGAGGACGTACGATGCCAAGTTGACGAGTGACGCATCGACGCGGGTCGACCAGGGATGCCGTGACGGTGGGTCAACAAGGGATGCCTCGACGGTAGTTCGACGAGGGACACCGTGACGGTGATGGGAATCGCGATTTGGAGACCCTTGAGCGCTCAGACGATGAAGGTGCGATGAGCCCAGGAACAAGGGAGGCTGACCTGCAAGTGTAAATTGTCGGACAATTGAGATACGATTTACACCGACTGAGAGAAAGAGGGGATTTTCGGCGGCTATTTGTGTAGAATGGGAGTTGATTAGGATTTGTGTTGAAACCCTAATTTTGTTACTATTTATAATGAGTTCAGAATGACTATTTTGCCCATTTTATTATAATCCATTGGATCTAATTCTTAATCTAATGGTCCCTAATAGTGTCCTAATATGAGGACACTAATAGGTGTCCTAACGGTAGTAGATCCCCATCAGTACACTGGTCAACACATAAACTAATTTTTTGGATAAATAGAATTAAGTTTCTAGAACAGAAAACGTGTTTGTATAATTAATGAATAAACAAATGAATGTGGAGAACAGTTGTAGAACAAAAGATCTAAAATAAAAAACAAAACATATCAAATTTTGAGTTAAGAAAATAGATTGTGTTACTTATTTTTATTTACAGCAAAAAGTGGTTGACTGGATTTATATTTTGTTTGAAAAGCTTGAGGCTCCATGATTGTTTGTCTCTTATGAAAAAATTTAATTAATTAATTAATATTTTAATTCTTCTGTCTATTTTGGAATTTCAAATATATATAAAATATAAAATATATATAAAATAATCGTTACTTTTATTTTTTTTTCTCAGCCGCTAGCAGCCAAGTGAAAAATCTTAGATTGGCCTTTTCTTTATTATTATTGTTTGTTTGTTTGTTTTCTCTGGTGGGAGCAAAAAGTTTAAGCGTACTGGATATATAATATATCCACATACTTATATACATTGGTAAAATTATTAATATTTTTAATTACGTAAATTTTATTTTCACAATTACAATTATAGATTACGAAAAAAATCAAGGTTTACAGATGTTAGTAAAAAAAAAATACTTTGATCGATACTCAACAGTGATGATTCACAACTCAGTTCGAGCGATGCATAAATTAAATTCAAAATACTGTTTGTAATACGAATGTAGAGAGAAGTGTAGATGACTCTCATTGGGTTGTCGTTGGTGTGTTTTCAATGAAGCTTCAACCCCTATACTTATATAAGAATGAATTGAGTCAATAAAACGTCTAACCACCACTATATGTATGACATGACCCTCCTCTTTGACGCAATATGGGATAAGTAGCAGGTCTCCCAACTCTTCCCGACAGATGAGGTTCGAGAAAGGCATCCTGACTAGTTACGTATCGATTATTGACGAGTACAACCACTCGCTCATTGGTGTGAGTTGGGCCTTTGGTTCCTAATGGACCCATTTCATTCGTAAAAACTCTATGGGACGAGCTAGGTTCATGAACTCTCTTTGGGCTGTGACTCATCAATAGTGTTCGGTTCTAGAGTTGCAAATGCATAATCTTCAAAAAAGAGAGAAGATTCCATTTTTCTATGATTCCCATTAATGACAAAACTCATTGAAAGTGCAATAAATTAGGGTTAGCACAGAAAAGAGCAAAAAAGCAAATGAAAATCACTACAGAAAAGAAAAACAAATGAAAATAGAAATAGGAGGATGGTCTTTGGTTTAATGCTTGCCAATTTATGGCATAATGTTAAGAAAAACAAATGCTTCTGCGGTTCTTCCCATAAGTAATTACTATATTGGGCAATCACCATTTTACAGTCCCACTTGCTCTGATGCCAATTTTTTTGGGGGGTAAAGATGGAAAATTCCCCACCCACCCGAAATCACTCACGGGTGTTTTTTTTATCTAGTACTCGATTATCATTTTACGTGTCCAATATTTTAGATTCGGAGATCATTTGGTGATTATGTTTCTAGTCTCATGTCTAGGTGGATGATGGAAATCGAACTGCGATAGTGCATCATCATCAACCACTAGGTTATCCTTGGGTCACTCATCACATATCATTAAAAATGAAGTATGTGGCTTTTTTAAGTACATGTGATGGACCACGATCCAAAAACTGATCTTTAATTGGCCCCTCTAACGAGCTTGTAAAAGGTTATATGATAGTGATCGATAAGATGTTTTGCTACTCTATATTAATCTTTTTATGTATAAATAGGGTTGATATAAAAAACCCCGATTCAATAATGACATACCAACCTGCAAAATTCTCTAGATTTCTCTCCACATTTCATTTATCTCCCTAAGATCAAATAGTCTTTTTGATCCGTTAATCCCAAATTGCACTTTCACCAAATTGTGAATTCTCACCGTTGAGTATAAAATCAAATTCTTGGTACTAACAACATGATTTCATAAATCTTGAACATCAAACTGCGTTACATGTACAATCGAAATATGGAATATACATTTGAGATCCAAACAAATGAAAAATCTCTAACTTCACATCAAATTGAGCTAGATGTACGATCGAAATATGGAATATAATGTTTACCATCCAACACATACAATACATGTACATTGTTTATGGTAACCTAAGGAGTATCAAGTCAACATTCTGTTCATTGCCTTATAAAAAAAATTCTGTTGATTGTACAATTAGTAACACAGAGCGAATAAATTGTAACTATAAAAAAAGTTGAAACACGGATTATAATTATGAGATATATATAAAATTAGAAAGTAAAAACCCAAAAGAACATGCTTTATGGATGTTTAGTATTTGAAATTTAATTTCGAATCATTGATTTGAAGAATTGCATATATTTATGATTCTAGTGAATCTATAAGACAATTGGGTGTCATATTTCACCAAATAAAAGAGAATATATGAATTTAAAAGACATGAATTTGCAATTATAAAATTTGTTAAGAAATAAAAACTATACAATCTCATATAATCCCATTAAATTCCAAACATAATATTTATAATCACAACATAATATACAATCACAACATTTTAATTCCCAAATTAAAAAAAAAAATCCTAACTTCCAAACAAGATATTAACTTTTGCCACTTTTACCACTTGATTTTCTAGCTTGTAATTATAAGTTATAAGTAAAATAATAGAGGAGAGGAGATGCCACTTGCAGACTTTTTTTTTTACCTTAGCCACTTGCTTGTTATTATTATTATTATTATTTTTTTTTTTGACAATTATCCACTTGCTTGTTAGGTGCCGTTGGTGGTACGCCATGTTTGAAACCCATCTCCAATAGCCATCTGGTAAAAAACTAAAAACTGTCAGACCAATTTGTTTTTATCCTTTTGAGTATATGGAGTAAAAACACTCATCATATTAGGGTTAATAATATTGAGTAATTATCATATACTTTAGAATTAATAATTTTTTAATGCCCAAATTATTTATAATTAGAATGCATAAATGATTCGAAACTCCAAATCTCACCCAGTTTTCGAAATCATTAACGTCGTTTGTCCTTGTTTTTCAAAATCGTGCGTGGAGTCGGTGGTGAGGAAGATGATGATTTGTCCTCAAACAAGCCACATAATTGTTTTCGTTAGCTACGTCGTTCAAAACATTTATGATTTTACAATTAAGGACAAACAAGATTAACATTTTTGAAAACTGGGTTATAATCGGGATGCAAAGTTTTTATGAATTCTAGTTATAACACTCTATATTTGGGATTTTCAAAATTATTAACTCGTTAAATTATGATAAACTAATACGGGTGATGCTATTTGCAGTCCGTATTTTACTGTACGCAGTCTGTATTTTAACATGAACTGACAATTATGTCCTTGCAGTCCGTTTTTACTAACGCAGTCCGTTTTTTACTAAACGCAGTCCGTTTTTTCTAACGTAGTCCGTTTTTTTTCTAACGCAATCCGATTTTACTAACGAAAATCTCGATTCATAATATATTAGAAAAAATGGGCATAAAATACAAATAACACATTAAACATTTAGAATAAATTAATAACATTGATAAAAAAAATACTAACGAAAAATTATAAATGTTGAAATAAAACTAATTTTGAGAAAAAATATTGCTAAGAAATTATGTAATTTTAAAAAAAATTACATATTCAAAACTACAATTATGCCCATTTTTTCTAATATATTATGAATCGAGATTTTCATTAGTAAAATCGGATTGCGTTAGAAAAAAAACGGACTGCGTTAGAAAAAAATGGACTGCGTTTAGTAAAAAACGGATTGCGTTAGTAAAAACTGAATGCGTTAGTAAAAACGGATTGCGTTAGTAAAAAACGGACAACGTTAGTAAAACACGGACTACGTTAGTAAAAAAACAGACTGCGTTAGTAAAAACGGACTGCAATGACATAATTGTCAGTTCATGTTAAAATACGGACTGCGTACAGTAAAACACAGACTGAAAATAACAATCCGCATATTTTTCTCTAAATTAAACCAATGAACCGCAAAAAACAGCACAACAAATTTGTGAAGTTGTAATGGTTGAACATTGAACAACATCAAACCATGAGATTTATCCGGAAAACCGGATCGAACCGGTTTAGCAACGTTTAATTTAAGCATGTGTTAAAGAATGTCCATCACAAGTGTGGAAGCACATACTTGTGTTCCGTGGGACCTACCTTTCCCTCCTCCCCAACACTAATGATGATGATGATTCTTACGGTCTTACTTCAAAAAAAAACTTAATTCTCTTCTTTATTATTCATTTAAATAAAATATGAATAACTATTAATTACCTTTTGAATCTATATAGTATTTCAACAGTTAGGCTTGGCAAAACAGCGGGGCGGGTCCGGGTTTTCATTATCCACAGCCCGCCGACTGAATTTCCGGGTTGGACCCGATCCCGGCCCGACTATGTAAACGGGGATGAGAAATGAACCAAGCTCATAATAATACGGGGCTTCGGGTTAGCGGGCTGTCTGCGGGTTGAAAGCCCATTACATTTACTTCTTTCCCGCCCAACTGAAAGAAAAAGTCAAGTAGATTAAATTTAAAGGCCATTAAAATGTTGTAATCAGAAACCAGCAATAGCCTTCTAAACCAAATATTCCAAACCCAAATCATTGAATTGTTTAAGTAAAGTTATCCTCTAAACAGAACAAACATTTGAAATTAAATAATTCAGCAACAAAACAGCAATGAAATCATCCTGAATTAGCAACAAACAGTAGTCCAAGCTTCAAGTGGAACAGCAAACAACTACAAAGTTCAGGCTTCCAACGGAACAGCAAACAGCAACAGTAGTCCAGGCTTCCAAGCTATAGCAGAACAGCAAACAGCAACAGTAGTCCAGGCTTCCAAGCTACAACAGAACAGCAAACAGCAACAGTAGTCCAGGCTTCCAAGCTACAGCAGAACAGCAAACAACAACAGTAGTCCAGGCTTCCAGGGAAACAGCAAACATATTCTAATCATCAAGGTTGTACGATTCAACCTTGTCTTCATCTGATTGTTTATGTTCTACATCAACATGAATCAAGTAAAAATATTACTATACATGTAAAATTTCGGATAGCATAAATCACTGAACAAAAATTAATTTTTTTGTTTTTACCTTCAATGTCTTCAACAGATGTGTCCTCCATGATCAAGGCATTGAAAACCCCTTCTAATTCTTCCATTTTTATGTCTTTATCTACGTCAAAGAGAATGAAATCAGATCAAACTTGTACACGTCACATAATCAAAGATTAAAGTCAAAATAAAAGATCCAACTTAAGAAAATTACCTCTATTCGTGTCATCCTTGATCCAACTTCGAGTACACATCATTGCCTCGACCATGGAAAAGTGAAGCTTGCTACGATGCGGATCAAGTAATCTCCCACTAGAACTAAATGCAGACTCAGATGCAACAGATGTTATTGGAATAGATAACAAATCCCTAGCTATTTCTTGCAAAGTAGGATACTTCGCACCATTTAGTTTCCACCACATAAGAAGATCGAAATCTGAAGACCTAGGAATGAGTTCCTCAGCTAAATAGTGATCCAACTCAGTTGTTACCAATGTAGTTCTAGACTTTTTCCTTTGACTTACATATAAGTCGAAGTCCAGATCCATAGCAGATCTAGTAGTAACTGCGACACCCGATCCAGACGTAATGTTTGAATTTCTCTCAGATTTTCGTTGATACTCTATCACCAAATCACAAACAAGCAACTTGATATTCTCCCCTATAATATGAGTGTCTGTACTACCAAACTTAGTAGCATAGTACTCAATGATATGTAGCTTGTATCTCGGATCCAAAACAACAGATATTGCCAGCAGTAAATGAATATCATCCCAATACTTTGCAAATTTCATCCACATCTTCTCAGCCATTGCACAAATGAGAGGGTTAGGATCATACAACCAAGCCATTAAACTCATTCTTATGTCACACACCTTTGCAAAAAACAAAGTGACAGTTGGATAGTTCAAACCAGAAAATACTTCAGTAGTGACGCTGAAAATCTCAAGTTTCTGACATACAACCAATGCAAATTCCCAATCATCGTTACTAGGTAAACTAGTGTATTGAGGGTCACGTTGCTTCAAACGAAATAACACATCCTTATACGGAATGGCAACAGAAAGCATGTCGTAAGTAGAATTCCACCTAGTGGGGCAATCTAACACCAACTTGTTATCCACAGGCATTTTCAATTGCTTAGCAGTATCATGAAATCTTTCTACTCTCCTTGGTGTGCAAGTCCAGTACAAGACACTAGACCTAATTTTCTCAATTCCTTCCTTTATAACGTCCAATCCATCCTTAACAATTAGATTCAGGATATGAGCATAACACCTCATGTGAACTAGTGAACCATTCTTAATCAAATTGGTCAGCACTAGCTTCTTCTTAACAAAATCTATCAATGCATCATTTGTAGTACAGTTGTCAAGAGTAATTGTGGACAACTTACTGTCAATATTCCAGTCCAGAAGACACTCAGATAGCCTAGATGCCAACCTTTCTCCAGTATGGGGGGCAGGGACATATAGAAACCTATGAAACAAGGACAAGAAAACAAGTTGAACAGTTAGTATTGTGAAAGAGTAACCAACAACCAATATGAATTCAAAAAAAGACTTGTATAGAGATTACCTTAAGAGATGACTTCTAAGATTCCATGCATTGTCAATGTAATGGGCAGTTACTGCCATGTAGCCCCTTTTCTGATTGGTTGCTGTCCACATGTCAGTTGTAACAGCTATTCTACCTTTGTTCGCTTCCATCTCCCTAAGGATTCTAGTCCTCTCAACCCGATACATACTGTAAATTTCTTTCTTCATTGTATTCCTTGATGGAACTTTGAATAGTGGTTGTAATGAACAACAAAATCTCTTGAAATATAGGTGATGGACCATATTAAGGGGTAATCATGCATTAGCATCATAATGCCTAGATACTTTTTAGACACGTCACTATTAAACGGATTCAAGGGCACCATATCTTGTTTACCCTTCCCAAGAAAATTTGTACCTAGTATCTTTTGTCTACCATCATGAATCTTCTTTTTTTTTTTTTGATGAATAATTAGGGATTTTATATCATCATGAATCTTCTTTTGAATACACCCATCCTATGGTTTCTAAGATGTGTAGTACCATTTGAAGATTTACCACCTAGTAGTTTACGACAGTAGATACATTTTGCTTTTAGCTCACCGAGAATCACAAGCCTTTGAAAATGAGGCCACACATCTGACTTCAACCTATTATTACCATTCGACGCCAACGCATTGGAATCCTTGTTATTAGTTTGTCCTTCAGGGTTAACATGAGTAGCATCAACTTGTGATGGTGAACCTGTGATAACAGCTTCTGTAGAAGGTTGATCACCACCAGAAATTACATTCTCAACTGGAACCTCAAGATTTTGTGCGTTCTCCATCTGAAATCAAAACCAAACCAAATTAATTATAATGCATTAACGATTATCAAAGGAAGGATAATGAAATAGATTAAAGTCTAACGATTCATGTGTAGCAGAGGCTGAATACTTGAACACAAAATGCAAACAGAAATCATGTATGACGGACTGAAGCTATTATTAATAGATTGAACAACACTCATGAAACAGAATAAAGAAGAAACAGTATACAGGAAACAGAAAGCAAGAAAGAATGTCTATTACAGGCTTACATCATACAACAAACAGAAAACAACAAAGAACAGTTTCTATTAACTATTATCATAGGGAGCCTAAGGGTAATGAAACAGATTAAAGACTATAAACAGGGTAACGAATCATATATAACTGACTGGAGAGTGAAGATATTATTAACAAACTATTTTTCTTGTCTTAATCGAATCAAAATCCAGTTAACGATTAAACAAGGATGTCGAGCTGCGAAGAGTAACAAGGAAGAACTCAGAAACAATCGATAAAAAATAAATAAATCAGGGCATATCAACATACTGAGGATATAAAATTATAAACATGATATATTGATATTGATGACTGATGACTTACGACTTGTAAAGTTCAAATGGATGCTTGGTGCAATCCGATCAAAGTCTAGAAAATGACTGCACAAGCTGTCAATCTGCAAAAGGTGCAAAACCAACATATTAGAATTCTGCAGGTTTTGATGATCAACTAGAAGAACTATAAACGAAGCTTTGAAGTCATATTGAAAAGTTGAGAAACTGATAACCAACCTATTTTTTAACTACACATCAGATTGGCAGAATAAAAAAAGCATACAGGTTATTATGTTGATGAACAGAAACTGAAGTATACAATTGCCAAACAGGACACAAAGCAGACTGCAAATAGGCTAATGAAATTGATGAATGCTGATTTATGACTTACAATTTCAATCGGAAGCTTGACGCAATCAACTCAATGAACTTGTCGAATGCGGTGGGATAGGAGAAGGCTGGGTGACTTCGGACTGCTGCTGCTGCAATTCATTCTTATAGGAAGTAACACCATGCCTTGATCCCTGGAAAGTAGAGAGTGGAGTCGTGGTTGCCGACTAGAGAGGGATATTTGCCGATTTCAAAGGGATTTTAGGATCAACTAAGGTAATTGTCTAATTGACTAACTGGAAAAATTGTAGGGTAATTGAGAATCGTATCAAAGAGAGGAATTAGCGGAGGAGATTAGGCTTTCCTTGGAGAGTTGGAGAGGAGAAGATTTAGGGATTTTCAGTCTGATAACAATATACGGGTCGGGGACGGGTCGGATTTCTCTACCTCCGCCACCGCCCGATCCCCGTATTACACGGATCTCGGGTTAACCCGGCCCCGAAATAAACCCGCATCAAACGGGTTGAAAACCAATTACTCGGGTCGGGTTTGGTCGGGGACTCGGGTGCTGGATTTTTTTGCCAAGCCTATCAACAGTTTTGATGATGAAAAATATATAATCATGTGTATTATAAATAGCTCAATTAAGTTAAACTGTAATAATATTTCACGGACATATCCTCCAACGAGGAAATTTCATTCACTATCTCACAATCACCTAAGTGTCATGAAACATTGCATCCTAATAATCGGAGTTGTTGGGAGGAGATTCTCGACATAAATTTTATATCATTCATTAACACGTCCCTCAAACGAAAGTTTTTTATAGGTCTTGTGAAATGGATTGAGAGGTTACCAGGATTCGAAACAAATACCTTTCGGTCATTAAAGGCTCTGATAACATGCCATGAACGGTTGCATCCCAAGACTCAAAGCCATAAACCAAATGTATTCTTTTCTTGTACTAATACCTTCTTCACCCGTCACACCGAGAAGTTTATCTTGATGAAAAGCAAACACATACACAATTCATTAAGGACGTGACTTCAGGGCTGAAAATCTCGGTGATACCAATAGTGACTAATACGACGACCCATTATGTGACTTGACATGCCTTGCGATGTCTCTCAAGTTCGAATGTGGTAAACCACACGACTTAGGTTGACACTTATCATTTTTATTTTGCTATCTATTTCTCATGTGAAAGCCATCTTAAAAAAAAATCAAGAAATACAAAACTACTTCACAACCACAAATTATTTAAATAAATATTTCAAATTCTTGATCAAAATGAATTTTGGTTTTTTTTTGGTAGAAAAATGGGTGCAGGGGCACCCTTACTCATTCATCGGAATAGATCTGGGAAAACAGGTCCCTACATGGTCGTGCCAAATGGCTCTATCCACCTCATGGGGGTAAAAACAATCAACATGAAAGCCAAAATTAAGGGTATGCCCGTGATGGGCAAGCAGGTCGGCGACTCGGTTGCCTTCCCGAAAGGTATGGAGATCGTGACTTCCCAATTTCTACTTCGGAGCTCAGTGATGGTAAAAATGAATTTTGGTTAGTTATAAAACAAAATCAAAATTATCAAGCGTATTAACATTTAAGACTATGTAAGAAACTGAAAATATAATTTAATGAGAAACTTATGCTTTGGATATATAAAATATTATACGCAAATAACGAAAATCGTAGCAAATTAATGTAATTAAATAAGAGCATTGTACCTAATTAAAAAAACAAGAACATTGTACTATTATCCAGATTTTGTTATTTGATAGAAATCGTAATCTCATCCCTATTAGTGGATAATAAAGGGGTTTAGCTAATTTTCCCTTTTCAACGGAGAAGAACAATTCTTTTGCTTAATAGCTTTAATCTAATTAAAAACCATTTCTTTTCCAAAATTTCGGAGCTAATTAAACCACTTGTTTACTTTTGCTTAATAGCTTAGTCAGTCATCCCGCTTTCCCTACTGTTTCTTTCTTCGATTTGTTGATCTAACCATTCTCTCTCTAGCTCTCGAGATCTTTCTTTGCTCTTCAATGGCCACTAAAAGAGATGCCAGAGAGAGAAAGTGGGGGAAGAGAGAGAGAATCAAAAGCCAAAGTGACTGACTTTCTTTCTTTCTTTCTTTCTTTGATACTGAATTATATGTTTTACTTTCCTTTGTTTTAATTACTTAGTCTTTCACCCTTTGAATTTCTCTTCGAACGAACCCTTCTTCTTCTTCTTCTTCTTCCTTTGGAGGGGGTTTTCATTCTTCTATTCCGATTCGGCGGTGGGTCGGGTTCTGTTCGGGTCGGATTTGATTATGGGTGGGTGCTTTCCTTGCTTCGGATCATCGAACAAGGACGGCGGCGGCGGCGGAGGAGGAAGTGGTGGCAAAGAGATTGCGAGGAAAGATACGGTGAAGGAAGGCTCGGTTACTCAGTCTCACCATGTCAACAGAGTTGGCTCAGGTAAACAACAGTAAGATTCGGGTTTTTGAGATCCCATGGCAGCTGAATTCTGCTTGCTTACTGGTTGAATTTTGATCTGCTTCGTTCAATCGACTTGGATGAATCTCCGGGGTTCTAATTAGATTTGGGTTTTGCTTTCTCTTTGACTGTGCTTTGGAGATCTGCTCTTAAAGCTTACTGATTCGTTCAATTTCAAACTATGGAGCCCTAATAGTCCAGTTCAGAGCAGAATTACTATGGTTCCTTTGAATTTGGACCTTAGTTGTGTTCTGCTGGATGGATGAATATGCTGTTTGATTAGACTTTTTGTCTTGTAATTGGTGTCTTCTTTTGAAGTATGGATTTTGTTTTCTGCTCTATTGATAAGTCTCTAGAGGTGCAATTGGCAGCCATTAGTGTTCCTCTAGTGTAAATTAGACAGTTTACTAAGATGGTGGCACTTGGTTTACTTACAATTAGGCATTGTCTGACATCTCTAATTTGCTTGTTCTGTGTAGACAAATCGAAATCTCGGGGTGGTACTGAGTCGAAGAAGGAGCCAGCGATCCCCAAAGAAGGATCGACAACTCACATTGCAGCTCAAACGTTCACATTTCGCGAGCTAGCTGCTGCAACCAAGAATTTCAGACCTGAGAGCTTGTTAGGGGAAGGTGGGTTCGGCCGAGTGTATAAAGGGCGACTCGAGAGCACTGGACAGGTACGTTTTTAACGACTTTTTCAAGTTAATGTGGTGTATCATGTACGACTTCCTTGAATGTGGATGATTCTTCTTTCGTATCTGGATTGCAGGTTGTGGCAGTGAAGCAACTTGACCGGAATGGACTTCAAGGGAACAGAGAGTTTCTGGTTGAAGTTCTTATGCTCAGTCTCCTACACCATCCGAACCTTGTCAACTTAATCGGTTATTGTGCCGATGGGGATCAGCGGCTCCTTGTCTATGAGTACATGTCGTTGGGTTCGTTGGAGGATCACCTACATGGTTAGATATAGTTTCATCTTTCATCTTCGTCGTATTGAATTTTATACTTGGATTACGTGCTTGTGTCCCCTCCGTGTCCAATCTTCTGATTTCGCTAGTTTTCGATAGGCACTGTTAACTAGCTCACAACACCTTCCCTAAATCTATATGCTTGTTTTCATTGTTTCTGGCCTTTATATGATCATTAAACTCTGCCTTCACGTTCATGTTGAATCCATCGATAGATTGGATATGCTTGCAAAAGCTGCAAAGTTTAAGGATTTGACTATATATTGGTTACTCAATTAGAATGCTTGCCGTGGTAGCTATGCTTGATATTAAGGAAATAGGATCAGAGTCCGGGTGAAGTTGCTAGGCGTATATGCTGTAATCACATTGTTTAGAACATGATTACTCATTGTTTTCCCTATTTACGGGTCCATAGAGTTGTGCTTCAGGTTGCGGTAGGGACTAGAGAAAGCTGAATCATTTCATTGTTGGAACGATATTATATTTAGTAGTGTTGAAGTAGATGGTATAGTTTGCAAGTAACTAACTTTGTTGATCGACTTTCAGATCTTCCCTCAGAAAAAGAACCGTTGGACTGGAATACCAGAATGAAGATAGCTGCCGGGGCAGCTAAGGGGTTGGAGTACTTGCATGATAAAGCGAACCCACCTGTCATCTACAGAGACTTAAAATCATCGAACATCCTTCTCGATGAAGGGTTCCACCCAAAGCTATCAGATTTCGGACTAGCTAAACTCGGTCCAGTTGGTGACAAGACTCACGTCTCAACACGTGTGATGGGGACTTATGGTTACTGTGCTCCTGAATATGCCATGACTGGGCAACTCACACTGAAATCTGATGTTTATAGCTTCGGAGTCGTGTTTCTCGAACTCATCACAGGGCGCAAGGCTATCGACAACACGAGGGCACCCGGAGAACACAATCTTGTTGCATGGGTAAATCACTAAATCTCTCCTTCCCACTTATTTCTCTTCTAAAGAAATGTTATTCTGTAGGATTAATATTGACTCTCCTTGAATTTAGGCAAGGCCACTTTTCAAGGACCGTAGGAAGTTCCCCAAAATGGCAGATCCACTGCTTCAAGGGCGGTACCCAATGCGAGGACTGTATCAAGCACTGGCAGTTTCGGCAATGTGCTTGCAAGAACAAGCAGCTACGAGGCCTTTGATAGGGGATGTTGTGACAGCATTGTCGTATCTAGCCTCTCAAACCTACGATCCGAACGCACCGAACCAGAGTAGCAGAGTGGGTTCGTCTACCCCTAGGAGCAGGGAGGACAGAAGAAGCATGGGAGATGGAGGATTGGATAGCCCAGATGGTAGGCTCGGGTCTCCATCGCTTCATAGGAACTCGCCTGACTACAGGAAAAGGGACCGGCTGGGGACGGGTTCGGAGGTACGAAGGGGGGAATCCGGTGGAGGTTCAGGGAGAAGATGGGGTGGTCTAGAGGAGTTGGAACGGAACGATTCTCAGAGAGACAGTCCTGTGAATGGCGGTGGTGGTAGCAGCAGAATGAGGGAAACTCTGAGGAACAGAGATATAGATAGGGAAAGAGCAGTTGCGGAGGCTAAGGTATGGGGGAGAACTGGAGGGAGAAGAAGCGGGCAAATGCAGTAGGTAGCTTTGATGGTGGTAGTAATCATGAATGAAGAAAGGTAAGAAATGGTGTTATCTGCATTGTCTGTATGGAGTCGGTCAGTCAAGTCAGTCAGTAGTTTCCTTTTCGTACTCTCGGAGGACGAACTGGAAACTAAGGAGTCGAGAGTCTTAGGCTTCTGCTATGTAATGTCTAGCTTTTGACTGATGAAGAAGTTGGTAATGGATGGTTCAAGTAGTTGTCTTTTCGTCGAGAATGATATCGAACTTGGGTCGAATGCTTCCATTTTGGAAGGAAAGGAAAAAAGGATGGAAAGGAGGATGGTCATCAAATGATGAGAGGGTTTCCAGTTCCAAGCATTGTACTTAAAACCAAAATCCCTTAGTTGCACAATATTTCTATATATGTATTTAGGAGCTTTTTTTCTTATTTATTTTATTTTGTTTCTGTGAAGTTTGGTGTCTATGGAATTGCAAAAGAGACGATGGAAATGGTATTTTGTTAGTGTAAATCCCTAGCTTTTGCTTTTGTCATGTGTAGGCATTTCCAGTACAAATGTTCAAACACTGCATTTTGGTGAGGAAGGAAATTAGGCCAACAGACTGAAAATGTTATCGTTTTCTGAGAATTCTAGGAAAGAATTCTTATTGTTTTCCATGCTTGGACTCAAACTCCCTACCCTATCTCTCCCCGCCTTGGACTCAAGCTTTCACAATTGGTTCTTCAACCTCCAAACACCCAACGCATTCAATGGTATCAGGTTAATTGCGACTACATGTTGTAACATCTGGAAAGCTCACAACTAATGTGTGTTTCGAGGGACAAATTCCTCCAGCCTCCTTGTAGTTGGCGGTGCTTCGTCTGACTCCAATGACTGGGGTCGTTTGTTTGCTTCAAGTCCAACGCTTCTCGGTGTCCCGCTCGACCATCCCCGAAGGTCTTCTTGTCCTCTACCACGTATTACCTCTCAAGTAATACAGTGTGATGGGTCGTTTAGTAACGACTCCCAAAAGGCGGCCTACAATATTGTTATTACGAATACCCTTGGCCAAGTGACGGACGGGAGGGCTGAGACCTTCTATTTCTCATCAGCCTTAGTGTTAAAAGCTCTTGCTATCCTTGAATTTGTGACTTTGGCAAGTAAATCGCCTTTATGCTCTACTATTTTCACAGACTTCCAAAATCTGGTTTCTGCAATATGTGGTGTTCCTACAGATACTTGGGAAGTATTGTTATGTTTATCACTCTCTAGGGTTGAATTGTGTCTACTCAAAGCAACGTGTAAATTATCATTTTCTTCTACAATTGTCTAGTAGCTACAACCATGAAATCATAGTTCCCCGGAGAAGCTATCGGAGTGAAGAAGTGAATTCCAGGGAACAGAATCGGTCGAGATCGGACCTTGACTCAGTAAACTCGCCTTATAAATGTTGATCCAACCATCCACGTCGCTTTTCATGTGGAAAACAAAGTCGAATTGGCGATCCAACTCGACCACTCGACGTGCTCCACGATCTTGACTTCATCTTACACATTGATATAGAGATTGAATTACAGAAAACCAAAACATTTTTGGTATGTTGGCCTAATCTCCTTCCTCGCGAAAAAGCAACGCTTAATGTTTATTTTTTAAAATGAAGTTTTCATGACCACGTCATTTTTTTCGTCGGTCTTTCAAACGAAATGGTATTTCGTGAATGCTAATGTAAGTTAAGTGGCACCCAATGAATACAAAAAATGTATTTAAGTCAAGTTTCAAGTACAAATCAATTTTCTGTTAATGACCGAACTTGACTAAAACTCACACACTGATAAAAAACACAAATAAATTAAAAGTCAAAGTTGAAAAAAAATTAAATAGTTTAAATTTCAAATCGAATAATTAAAATTAAATGTCAAAGTTGAAAAAATTTGAATAGTTTAAATGTCTAAATCAATTAATTAAAAGTCCAAGATGATTAAATGTCTGAACTTATATAAACATCCAACATTGTCCAAGTTTTTTCAAATAATTTAAAATAGGTCAGTTCTAATGGACCAAAGTGAATTCAGTTAAAGTGACAATTGATTAAAACTGAATTCAATCACCACCACAATCACTAATTGAGTAATTTCCAACCAAATTGAACTCGAGTAACCGACTAGAATCAATCAGGTTTGAACATAACCAACCAATTTCCATCTCTAACTAGAACACATTTCGAACTAAACTCGCAATCTTAAAGCCTTTAAGGTTCGAATTTAGCTGCAGCCACCATAAAGACTGTCAAGTAATACATTAATAATATAGCGGTCCATTGCATCAAATTTAGCAGCAAGTTTGAGCATTAAGATACTATTACAGTTCATGAGTCTGGTATACAGTCTACATATATTAGTTCCCTTTCATGGGAGATGTTCATGACACAATCAAACAATGACCGGAATCATCGAAACCGCATCTGCTACTATAGGGAAGAGAGACCAGGTTCCAAACCTATAGCCTCTTATCAAGCAAAATACTCCTTGTTATGCTACTTCCTCTTCTTTCCCTACATTAAACAAACAATGACAAGTCAGTCAGACAGACATGTTCAATGCTTGTTCGTCGACTTGGGCTGGCATTCACATGTCGTATTGAGGTTCTAGTAGTAGAAACAAGAAGCTTACAGAGGTCAGGTAATCATCCATGGATAATTGCTTCCGCTTCTTGAGGGTACTGGGGCTCTCAGCTTGCCTCCCACCACCACCACCACCACCACCACCGCGCTTAGATGGTGTCATACTTTGCTGCAAGAGTATCAAGAAGGGGTAATTGTGAGGGACAAATCATCTGCAATTATTCTAATGAGAACTAGCCGTGCCTAGTGGTTTGGGATTTCAAAAAGAGATAGGGGGAGGAACCTTGGCAAGCTTCTTCTCCTTGCGAGCCTGCCTTTCCCTCTCATCCAATTCTTGATTTTCCTTCTCCACCAGCCGGATTAAGGTATCGCATCTCCTTGCAAGTTCTTGAGTAGTACGAGACTTGACAAACCAGTCGAATCGAAACAAAGGCGATGTGCGAAATGCTGCCTTCAGTTCATCCCAGTTCCCATATCCAAGCTTGTGAACCATGCATATCTGCAAGTGGTAAACGGCAAATGAATTATGTGTAAAATACCAAGTACATACGATTTGGATTTAACGCAAAACAAGGGTAAAAGAAGACGAACCATAAAGCGATCACATTCTTCATTGTACAGCTTTCCTTTGTTCTGACCATACTGGATCTTCAACTCGAGCCATGGTTCTTGTAGCGATCCAATTTCTTTCCAACAGCTTTCATAATCTCGTCTTTACGAGAAATTCTGGCCTCCCCTCTTTCAATGTTCTTGATGATTCTATCATAATCTGCACGCAGACACAGCAGCACAAGATGAAGATCAAGCAGCAAGGAAGAAGATACTTAAACTTGTTCTGGCCTCCTATCTGTCAAGGTTCTTGATGATTCGTTCTATCATAATCTTTCCGATAGCTTTAATATAATCAATTTACAAAGCATGAGAATATGCTAATTTCATAGTCACTCCCACAATGCTACATCCACATTATGCTTAATCTCGAGGAGACAATGTAACATAAATCATTGAACAGGCTTTCACAAAGTTAAAATCAAAATAAGGAGCTATGAACGAAAACTTACCATTCAGTTCTTTATATCTTTCCTTAAAAACTTGTGCATATCTCTCGACCTCTTCCTCAGTTTTGCCTTCCATTTCAGTTGCAATACTCTGAATGTCATCTCTTCCATACTTCTCGCAAGCCCTTATAAAGGTATTGAAGTCCCTTCTACCCCATGAGGAGAATCCCTGGGTAATAACACAGAAAATGTAAGCAAGGACAGCAAGAAAAACAAGTTGCATCGTAGTTTTTATCCGACCAACCTCTTCTAATAACTTCTCCTTTTCTTCCAGTTCTTCAGCAGTCAACGGTTCTCCAGCCTCTGAGAATCAAACAAAAAATGTTAAATGCATGAGAACGGAGCACGACTGCAGAAAGAATAGCTTAACTGGTAGCATAAGTGCATACCTTCGGATTCATCCACATCTATCGTATCTTTTACTTGATTCTTTTGATGGAGTTGCTGGCAAGTAAACCAGGGACAAAGGGTTAGAATGTTGAAAAGCCTGACAACAAACAAACAAAAAAACAGAACTACATAGAAAAGAGATGAACCCACCATGAGATACATTACTTCTTTTTCATATAACTCACCCAATCTCTGAGTGTTGAAGAACTGGAAATCATGCCTGAGACAAATAATAATAAAAGTCAACTAGAGCAGACAATATTCAAGTGTACCAAGAGAGCATCACACAAGCTTACAATTGTGGCATGCGAGGAATACGAGGCTCCTTAGGTTTAGCAGGAGCACCTTGTCGCATTGTTTGCTTGAAGTATTCAGATTCTGAGTAACTGATTACAGGAAACAATATCAATAAATCAAACCCAATGAAACTTTGCAGATATTGCAGAAAGCAAGAAGAAAGGGAAAAAAGTTATTACTTGCGCTTCCTCTCTCTCTTTGGAGGCTCTATCCAGTTGTCACTGACTATTTTTTTGAAGTCAACCTTATTCTCATCCTTGATTAAGAAACAAATACAAAACAAGAGTTAGAGAGCTCTGAGCATAATATAGAGGATTTAGAAACAATAATTTCTCAAACTTTTGGTTAGTAAAAATGCATCCATTTATTTCGCGAGGAAAAATCAACGCATCTACCTTGTCATCATCAAAATCATACAATTCAGCAGCTGTCATAAATAACAAACACGGTCAGCTGTTATGTAGTACAAAAAATGATAAAAAGCACAACATATTATGATTAGCATACTGTCGTCCATCTTGAATTTGATCGCATCCTCTGTAAATTTCTTCATCTTAGCATCAAGCTCAGCAGTTGCTTCTTCTCCTTTAGCAATGATTCTGTCAATGTCCTCATCTGTGATTGTACTATCCTTTGAGCTGAAAACCATTTCAGCACCAAACCTCACCATTTGAAGCAGCTCATCTTTGTTGACAGCTGCAGAGAATTCGCCAAACTCCCAGTTATGCCATCATAACAATTATGTATTTTACAAGTACCTAAAACAGGAAAATGGCCTCAACCTTTCTGCTCAGCCAGCCTTCCTTGTTGAATAACCAAAGCATCAAGTGCAAGCTTCTTATAAGCTCTTTCAATGACCTTTTCTTCAATGGTATACTGTAACAATGAAATGGAATCAGAACAATCCGTAGCAAATTCAAAACTTCCACTAAAGCACTCAACACTTTTCTGTACCTCTGTGCAGAACCGAAACACTTGAACTTCTTTCTTTTGGCCAATCCTATGAGCACGATCCTGTGCTTGCAAATCAACTTGTGGATTCCTGCAAAACAATCATCATATAAATTAATAACAAAAGCAACATAAAGTCAGCCCCTGATATAAATGACAAAAACCCACCAGTCACTGTCATACAGAATGACAACATCTGCAGTAGCAAGATTGATACCAAGTCCACCAGCTCTAGTTGACAACAAAAACACAAACTTCTCACTTCCAGGTTTGTTGTAGGCTTCAATGGAAGCATCACGATCATCTCCACCAGTATTTCCATCAATACGGCAGTATTGATAGCCACGAAACATTAGATAATCCTCAAGAATGTCAAGCAATCTTGTCATCTGCATTGATGGCGTAACCAACATCAAATCTGATTATTAAATCAACATATCATTGGACATAAGAACCACTGAACCTAAAGGAAAACATGTACAATCAAGCATAGTATTAAACTAGTTGTAGAATTTTGTATGACCAGAACTAGTCTAGGACCCTCATCTATGAACATGCAACTGACCTGTGAGAATATCAGAACTCGTGAATCTCTATCTTTTAACTTGGGTAGCAACTTGTCCAGCAGAACCATCTTACCTGGAAATAGGAAACAGCAGTTAATTAACCAGCTTAATGACTACACGAGAATGATTAGTGCATGCAGATACTAATAAGGTGAAACGAACCAGCATTAGTAACAAGGTGATCTCCAGTGGTGTAAGGTGGTCCAGGTTCAGCACCCTGGAAGAGGTATGGATGATTACAGCATTTACGCAACTGCATGGCTATGTTCAAAAGACGTTTACGTTCTCCACCGGCATTAACAACTTCAAGGTCTTTCTGTAGTAAAGCTTTATAGTATTGCTTCTGCATCTGGGACATTCCTACTTTCAATATTGTCTCCTTCTTAGGAGGTAAACCCTTCTCAACATCAGACTTCAATCTTCTGAGGAGGAAAGGGCGAAGGACCTTAAAGAGTAGAACACAGATCAAGTATTAGATAGAATGTATATACTCCATAACCATAATTAAAAGGGAAGGTCGCATACCTTGTGCAGTTGCTGGACAACCTCTTGCTGGTCATTCTCACCAGATATTTGGAACCACTCATCAAATGTTTCAGCAGAGCTAAAAATCTCAGGTAGTAAGAAGTTGAGCAGAGCCCAGAGTTCATGAAGATTGTTCTGAATTCAAACAACAATTGGCAACAATTACATCAAAAAGTAGAAACACACAGCAGAAAGGTGACAATGAAACTACAGAGAGGTCAACATAGATAGTTGCATAACTAAAACATGCTGTCAATGACTTGACTACACACCTGAAGAGGAGTTCCAGTGATGAGTAAACGGTAATTGGTAGTAAAGAGTCTCATTGTTTTTGAAAGAAGAGAATTCTCATTCTTTATCCGATGAGCTTCATCAATAATTATGTAACGCCAGCTAAAGCGCCGTAAAGCAGACTTCTCTTTAATGGCCATTTCAAAGCTCGTGACACATACATCAAACTTCCCAGCAACAAGCAAATCCTCACGGATATGCCTCTGCAAGGAAATGTTAGTTAATAAACTTAATTAACTTTTATGCCTCTGCAAGGAAATGTTAGTCAACAAACTTCATTTTTTTTATGAATCCACGTGCATGCCTTTAAAAAGATGAGCTGGTAAAGTTTGAGAAACTTACCCTTTCTTCAGGGTTCCCAAGGAACTTGATAGGGCGGAGGACTGGACAAAAACGGCGAATTTCATTCATCCAATTTCCAAGTGTAGATTTTGGCGCAACTACCATATGTGGACCAGGGATCCCTCTGAATTCATGCAAGTACCCCAGCAAGGAGATAGTTTGTAAAGTCTTACCAAGACCCTAGAAAAAAACAACAATATTACCATTGAGAAAAAAATTAAAACCTATAGAAGTTGTGCCATAAAACATAACAAAGAAGTAAACGATCCACAACTTGTCCACGAGGCATACCATTTCATCTGCAAGTATTCCATTAATACCATTCTCATACAGTCTGATGAGCCAGTTTAACCCAGCCAATTGATAATCCCTCATCTTTCCCTGAATACCTACATAATGAATGAACAAGAGATTTATTTAGTTTGCACGTCAATGGTATTCCAAACAAATCAAGTTCAGCTATCAAAACTATCCTAATATAAAGGAACTTGCAATCAATGAATTCCAACTAATAAATAATTGTGACATGGACAGTGCCCAAACAGTCTAACGAAGTGCTAACATTGTCAAGCACATACAGGATTTAATATATAACTGAGTAGAACTTATTAATAATCATAGCCTCAAAAAGTCTGGTTCACAGGGCCACAAAGCTTTTGCACAAATGAAAGAGGAAGGGAAAAAAGGGAAAGTTCTTACAAGACGGTTGTGTGACCAGCCTCGTTGTTCCTGCCATTCCATCTTCTTCCTCCTTCAAGTATTCTTCATCTTCTTCTTCTTCGGTGATTTTAGAAGAATGCCGCCCTCTGGATTGATACATCAGTCACGGCAGCCATAATTAACACTTATACCCATTCACAACTCCTTATTACTCAACTATATAACCCTAGTAACCACTTTTAGCAGGCCAAACAGACATGGTCACAACCAACTATGACTGATTAAGCTAAGCACATTCATTTAGAACAAGTGTATGGGACATCATAACGTAGGAGACTTCTGTATGATGCACACTATACCTTCCTTTGCCCTTGGAAGTAGCAGACTGGTCAGCCTTGGCAAAGTGAGCAAACAGCTCCGTCTGCTGCAGTAGGTACTTCAAGCGACCTTTGCCTTTATTGTTCTGCAAGTGCACCCCAATGGATCAGAAAGCCAATACATGTAATGGTATTTCAAATAATGTTCGCAATAGATAGAGATTTATGTACCATATCAGCATCTATCGAAGCATTTTGCGCATCCAATATTTCCTGGATCTTTTCCTTCTTCAGCCGCTGCATCTCCTTGAGTCTCGCCTTTTCACGCTTGCTCAGTTCATTGTTGTTTGGATCCTTCGTAAGATTCATACCACCAGGTGAAGTCAGAAAACACAAAAAAAAAACAGCAAAATTGAATATCAACCCAAGGCAGCATTAAAATTCAGCTAAACCCCAACATGCATCGGAAACCTAGAAGCTCAACACCTAAAGAAGAACCCCCACTTCAACACTAGGTAGCTGCGTCGGGGAAAAAACAAAACCAGTATCGTAACTTCAACGCAAGAGAAAGATTTTCATAGGCGTACAACCAAATAAGAACAATTCCGGACCGAAACCCTAGCTATATCCATGTATCACTCCTCCCTCGAGAAAACGAGACAAAAAAAAAGGTTAGCGAAACCAACTGGAGTCATTACACTAACGAAAAACCATTCGGCTAACCTCTTCAGCCTCCTCGGTCTCAGCGTTATCATCGTCGTAAGCTTCATCACCGCCGGCTTCATCATCATCATCGGAGTCATCGGCACTGCGAGCCACCGCTTCGAGCTCCTGCTCGTCTTCCTCTTCGTTGATCTGGTCGTTGTTTTGCTCCTCGTCAGAGGAATTGGAGCCGTTGGACAAGGAATCGTCGGACGACGACTGCTGCTTCGATGGTTTCGCCATTCAGCTAGCAGTTTGAAATGTCGAATCTACGGCGGATCGAGGGTTTTCCGGTTTTTCCTACTCTGCTCAGCCTTTCAGTTTGCGGAGAGAGAGAGAAAATATGGTGTGAGGAAAAAAAAAAAGCGAACCAAACGAGTTTAATATGAGGGGAGCAGCCGAGTCCGTATACGTTAGGATATTTAGAGCGGTTGGATTCAGGGGTGCAGGATCGTGCGGCTGCCAGACGGATATGCAGTTTCCCGCCTTTCCTTCGTTTGTTTCCCGCTGATGGTAAAATGAAATCCCTTCCAAATGGCAAATGCTCAAACACCGGGTCCGTAGGTAGGAAGATACTACCGGGTTAATGAAGAATTGAGTGAAAAAATGTTTGAAATAGGAATGTCCGTATCAAATCAACTACCCATAAATCGAATTATTTTAATCTATATTAGTCATTGTCATTTGAAGTAACTATTGAAGCCAAAGAAAATGTACATAGTCAAGGTTTTTTCATGGTCTTCAAACATAAAAGAGAAAGAAATTTCCCCTTCTTAATTGTTTGTAAGAAGTTGTTTGGAATTAAATAAGTCACATGCGTGGCTTTGTAGTAAAATGGGAAGAAAAAATTGGCGTTTTTATAGTTGGGTCTTAAAATGAAACGACGAACTAAATCGTTAAAGTAGTCGTTGCATAGGTCATGGGACGAGGGAAAAAGTGGTGCCACTATACAATGGGATGGGAAAATGCATTACTTCAGTTGGCTAATGAGAGTGAACACCTTAACTTTTAAATGAAAAAAATCATGTCTCTTCAAGGAACTTACGTCTCTCTCATTAATGAAATAATCTTATTTACGTGAGTCATTGTCGTTGAAGCAACAACTGGAAGTAAAAGAAAATGCAAGTAATTATTCATGTCCATGAAACAAAACAATAAAGAAACTCCTCTTACTCGACTATTAGAGAAGAAGAAAAGCAGTCTAGGGTTGGGAAATGAAGAAAGAAGTCGTTTGAAATTAAATAGGTCATGCATGGCTTTGTAGTAAAAAAAATGGGTGTCTTTACCGTTGAGTCTTAAAATGGAAGACCTAATTCCTCAAAGTAGTCGTTGCATGGGTCAAGAAACAAGAAAAAAGAGTGGGGCAAATCATGGTTGGAAAAAACATCGTTACATGGGATAGAAAATTGCTTCACTCGCATTGGCTATATAATACATTAGCCTTCGTGTAACGAAAACCAAGTCTTCATGAAACTCACATCTCTTCTCGCATTGATAAAATAAGATGTTAAAATACGATTGTTTGTTTCCAATTAACCATCAACAAAATGAATTCTTTCATTCGTGTTGGTCATTGTCATTGGAGTAACCGTTGAAATTAAAAAAAAAAAAAGCAAGAAATCTTGGAGTCAATAGTCTTTCTTGATCTTGAAATCAAAAGAGAAGCAAGTTTCCGCTTCTATGAGATTTTGGATAGCTCTTTCGGCAACGATAATCATAGCATCTGGAAAACCGTTTGGAGGTGGTCAAGGTCGAACCAAGTGAGACATTTCCATTGGCTTGGGCTCATGACAAAATACTCACAAATGTGGAACATTGCAGAAGACATACGGCCCAAAACGACTCGTGTCCTCCAGATGCCAGAATGCCAAAGAGGATCTTATTCACATCATTAATTGGTGTGGAAATGTTTCCTCCACACGAGAAAGCCCACCAACCCTAATTATTGTTTCCTTAATTGGTTTATGTCTATGCAGGACCAACCTGGAAAAACATACGCACTTAAAGCAGTGTCGCTCTGCTGAAATATCTGAAAGGCTAGCAACAACTTCTTCTCACGTGGTATCATCCCATGCACTACATCTACCAGAATCCAAGTGGCAACTGACACTGGCGCTTAGAAACTGAAAACTTATTCGATCCTTTTCTACCCATGCTCCACCCCCTACACTGCTCTCTCAACTCTGCTCCAACACATGTCCACCGTCATGTACATCAGGTCTAGTGATACATTGTGACAGGTCTTTTACGAATGACTCCTAGAAGGTGGCTTATGGTATCATCATTTCCAATACCTTCAGACAAGTTATAGACGAGAAAGGCGAGGTCTTTTCGCTGCTTTGGTCTTATAATTTCAGAAGCTCGAGCCATGTACGAAGCTACAAAGTATGCGAGCCAAATTCCCATGTGCACCATGATAATCTAATTGCCAATAGTTGGTTGATGCTCTCATAGGACCTAAACATCGGTGGCCTTGGCAGTGTTTTCGGTATCTTGGAGGGATCTCTCACTTCTTACGCACCAGCTCCAATGTACAAGTTAAAATCACCTCAATGAGGAACAACATCAAAGTAGACTCGGTGGCCCGAGCGACACAACATAACACTACAAAAAAGTGGCTGTTTAGCGTCGGTCACCGACGTCGTTTAGCGCAGGCTGCTGACCGACGCTAAAGGATTTAGCGTCGCTCAAAAAAGCGACGCCAATTTTTCTGACGCTAAATTTTAGCGTCGGTCAGAAAGCGACCGACGCTAAATTCGTTTAACGAACGACGCTAAATCCTTGACCGATCAACGTGATGGTGGCGGCGGCGGCGGCGATGGCAGTGGCGGCGGTGGAGACGGCGGTTGGCTGGGGAGAAACAGAGAAGAGGAGAAGATGAGGAGGAGAAGAGGAAGAGGGAGGAAGAAGAATAAGAGAGGAAGGCTGGATCTGGAGATCTGGAAAAGGAAGAAGAGGAAGAAGAAGAATAACAAGAAGAGGAAGAAGAAGGCTGGAAAAGGAAGTAGAGGAAGAGGAAGAAGAAGAAGGTTGGAGGAAGAAGAAGAAAAAGGCTGGTTGGAGAAGAGTTTCAGAAAAAGAGAAGAGGAAGAAGAAGAAGGCTGGAGGAGGAAGAAGAAAGAGGAAGAAGAAGAAGGCTAGAGGAGGAAGAAGAAGATGCAATTAGGGTTAGGGTCGACTGCGAGGTTTAAATATATACGTGTTTTAGCGTCGGTCGCTGACCGACGCTAAAGCTGGTTTTTGGGTACGGGGTTCGTTTCTGACCCAAAACCAAATTTAGCGTCAGTTTATGGTCAGTGTTAGCGTCGGTCAGCAAGCGACCGACGCTAAACCCTGGGTCAAACGCGAGTCAAGGGTTTAGCGTCGGTTTTCGGTCGACCGACGCTAAACGCTTCCCCTTCAAGCGACGCTAAAGGGCCTTTTTTTGTAGTGTAACTGCATCCATAGGGACTAGATTAACACTTTGTAATTTGTATGTTGTGAGTTTCGATTAATGAGATGAGCAATTTTACCGTAAAAAATCCCTTTAGAAGCCAAAGAAAATGCACTAGTCGTCTAGAGTTAGGTAGTCTTATGTGGCCTTGAGGAAGAAAAAAAAGCTTATGCTTCTTAATTATTAAAAAATGAAAAATAACATCGAGTTTGCAAATATAAAAGTAAAAGAATCTTAATCTTCAAATGAAGTAAACCTAGTCTTAAGAGAGCCTATCCCTTTGCCCTCCTCTCGCGTGCCGCATTAATGAAACATTGAATGTATAAGATATTGAAATACAAAAATTATTTCTAGATCAACTACCACAAATTTGTATCTTGTAATTCGTGCTAACCATTGCTATTGAAGCGATATTTTCCCCAATCCTCCTCTCCGGTCATTGCCACTGTCCATTCTCCGGCGATGTTCTCTCTGACCTCTCACTCTTTTCCTTTTCGTGTCTCTGCTTTGGTTCTTCAGTTTTTCCTCCGATTTTTTCATCCATTGGCTTCCAACCTTTCTCCAGCCGTTATGGTGGCCTTTAGGGTCGGCCAGTTGTGATTCTATGCCAGTCACAAGATTCTCGTGGACTATATTACGGGATCATTTGAGTCTTGAAGACACCCTTGGGGTGGTTGAATTGATTTATGTTTGTAGGAATCATAGGATCAGACTCTTGATTGAAGCAATTCCTTTTAGTCGATGGCTTCTTGCTAGGAGGAGTCAATCCTATGGCGTTCGGGGGTTGTTCTCAGGCAAAGGGATTCTTCGACTCCCATGGAGGTTCTCCAGTGTTGATTCTTGTTCTCTTGAATGAGTCTCAGTCCGGCCAGCCAAATGAGTCTCTAATGTCTCTACAATTTCGAGTTTCAGATCCACCGCCGGTCAGTTGATTTTTTCATAATTTTTGTGTTGGGGGAGTGGGTCGTTGGTTGTGATTCCCTCAACTGTGTTACCAGTTTCTTTGAGATTTTTAATTTGTTATTATTATTATTTAGGAGTTGGAACCAAATACCAACTCCTTCTACTCTCACTTGATAAGTTCATTGACCGTTTCATAACAAAGTATTTACACCTCGTTTGGTTTCTGTGATTTGGAGGTGTGATTTGGGTGAATATGTGTATTCAGGAGAAACCCTTGTTTTTTTGGATTTGTGATTTAAAAAATGAGTAATTTGAAGATGAAAAATGATAGAGAAATGGTTGATTTCAAAACTCAACTAATAGTTGAGTTTTGGGTGATTTGAGAATGGTGGATTTGGAGCTAATGTTCATTTACATATATGTCATACTTTTTTACACTATTACAACCAATGTCACTCTTTTAATTCATTATAACAAGGATAAATGGGTAATTTTACTTCATTCTAATAACAACCACCCAAATCCCAATTGAATTACAAAAACTCCCAAACAAAGGTTTTCAGCAAATAAGCTCAATCACAAAACATCTATTTCTAAAACCACAATATTAATCAAATACACTATTTTCAAATCACAAAACCACAATATTTAATACATTGTTTTCTTTTGATGTTTGTTCTTTAAATAGGAATCATTTTGAATTCATTAAATTATATGATTATATGTCCACCAGTCCTTTTTTACGTGTATTTTTTAAGATGACTATGTTTAATTTTTAGTTTAAATTATACACCTTTGCGTTGATTTAGACTTTATTGGTAATTTTCTTGAATTATTTTGGATTTCATGGGTTTTGAAATTTGAGATTTTTCTTTTTTCTGCTCTATCGGAGTCATCTTGGCCTCTTGGTCGATACCATACTATCTTCTTGTTCGAATTTTGTTTAACAACTCTATGAAGATTGATGAGTGAAAAGTAATGAAATGAATAGTGAGTTTTGATAAGCTACACACTAGCTTATATAAAGGAAATAAGAAAATGGAAAAGGGTAAAATAGTAATAACACTATCTAATACCCCCCCTCAAACTAAACATGGATAGCATCCAAGTGAAGTTTGGAAATCAAATGAGTGAATTGATTCACTTGTAAAGATTTAGTAAGAGGATCAGCCAATTGATTGTGAGTAGAAATATGGTAAACCTTGATTAAGCCATCAAGTACCTTTTCACGAATAAAATGACAATCTAACTCAATGTGTTTTGTTCGTTCATGTTGAACAGGATTTTCTGTCATTTTAACCGCAAAAAGACTATCACAATATAGAGCATAGGGTTGCGGAAATTCGAATGGAAAATGAGACAATAATCCATGAAGCCATTGTAGTTCAGAAGCTGTGCTTGCTAAGGCACAATATTCCGCTTCGGTTGAGGATCGTGAGACCGTAGGTTGCTTTTTGGATTTCCAAGAAATGAGGGAATCACCAAGGAAGGTACAGAAGCCTGTGACCGATCTTCGAGAATCGGGACACCCAGCCCAATCAGAGTCAGAGAATGCACTTATGCGTAATGAGGAGGTACTTGAAAAATGAAGACCATGAGTCGGAGATCCTTTAAGATAGCGAAGAAGACGATGTGTGGCTTGTTCATGTATGGTAGTTGGAGCCGAAACAAATTGGCTTAATTGATTAACAGTGTAGCAAATATCTGGTCGGGTTGTACACAGATATTGAAGACGCCCAATAAGTCGACGGTAATGATTGGTGTCATCTGATGATAGTGGGGTACCAAGAGAAGTGTGATGGATACCAGGGATGGCAGGTGTGGAGGCTGGTTTACTAGCCAAAAAACCTGTATCTGTGAGTAAGTCGAGAGCATATTTTCGTTGACATAGATGAATTCCAGAATTACTTCTAGAAACTTCCATGCCAAGAAAATATTTTAACGGACCCAAATCTTTGATGGTAAATGTAATATCTAAGTGTCTTTTGACACGAGAAATTTCATTGATATTAGAACCAGCAAGAATAATGTCATCAACGTAGACAAGTAAGGCTGTGAATCCTTCAGAATTATTCTTTTTAAACAGAGAGTAATCAGATTTAGATTGTATATAACCAAGAGTTATAAGAGTATCAGATAGTTTTGCATGCCATTGACGACTAGCTTGCTTTAAACCATAAAGAGATTTGGTTAACTTGCAAACTTGTTGGTTTGGAGAAGAATGAACTGGTAATCTAGGCGGTATGGCCATGTAGACCTCTTCGTCTAAATCCCCATGTAGAAAAGCTGTATTGACATCAAGTTGTTCAAGATGCCATTTATTTATTGCAGCTATGGCAAGTAAAGTTCGAACAGTAGTCATTTTAACTATAGGAGAGAAAGTGTCCATGTAGTCTATGCCATGTGTTTGAGTATAACCTTTTGCAACCAAACGAGCTTTGTATTTATCAATCGTTCCATCTTGTTTATATTTGATACGAAAAACCCATTTACATCCAATGGGCTTTTTATTAGGAGGAAGATCTGATAATACCCAGGTTTTCGTCTTCTCAAGAGAATTGAGTTCAGATTGAATGGCTTTTATCCAATTTTCAGATTTGGATGCTTGGATATAAGTGGTTGGTTCTCTTTCAGAAGATATAGAGAAAACATAATGACGATGTTTAACGGATAATTTCCGATATGTCAAAATGTCTTGAATGGGATACCTAGGTTGAGAAACCATATTGCACTTGTAATCTTTCAAGTAATGTGGTTTGGTACTAGTTCTAGTGGACCTTCGAATTGGTAAGGGATGAGGAATACTATCCACGAGAGTAGTAGAGGTATCTATGAGAGTGTTATGAAGAGAATTATCATTTATGGGAATAGTGGAATTATTTTGTAGAGGAGATGCCTCACTTGGAATATATGGAGGAGATGACTCACTTGATGAAACATCAAGTGAAGAATGTGTAGGAGATAGAATAATTGGTGGTAATGACGTAGAAAAGTCATCAAGAGGTCCCACGTAGTCGGGTAAGGGAATTGGAGTCGAACTTTCGGGTTTGCCCTTAGAATAATAAGGAAATATATTTTCATAAAAGATGACATCTCGAGAAGAAATTATATTATTATTCGTGATGTCATAAGTATGTATGCCTTTTTATTTGCAGGATATCCCAAAAAATACACGGACTTGCACGAGGAGAAAGCTTAGATCGTGGATGAGCAAGGGTGGAGCTATAACAAAGCGACCCAAAAACCTTCAGATGAGAATATATTGGTAGGGTACCATATAGTTTTTGGTAAGGAGTTCCATCTTCCAAAATCGGAGTCGGAGCACGATTGATAAGGTGAACCGCGTGGATGATAGCATAACTCCAAAATGATGATGGAAGAAACGCTTGAAACATCAAAGCTCGAGATATAGCTAAGATATCACTACAAAAATCCGGCACTTTAGCGTCGGTCAAAACCGGAGTATAGCGTCGGTTGATGACCGACGCTAAAGGTTTTAGCGTCGGTCAGAAAAGCGACGCCAATTTCACCGACGCTAAATTTTAGCGTCGGTTGTTTAGTGACCGACGCCAAATCCTTTTCATAAGCGACGCTAAATTATGGTCCGACCAGTTCGGCCGAGAACCAAACCATTTTTTAGCGTCGGTCATCAGGCGACGCTAAAAGTAAGAACCGACGCTAAATTGGTCAACCGAAGACCAAACACGCGTTGACTGCGTCCTTCTTAGCGTCGGTTATCAACCGACGCTAAATGGCCTATGACCGACACTATTTACAGGTCATTTTAGCGTCGGTTTTGACTGACGCCAAATAAGTATGACCGACGCTAAATATGTTGTACAGGTCAAAAATTTTCTGGCCATTTCAGCTCCTTTTCTCATACTCTTCTAGTGCCAACCTGCAAACCTGCAAACCGCAATTTCATTCATGGAATGCAATACTAATTATACCACACATTACTAACCAATGACATAGATAACTAATATGCATAACATACTGTATAATTCTAATAATATTAATAACTACATATGTCTACGTGTAATATTCAGCATAAATATTCACTCTCCCTCTCATCACTCATCCTCCTCATCATCCTCACCCTCACCCTCACTCTCCTCCTCCTCATCCTCATCCTCACTTTCCTCCTCCTCCTCCACCGCCTGCAAGGTGTCTTTCCCCTTCCCTTTAGCCCGAGCGGAGGATCCTGAAGCTCCTGATGCCAACTGTGCAATTTGCTCCTTTAGAAATCGAACCTCATCCCGTAACTCTGCTACTTCTCCTTGTACAGGGCAATGTCCGAAGTCATGCATGGCAGTAGCTGATGGCGTGGAACTCTGGCTAGCTGCACCCTTCTTCTTACTCAAGTTGACCTACAAAAAAGAGACAACAAAATATTAAAATTGTTAGTGTTATATAAATTGAAACCAATCCAGATCATAATATACTATATGTACCTTCGTGGGTGTAGCACCAAATCCCAATCCTCGAACCGGGATATGTTGCACATCAACGCACCGGGATATGTTGCTAGAGTATCCGTCTGGTACAGAAATATCTTTCAAGGTCTCTAGCATTGTTTGAATTTCTCGTTTACCCATTGTGTATATAGCTGCTGGACAAGTTCTTCCATCTGGTCTTGGCCATAACTCTCTTCTAATTTTCATGATTTTCAAATCCATCCTTGCTTTCAGATGATCCTTACTTCGATCTTTGTCATTTATCAAAGTGTAAAGAATATTGTCACACACACTCTTCTCTATGTGCATAACATCGAGATTGTGTCGCAATTTATTGAACTCCCAATAAGGCAATTGAAAGAAGCAACTTTTCTTCTTCCATTGTTCTGTCTGCCTTTTGTTCCCTCCATCACTTCTAGACCTCTTCTTTGGCGGTGCACCCTCTCACTATCACTCGTCTTCCCAAAAGTGACAGTGACATTCTCCACCTGTTTCAGTATTTCAGAGCCAGATAATAGTTTGGTTGGCTCTCTGAAATCGACATCACCATTGAATTTAGACTTTTGTTGTCGGAAAGGATGATTTGCAGGCAAAAATCGTCGACTTCCTATGAAACAGTTTTTCAAACTGCCTCCCAACCGTAACGGTTCTTGGTCGAAATTACAAGTTGGACAAGCTTGCCCTGTGTAAGTGTTCCAACCAGATAATACGGACAGTCCGGGAAAATCACTAATAGTCCACATTAGGGAAGCTCTCAATTGAAATACCTCCTTTTTGGCTGCATCGTATGCTTCTACACCTTCCCACAAAATTTTGAGCTCATTGATTAAAGGTTGTAGGTAGATATCAATATCATTGCCAGGGGCTTTCTTTCCAGGGATGATACTTGACAAAATCATACCTGTTGATTTCATGCATTCCCATGGAGGCGTGTTATATGGCATAAGAATAATAGGCCACGTACTATGACTAAGACTCATATTCCCAAATGGATTGAAGCCATCAGTAGCAAGACCAAGGCGTATATTTCTAGGATCAGATGCAAAATCAGGGTATCTATTGTCAAAGTCTATCCACGCTTCTCCATCTCGTGGATGCCTTGCCATTCCGTCACTAACTTTTTCTGTAGAATGCCACACCATACTCTTAGCTGTTGTAGGACACATAAATAACCTTCTCAACCTCGGAATCAAGGGAAAGTAGCGATATGTTTTCATCGCTTTTCGTTTTTTCTTATGTTCTTGACTTACACCCTCATGCCCATCATCTTTGTATCTGGACTGCTTGCAAATCTTACAAACACTCTCTTCTATATCATTCCCCCAGAACAGCATACAGTCATTCTCACATGCATCAATGTTCGTGTACCCCATTCCAAATTTTGAGATCATTTTCTTTGCACCATATCCCGATTTCGGTATGTTGGCAAACTCAAAAGCGTCATGCAACAACTCAATGATCAACGACATTGCTTTATCGCTGATGTTGTGCATTCCCTTGATATGATAAAGCCTCAAGATGAAAGATAATTTTGAGAACTTTGTACATCCTTCATATAAGGGTGTTTCTCCATCCTTCATTAAATCCCTAAAGTTGACATTGGTCTCATCCGGCTCCTCTGTGTCATTCGGGTAGCTCATGTCATCCTCTCCAAGGGGGTGATCTTCAAATACAGTGTTCATATCATCTTCTAGAACATTTTCTACTTCATTACCAATACCAATATCTTCAGAGGCTTGTATTGTACTAGTGACCTCCTCTGGAATAACACCAAAAGCATCATTAACCAGATCTCGAAATGCTCTAGTATGCTCATAGTTTTGCACTACTGCATTTGCACTCTGAGAAGATTCAGCAATAAGGCGCTCTCCATGTCGATACCAAACAGTGTATGTTGTGGGAAATGGCTTGCGAAACAAGTGTTCGTATACATCATCCCTATACACGGACAAATTATTTGCTCTCCTTCATGATTATGCGCGAAAGCGAAATTCAAAAAGATTTCTAAACCATCCCTATACTCCTGTGACAACCGATGCTTGGTTATCCAAGACTTATCCATTTGGAAGATGCCTGATTTAGTGTAGGTGATGGAATTAATTAGAAAGTTAAATCGTAATATCTATCAGTTAACTATATAGCTATATTGGAATAGCTATTAGATATCTACAGCAAAGATTATATTAGGTAACAATGGGATATGCAATATAATTATAATTATGTTGACTCATAATAAAGTACCAATTAGTTAATGACATGGCAAATTACTGAGAAAACTAACTCATACAATAACACTTTAATTGCAAGATTAATAACATAGCAATGTAATAACATATCATTTTAATTGCAAGATTAATAACATAACAATTTCATTGCAAGATTAATACCATAGCAATTTAATAGCAATTTCACATACCAATTGAACATAGCAATTTCAAATAACAAATTAACATAGCAATTTAACATACAATTGAACATAGCAATTCCAAATAACAAATGAACATAGCAAGAAGCTAATAACATAGTTAAAAGAATGCATACCGTACACCTGGGATGAGACGCGAAACAAGGAGAAATGAGGATAGAAGAAAGACGGTCACTGATAAATGTACGACACAATTAGTAATCAGTAAGCATAATAATCCTAAAAAAAAAACAATGAGACGACACAATTGCAAAATTAATATATACATACCTACTACCGAAGAAGAGAAAACAACGAAGAGACGGCGTCACCGCTGCTCCTAGCTCAAACGAAATTACGCCTACCAAAATAAACACAATTTAACTCACTAACTAATAATGCACACTTATTCTGAAATAGATTATTTCACTAACTAGATAATAATATCAAAATCCTAATTCATTAGTTCACAACCTAACAAACTAACTACTAACCCTAAAATCCAATAACTAACTAATTCACTACCTAATTCACTAACTAAATACAACAATATGAAAAAACAAACTACATACCTTAGAAGAGTTGAGAGAGTGGAGAGAGTTGAGAGAATTGAGAGGAGGGCTGCAAACTGCACAAATGATTCTGGCCGTCTGTCCGGGGTTTGTATAGCTTGGGAATTTAGCGTCGGTCGATGACCGACGCTAATTGGACATTGGGCCGACGCGAAATTCCCGTGTGTTTAGCGTCGGTTGGAACCGACGCTAAGCCCATTATACCAACCGACGCCAAATAATGACCGGTTTGCACCGTCGGTTTGGCCCGGAATCAATTTTAGCGTCGCTTTTTGGTTAGATGTTAGCGTCGGTCGGTGTATGACCGACGCTAAACCCTCGGTCAAACGCGAGTCAAGGGTTTAGCGTCGTTATATTTTGACCGACGCTAAATTCTTTCCTGCCGACCGACGCCAAACTTCCCTTTTTTGTAGTGTATGTTGATGCTTATGTTCAACAATCCCGTTTTGTTGAGATGTTTGAACACAAGTAGTTTGATGTATGGTACCTTGCACGCCATAAAACTCGGGCAAAAGAAATTCTTTGCCATTGTCAGTACGAATAATTTGAATTGAAGCCTCAAATTGAGTTTTGACATATGCAAAAAATTTGATAATGATGCGCGAGATTTAACTCACAACATACAAGGTCGTATTCCACGAGGGCTCTCTCAATAGCTAATACTCACACGGTTCATGGACGGTCTATTCATTTAAAAATTGGTTTTAGTTTGAAAAGGAAATGAAAACATAAAGGAAACTAAACAAGAAAGCAAATCAAAAGGGTGCAAATCAAAGGTAAAGGAGGTTAACTTGGAAAGATAGGTTCATCATGCTCAATAGGTATAAATGCACAAACAAGCCAAACATGATCGAGGATGCAATCGAATGACCATGCAAATCCCTTCTATAGACTCAATGCACTCTCGTCGCACCAAATCCCTATCCTAGAACCACTCAACCTAGGCTCTCGCTCTCAAGCTAAGTGACTAAGGATGCATTAAAGGTGTTTGATGAAATGCCAAGCTACAAAACCCTCTCCTATGACTCTATGACCACTAGGCTAGACACCACACTCTCATGTCAATGTCCTAACACTAAGAGAATCATCAAAAGACTAATCAAAGTTCAATTGAGTGAAAATCCTAATGCACACCAAGTGTTCGATAAAATGCACAAGTGAGAAATCATGCAACTATGGTTGAATTGAGATGATCTAATCTCTTAGAACACACTCCCTTCAATCCCTAGACCTACAATCCATGTAATCCAAGCACTCTCATGCATTACATTACAAAAGATAGACCAATCAAGCCATAGCCATCAATGGAATTAACAACAAGTCATAGAGACCATCCTCATACAATCCAAGAACAATCATAACATGTTTGTACAATTCACCTCTATCCTAGCACAACCATCTATCAATCCAAGAAAACCTAAGAAATCAGCCACACATGGCCAAGGAAATGAAGGAAAGAGAAAGAAAGATGATCACCAAGTAAACCATGGCAATCCTCCTCTTGCAAGCTCCTCTTCCAAGGTTGTGGGCTTCAATCCAAACTCCTCTACTTTGATTTGCACCTTGCTCTAGGGTTGTGGTTTGGAGATGAGGAGAAAAGTATTTGAGAAGTTGAGAGAAAAGGGTTTTGAAGAAGTATGAAATCTGAAAATTATGAATTGTTTTCTCTATTTTCGCCTCCTTCTTCTTTATATACTGTGCTGGAATTGCCTGGCATTTTCGGCGAAAATTGTGTAACATTTTCGCCGAAAATGTCTTTGAAAATGGCTGGGCATTTCTTCTAATATTTTTGGCGAAAACTCTGAGCTGTTTTCACCGAAAATGTCTTCATAAACCAAGCCTCCGCCTTCTGCTTAAGGTTTTCGGTCCGAGAACTTAGAGTTTTCGGCCGAAAACTTCTTCAGCTATAAGGTGCATTTTTCCCAAACTTGCATCGGCCATAACTCCTCCGTCCTAGCTCCGATTGACCTCCCGTTTGATCCTACGTGCTCCTTGTCACAAGTACTTCAATGCCAAAACCTGAAAATGCAAAGAAAACAACTCCAATAGATACGGAATTGGCCTCAAAGTGGCACTTGGACATCAAAAGAGCACTTAGCATAAAACTTCCATAAAAGCATATAAATCATGGCAAAATAGGATCAAACATGGGAGATTCTTAGGCTAATCAAAGGCTTAAAATGCACCAAATATAGTCACATCAGATAACAAGCTGTCGGACCTTGGATTTGAGTCTTAATGGAAAAACCCATGTAAACCGAGTGAAAGCATCCACAATGGTAAGAAAATAAAGACAACCCGATATGGAAGGAATAGAAGCCGGCCCCCATATATCCATACACACCAATTGAAAAGGTTTGGTGTAAGTGGTTAAACTTGGTGAAAATGCTAGGCGTTTTTGTTTTGCACAAGGGCAAATTTTACAATGAAACTTCGTATTCGAGTGAACCGCATCATCACTCTTAACCACAAGACGCATGGTATTCGTACCCATATGACCGAGTCTATAGTGCCAAGTGTCAATATCGTGAATCACGGTAGAAAAAGAAGTGTCTAAAAGACCACTACTGATGTTATTAATATGAGCAGTATGAGGAAAATCCAAAACTGCTGGGATTATAGACGGAGCAGAGATGTGCTCAGTTTGTAAACTTCCATTACAATCATCAAAATCAGAACTAGAAATAGTTTCCAAAGTCGCTGGAACTATTCTATTAACAACATCTGAACCAACATTACAAACTGTAGTGGAAGAGTACTGAAGCAGCTTTGAATTGGAATCATGAACACAAACTGTAGTAGAAGAATTCTGAAGCAATTTCTGAACTTGAGCTGAATGAGAAGCAGAATGCATTAAGTACAGCCCCTGATTCAGTTCAGCTGTACCAATCATCCTCAAACTGGGAAACGCCTGTATTAGACACAAATTATTGTGGAAGAAAACACTTAGTCCTTCATGCTTAGCAAGTTGGCTTATCGAAATCAAATTAAACGAAAAAGAAGGAACCAACAAGACGTCATTCAGAACTAAATTTTCAGAAAAAATAACCTGTCCAATATGGGATACAACAGCAGAATCTCCATTCGGAAGATGAACAACAACATTAAAGACTTTTCTATGCGAAGTCAATAGTCGAAAATCACATATAATATGATCAGACGCACCTGTGTTTAAAACCCACTTACGACATAAGGGATTAGGAAAGGTACCTGATGAGGAAGCTCCTGTAGGATCAAAGACAGAAGGAACAACTGACTTTCCATGTTGAACAACATCACCATTGCTCACAGCTGCAGCTTGATGAACTGCTGTCGGACTCCTTAGAACAGCAGAGGGGTTCTGATCTGGAACCTCAAGTCGCTGAGAACGGACAGCAGCAGCCGTATGATGAGCACCCGGAGACTGAGACGGTTGAAACGCAGCTGCCATCCTTTGGTATTGCTGCTGGAACGAAGTCCAATCCGCTTGAGAGACTTGAACCGTAGAGGAGACAGGATCAGAGGGCTCAGAAACAGCAGCATCCACAGATAAAGTACTCACGGCATTGGCCCTCGGAGGAGCACGCGGCCGATGTTGATACCCAGGAGGATACCCATTCTTCTTATAGCAAACCTCAACCGTGTGCCCAACAAACCCGCAATAGGAGTGGTGCGCAAATTAATGCACACTAGTTTTACTCACTAGATCGCTCTAGCGAGATCGTTACTTCCCAAGGGTCTTTCTGTTTCTATTACTCAACTAATGTGGAATAAGCTATTCGGGTTTAAACGTTTGGTTTGGAAATGGTGGTGAATGAACTAAAAATCTAGAAATGCAAATTAAACCAATCAAGCAGGCAAACAAGATGGAGCTTCAAGAATTGACTAAGGCGCTTGTCCAGACTCGAATCCACTCTAGCTCGACTAAGACGGATGATGCAATGCAACTAAGGTTTTAACAGACTCAATTCCTCGACGCTTCCTTTGGCAATCTCTACTCCATGGTCAGGACGCAGAGAAACTATCCTAGCAAACCTATGAGTTCCTATGGTCAAGATAACTCATAAATCTCCAAGAATGCACGAAGAACAATGAAACGCCGCACAGAAATGCAAAGAGATTAATTTCACCGGCCCTATGGTCAAGACACCGGGTAATCTTAATGACCTTCTAAACCCTAGAATGACTCACGTCCATGGTCAGAACCGCAAGACAAAGATGAAGCAAATTCTACGATATGGTCAATCTGCGAATTCAAGAGCTTCAAATTAGGGTTTTAGAAAAATCTAAATTAAGTCTGAATAAACCTCAATTAACATAAACGGGTTAGAAACCCGACATCATCCATACAAAGCTTTGCTAGAACTTCATCTAATCTGAACAAACTAAGAGTTTAGCTCGACATCATCGCAGAAGCAATCACAGAAACAAAGAAGAAGAAAACTGGAGAAGAAGACATCTTACTCCGAGTAAACCTAATCCTGTCGAATCCTAGAAACTCCTGAGCTAATCCTCGCTTCTCCTCGCTTAATCGTCACTTCAAAGCTTCCAAAATCCTCCTCCGAGAGTGTCTGGTTCGTCGAAATCAGAATGAAGAATGAAGTTTTGTCCGTCTCTCCCTCGAAAACCCTGTTTTACTCTCCGAAATCCGTCATGGGAAAAAGTGCGCCCGACGGCACTTAAAAAGTGCGCCGGCGCACTTTTCCATGAAAATGGCGCACTTTTCGTGGCCGATGGAAAATTTACAGGATGCCAAAAATAAAGTGCGCCTGGCGGCACCAGAAAAGTGCGCCGGCGCACTTTTCATGGATTTAGGCGCACTTTTGCCCCTGGAAATGACCTTCAGCTCTTTTGATGATTCCCGCTCCGTTTGAACTCCAAATTGATCCCCGTTTGAAGTGCCGAGCTCGTAGAAAAGTCATCCACAACGTGGTAACCTGAAATCTCAACAAAAACAACTCGAAACAACATCAAATTGCCCAAAAGAGGGCCAACGGGAGATAAAACATATTTTTCATAAAAGTCATTCAAGTTCATCACAATCCGGAGTCAAATAAGGGGAATGTCGTTCAAATGTGGCAAGATAAACGCGGTAAATCTAACGTCATCAAGGAGCAAACAGGACGCTTGCCCTGTTTCTTGAAAGTCGGAGGACGAGGTGCGAGGCCCTGAGAACTGGACTTGGCAAGGAAAGCATGAGCTTGAGATTCACCAATAGGCTGAGCATGAACGCCAATGTCCCTTTCTTGCTGAATCATCATTGCGAACACCTTGCAAACTGGGCAGGGGTTCTAGCAGCATGACTTGAGATCGAGGACTCGAGAAACTATCATTCAACCCTCGCAAGAATCGAATCACTGAGTCTTGTTCCTTATAAAGACGAATCTTGGCCAATGGACACGAGCAAACCGGAGAACACGCACAGTCGGGAATCGGACGAAAATTTCGCAACTCATCATATAGTGTAACCAACTCAGTAAAATACTTGGTGACAGACTGCGAACCTTGCTGGAAACCAAAGATTTGCTCCTGTAAATTGGCAATCTTGAAATAATCGCCTTGGGAGAATCGCTGACGAAGAACAGTCCAAGCTATTCGAGCAGATTTGGAATATAAAATGCTCTTCGAGATGGTGGGAGAAACTGACCGAAGAATCCAGCTGAGAACTAACTTGTTGTTGCGAATCCAGAAAGGATAGAGAGGCTGGTCAGAATCCGGAGCCAAGATCGAGCCATCAACGAACCCTGTCTTATTCTTCCCATCAAGAACCATGAGCATCGACATTGACCACTCTGAATAATTGGATTCGGTCAGAACCTCCGAAACCAAACACTGACCCCAATGCTCGAAAGGGATGGATGTAGTAAGGATTCGTGACATCGAGAATCCCTAAAACCGCACCCTGGCCACCATCAACACTCGGATCTCCGTGAGCACTATCATCACTATCAGGTATAGTTATTACTGGAGATTAGAAATAGACCAATCGGCAGTGGAAGTCCTGGAAAGATGAAGGAAGCAACGACGAACACCGACGAGCTGGCAAGATTTAAAGAAGCAGTAGAGATCTGAAGCAGAAACCGACGAAATCTAACGAGATCTGAAGAAGCAGTAGAGCGACAGAGAAGACAGGATCCAGAGATGAAGAGGCGTCAGAACCAGAGATTGACGGAAGGACGGAAGGACGGGATCCGGAGACAGCGTCTGAGTCGAAGATTGACGGAAAGGCGTCGGAGTCGAAGAGCGACGGAGCCGGAGATCGACAGAGGCGTCGGGAAACTGAAGATGACCTGGACTGAGGCCGAAAAGACGAGCCGGAGCGACGGAGATGCGTCGGAGAATCGGAGAAGCGTCGAACGATCGGAGGCGATCGGAATCAACGATGAGAAAAGCAGCGAAAAAGAGAGAGAGAATCAAGAAAGGTAACAGCCACTGTTACCCTCTGATACCATGTTTAACAACTCTATGAAGATTGATGAGTGAAAAGTAATGAAATGAATAGTGAGTTTTGATAAGCTACACACTAGCTTATATAAAGGAAATAAGAAAATGGAAAAGGGTAAAATAGTAATAATACTATCTAATAAATTTAGGATGACCCAGCCTCTACTTTCCCCTCATTAGATTTATGTTATGCGCTCTTTTCTTCGCGTGATGTATTTTCGTCCTCACACCCAACTCCCCTCCACCCATTCTCCTTAGTCTAGGCGTTCTTGACCCTCTCTTCCGTAGGAGTGCTCGACAAAAAAAAATTAATAGAAAAGGAAAAAACAACCTTAAGTTTCTTTTTATGAGGGGTTTTTTATTTCATTGGTCAAAGGCAATCTCAAACAACAACCGATCGACAAAAGGACTTGAAATTAAATATTACTAAGCCAATCAAGAGGAAGTCGGTTATTACAAAAAATCATATTTTTTGTCTGAATTTTTATTTTGTTTATCTCGGTTTTAACATCATTAAGCTATTTTAACATCATTAACCGCAGACAAACTTAATTTGAATTTAAAGTTTTTGATGACATGTCAACGGTGACGTGGCGAAATGAATGAAAAAGTACACGGATGACATCATTAGGACTAATATGTAACACCTTTCATAGTAATAGGACCACTCTATAATGAATTAAAGTTTTAGGACGAGTTTATATCCCGACCTATAGTTTCACGATGTTTTAAGTATTTTACGCTTGAGACAAAGCATTTGAGAGTTTGGCTAAGTGGCTCATCCTAGTTGCCAGGGCCCACCTGTGAAAGGACAAATAAAAAGAAATAAAAAATTAAACACATAAGATTCACCAATCACTGATCATTTTCATAAAGAAAGAATTAACCACAACACGCATAATTTGTATTCATAATAAAATAGCTCTAAAAAAGCCAATTACATTATCACATGATTAATAATTTAACAATGGATTAGAAATAAGAAAATTATACACACCTAAGGGTATATTGTGCCCAACACTAGCTAGGTAGTATAATGCGCACATTATTGTCTTCGTGATATAGATAAATGAACTCGATCTCTCACATGTATCCTCTACATCAACTTATGAATCTGATCCACAACCATGTAGTGATGGTACACCGCTTTCCCCTCACAACGTCTCAAACTAATTGCACACTGGGAGTTAAGCTACACATATACTCTTTGATACCCTTTATCGATCTATTAGAAGACATGTCACACATGTCCTTAATTCAGTTCATGTTATCGAATACACACCGAGTGCTATCTCAAATCAAGCCTCGTGGCATGCAGCTGTTTACCGTATTTAAATTAAATGAACCATCCACATTAAGGACACTCACTCTAAAGGTACCGATTTCCAAGAGATTTGCACCTCCATCACAACGAGTCGACCATGCATAGAAGTTTGCTCTCGGATATGAGTGTCCTGCATAATGAACATCCATCCACATATTCACTGTGATAATAGCTCGCGAGTGGTGCAAAACTATTGAAAAATTATTTTATTTCTGGTTATCCATGAGAACTGGGAGAAAATCTAAAAAATGAGTTTGGTGTTCGCATATTTCAAGTGGTATGTGATCCATGACAAGAGTGATGTTTCAAATAATGATTGATCTTTACAAGAAAAGGCTCATAGCTCCCAAGTGGAAACTGCAAAGGGACAATCCCGCAACACATGTAGGATGATTTCGTTAGAGTCAGGATAAGTCAACATTTACCTAAGTCTGCAAGATGTTTTCGTTGTCTCTCTAATTTGGCGAGCAGGCACAATAAGTTGCCAACCAAAAGAATTTCCTAACCCATTGAGGCATTCTGAATGTTTTTTTAAAGGTGTCTAATAATCACATAACAACTTGAGACCCATTTTGAGAATGGGTACCAAATAAATTTTATACACCGTAAGACACCCCTGAGCAAAACACAACAACAACAGAAAACCACGAACTCCCAAAATCAAGCCTTGCAATCCCACCGAAAGATGCAAAAACACAGACAATCAGGTCTCAAGCACCCTCAATAACAAATAATATCTCAACCATTGTAAAAAACAAGCAGAATCTAACGAGTGTGCAGTTCGGTTGGGAACAATTTGAATGCTAGAAGCCACTTGCCCACCTCCAACCGCAATTTGTATAAAATGGTCTCTGAACTCCCCCTGAAAATTCTGTCCTTGTACTCCAACCAAATATTCCACAAGAAAGCATGTAGAATGAAGTTCATAGCATTGTTTAAAGGGTGTAAGCAGTTCATCCCTTTCCACGGCGAAATCAACCTAAAAACATCACCAAGGTTCGACTCGTCAGAAATTTCTAAACTTGGGATGGATCATCTTGCAGTAATGAAGAGACAAACAAATATGTCAATTTTATAATAAACTAATTATCATTCAGTATTTCAGCATTCCCTTCGACTAGGCTGAAAGAAAGAAACCAATCTTAGAAAAGTCCTAGTTATTCATCTATAAACTCAGCCACCTCCTAGCCCTCATTGATCAGCATAGCCGAAGAAAGGATATGGTCAATCAATAGTGCTCTTCCTACTAGACACATATTGGTCCAAAAAATAATACTTTGGCATCACGAATGCTCATTCATGTGCCTCTTTCCATCATAGTTCCAAACCAACATCATGCCTCGTCAAAGGGATGACTAGTGGCCCAAGCGTCATCTTGTAATCCCTTCTAACATGTTTAAAATACTGTCCTTGAAGCACCGGCATCCATAGCTCATTTGCAGAAACATCATGCTAATTTCATAAGATAACCCAAGTTAAGATCTTGTGCTTTTTTTTTATCCCCAATCCGCCTTCTGTTTTCTTCGAGTCCGTGTAATACCTCAATGTTGATTATTAGAATATTAACCTTTGGTCGAATAAAAATTTTTGAATATTTTTTAATAATAGTGAGCTTGAATTTTTTGAGTATTCTCACTCTGTGTAAAAAATGGCATAAATAATATGCAAAAAAGAATGTATGGGTTGTTCTGATTGATAGGAAGGGTAGTTCAGTCATGCTAAGTTGTCCTTTGTTTGAAATCAATATGGTCATGGTACAGTGGAAAACAAGGAATTAAAATCCGGAAGGATTAGGGCCTTCCCCAGCAATCAAATCCCTTCCGAGTTTTTGCGCGGAAAACGACCCCTAAGTATTCTTCCCCAAAATTACAAATCTACACAAAATTATGCCAAGGTCATTGTCCGTGACTGTTGGTTTCCACTAGGGGTGGAAATATTTTTGGTTTTTGGTTAACCAAAAATGAAGAAAATCACTAATCTAAACCCAATATATTTTGGTTAACTGAAATCGAAACAAAAAAATTCGATTTGTTTACCTGTAACTAACCAAAACTCTTATAAAATATAACAAAATATGAATTGTAATAATATAAATTCAAAACTTTATAAATAACATCTTTAAAGACTTAAAATTATAGATATATATGATCCATCACAAATACATTACACATAATATAAAGATCCAAGTACATACTTGTAAGTTATAATTGAACTAAAATATACATATACTTGCAACTAAATAAGTAAAGTGAAATCGAGATGGTTGTGAAACAAAATCCCTAGGTTTTACATTTTGAAGTTCACACTTTACTAACTAGCTTTGTACCCAGCCCGTTGGCTGGATAAAATTGTTCATTTCTTGAAATTATTTACCCTTTCAAACTATAATAAGATGAGCTCATAATATGACTTACATTCACCTCTATTTAACTAAACTCAAATTCTATCAAGTAAGGTCGCACAACATTTCTAAATGCATACCAAACTATGACAAAATCCACTATATTTTTACTACATGCAAATCACCCTTAAAGTGGTTGATAAACTAATGAACATGCAACATATATAACTTTTGATCGAGTGAATTATACTATATGCAAGCCAAAATAATTTAATGCTACAAAAATCGGAATATAGTTTTTTCTAAATAGTCCAAGTAGAAATAATAATTTTATGCAACATAATCCAACTTGATAAAGGGTTTAAGTTAAACCAATTTTAACTGAACAAAATCCATAAATATGAAATATGACTAACCCGCAATTTCGATGGTATATAACTTCACTAATCTATAGCTCAAAATAAAATAAATTCAAAATATATCAAAATTGCCACACTAACACTTCTAAGAATTTTTTTTTATAAATTTTTATAAAGCATTTTGATACTTGTTTATTCTTATTATCATCATCTCATATTAGTTTAATTATGTTTAATAGAATATTAATTTTCTCCCAAATTATAAAATATTATCTTTATTATTTTCATGTATATGATACATAAACATAGTTATAGTGAAAGAAATGGTAATTTTTTATATATTTAAAAATTTCATTCAAAGGATTTGTTGAAGCATACCAAAGAGCATATAGTAATTAATAATTAAAAATATATTAAAATTTGATATATATTGTTTTTGAAATAATTTGTGTTAAGATGTATATTAATTCATAATATATTTAATTTTAAATACTTAATACAGGAGCATTTAATAATAGGGAAGAGAAAATAATTAAATTTTAATTTAAAATTGGTGTGATGATGTGTAATTTTGTAAAGAGGGTTCTATCCTATGTGTCAAAACCAAATCTACCATACCACCATTAAGATTATTAAGATTACTTTGAAAAATTGAAACCCTAAGCATGAAACATAAATCATGAGTTAGACAACTCAAACTATGAAATGGGTTGATCACTTATATTTGTTGTGTAAGCCAAAATTGTCAAATTAATTGGTATTATAGTTTTATATTTTGTTTTTTTTTTGTTTTTGGTTTTAGTTAACCAGGAACCAAACCGAAACTATGAGATTTTCTAAACAACTAACCAAAACCAAATCAAGACCAAAATGATTGATTTTGGTTAATCAAGAACTCAATAATCTGATTTTAATTAGGACTAAACCAGAAAACCAAAAATCAATTATCAGCCGTACATAGTTTCCACAAACTGTTTACAAAAGATATAATAAAAGAGAGTGCTCGAAAAACAGACAACTTGATAATCCTTGATGGCCGATGCATTTGTGTTGTGTAGTACATAGTAATTTTAGTTTATAACGGACGTCAAATAAATAACTTGGCATTTATCTAAAACTTTATCCACCATTGATATTTGATGCAAGGTGTAAATTAGAGTTCAGCTTTCGCCGGGTGCTTAACCTGGATCCCCTTATTTGTATTTCTTTCTCCAATTCATTTTTTACTTGTTTGCATTTTGTCTTCGTACATAAACCCCACGCATTTTATCTATACCTGTTTCTGGTGGTAGAAACTTTAGTGTTTGAACACAATAAATGCACTCTTGACTTCTTGGAACAATGAATATTTACACGGTTCACACCTCTCCAAACAATGTTCGAACGAGGGTGTTTGATGTTTTTTGGCTAAGTCTACTACTACTACTACTGCTACTCCTATGGAGGTTCTGAGAGAGCTCCAAAAACAAAGATAATTATGGCTACGGAAACTAAAGTTGCAGAGAAAAGTAGAAATTTGGGCAGAGTGTCTGCTTGTGATTGCGCCGCCCTGTCTCTGTCGAATGCCTCTCATATTTATAGAAAAATACGAGTGGTAACTGCAAGTGGAGGAAGTAACTGCCATGGAGGTTACTTCCTATCTCTTGAACGTGGCTATCATCGTGGTGGTGGCGGTTTCCTCTCTTCAACTGCCTTGGAGGAGTGGTGACGTTGGTGGAAAAAGCTTGTACTCCTGAGATAGGGTTTGATATGATCATGTCATCCCTTAGGGTTTCATCATAATGAGGAGATGACACCGTCCCTTGAAGTTGGCCTTAGGGTTCCCTCTTGATGAGGAGGCTTTCCACCTTGCTTCCCTCCTTCTCTCTTGACGAGGAGGTGTCATGATGGCCTTAGGATTTCCATCTTGATGAGATGGCATCCTTCCTTCCCTCTTGACGAGGAGGTCGTCATCTTGCATCATCATCATGGAGTCGGCCTTAGGGTTTCCATCTTGATGAGATGGCTTCCCTCCTTAGGGTTTCCATCTTGATGAGATGGCTTCCCTCCTTAGGGTTTTCCATCTTGATGAGATGGCTTCCCTCCTTAGGGTTTCCATCTTGATGAGATGACTTCCTTCCTTCCCTCTTGACGAGGAGGTCGTCATCATGACATCATCATCATGGAGTCGGCCTTAGGGTTTCCATCTTGATGAGATGGCTTCCCTCCTTAGGGTTTCCATCTTGATGAGATGGCTTCCCTCCTTCCCTCTTAACGAGGAGATCGACATGAGATCCTCACTTCGATGGAGTCGTTAGGGTTTCCATCTTGATGAGATGGCTTCCCTCCTTGCTTCCCTCTTGACGAGGAGGTCGTCATCATGACATCATCATCACGGAGTCGGCCTTAGGGTTTCCATCTTGATGAGATGACTTCCCTCCTTCCTTCCTCTTGACGAGGAGATCGACATGAGATCCTCACTTCGATGGAGTCGTTAGGGTTTCCATCTTGATGAGATGGCTTCCCTCCTTCCTTCCTCTTGACGAGGAGATCGACATGAGATCCTCACTTCGATGGAGTCGTTAGGGTTTTCCATCTTGATGAGATGGCTTCCCTCCTTGCTTCCCTCTTGACGAGGAGGTCGACATGAGATCCTCACTTCGATGGAATCGTTAGGGTTTCCATCTTGATGAGATGGCTTCCCTCCTTAGGAGATGGCTTCCTCCTTAGGGTTTCCCTCTTGATGAGATGGCTTCCTGAAGATAAAATAGTAAATACATGGCCTCGTTTAATCAATTTAACTTAATAGAATGATTAAAGGTTAATAAAGCCATTCAAAACTCCACAAACAAGCAATGTGGTATTTTTGGTCGTCATCTTGCAGAGGCCATATCTCACTGGTCCGGTGGAACTGGGTTGTCATCTATATATGGATGGAAAGATAATTTCGTTATCTTTCCATCGCCACTATTTCACATCAATCGGAGTTCGTATGAAGAAGTTATGGCCAAAATACTATTCTGGGCAGAATTAACACGAAAAAATAGGCCAAAATATGACATCATGGCCCGATTTATGTTATTTAATTACTAAGGCAATTAATGGCCTAATAAAGCCATTTAATTCCTTAATTTCTTCAATGTGGTATTGACTCAAATATTTTTTGGTTAAACAATACCCAATGCATGCAGCATTTATATAATAATCATTCATTGTTGAATCAGGATTCAGATTTAGACTTTATATATAATAATGTTTTTCCTTTATAAACGACTTTTGAATGCTAATAAGAAGATTCATGTCTGTATCAAAAATTTTTGCTAAGCAAGTGGAATGTAAAAATATAGTAAGAATAAAATAAATGTACTATTTTTGTCATAATGAACCACAAACGAGGCTTCATTATTTCAAAGTAATTACTAATTATCATAAATATGTTTTTATTTATACAAAAGTAAATGAAACTTATATATAATATATATATATATATATATATATAATATATATATATATATATATATATATATGTGCCACTAAATGTTTCAGGATCTCTTCATCCTTCAAGTTCGAGACTCTACATTCTGATGAAGAAAATAGGTGGTGCATCTTAAATTGTCTAGAGTTTTTGCATACATGAGTGAGAAACATGAGGTGAAATGGTGACCAAAAGGGAGGATGGTGTGGAAAGGATGAACGTCTGGTGGAGAGGAGGAAGAAGCTTGGAATGGCAACATGTATATTGGGTAGCTCAGTCGAGTGGCGATTCAATTGACAAGTAAAAGATGATGATTTGGTGGATATTTTGTTTTAAGTTTGAGATTGCAAGGATTGGGTTGGGTTTCAGTGAGTTTGAAATTTAGATTGTGTTTAGGTTAGTAAATGACGTGACATTTTTAATAGATTGTTTGGAAAAGATGGTGTTTCTATGTAGACGAATGGATGAAAAATCTAATATTTATAAACAAAATTGGTCATTGGTTTATTTCCAAAATTTTAGTAATTGTGGAATATTTGTTTACATTCAGTGACTTGTGAGTTTAAATGTCAAAATGTAGTCACCAAAGAAATAATCAACCCAATCCGTGTTGAAGGTGGGAATTTATGTGATACTTTTTAATTTTTTTTTAACAATGAGAAGATTTATTTTTATAAGAATGATCAGTCGGGTGAAAAATTCAGGGAATTTAATAAATATATACATATCTTAGGGCTTGTTTGATTGGTGGAATTGGGTCCGGAAATTAGAAGCTACTGGGAATTAGATCAAATACTTACACTACAATTCTCTGTTGGCCGAAAATCAAAAATCCAATTCCCATATTCAATTCCATCAACGAAACCATCCTCAAATATTCCGAACACACCAAACATCTAATAAAAAAATACATGCTAAACGACAACTTTCATCTCGCTAATGGATCCAAAATGGGAGGTGTATCATTACAACTCTAGAAATAAACATCAGAAACTATATAAATTAATGACAAAGAGAAACAATTCTGAAAATCAATTACTAATAAACAAATTTTGGAAAAAACAAGGACCATGTTGAAACCTTGCCTTCCTCCAGGTTTCAGGTTTCACCCAACAGACCAGGAGCTTCTCATCTATTACCTCAAGCAGAAGATCTCTTCCTCTTCCTCCTCTTCTCCGCCGTCCGTTGATCATTTTTCCGATCAAGTCTCCCTCATCGCCACATCAACATCTACAAGTTCAATCCATGGGACCTCCCAGGTATGTACACATACTAACTCTACATATGCCGAAATTTACGTATTATCAAAGTTCTAAACTCGTATATTAATGTCACACTTGTATGTTAATTTCCTAGTTAATAAAATTTATTTTAATATCGTACTAGTTACTTTTTCTTTTCAATTGGGTGTAGACATGGCGTTGTTTGGGGAGAACGAGTGGTTCTTCTTCAGCCCACGTGATCGAAAGTACCCAAATGGTGCTCGGCCCAACCGGACGGCGGCCTCCGGTTATTGGAAAGCCACCGGCACCGATAAGCCCATATTGTCAACCAACGGCACCTCCCACTGCCTTGGCGTGAAGAAGGCTCTCGTGTTCTACCAAGGCAAACCTCCCAAGGGAATCAAGACCAATTGGATGATGCTCGAGTATCGTCTACTCGATCACTCTACCCAGATTCGCACTCTCAAAAGATCTATGCGTGTAAGTGATCAACTGTTTTTTTCAATAATTTAATCTCGATAGTTCAAATTATTAATTTCACACATATAATTTTAAACAAAGTAACATCTAACAATGTCAACTTCTTTTTAAATGGGTAAGATTCGCATACTCTAATTATCTATGCGCCTAACTGATTCATTCTGATAATTTCATCTTAGTAAATAAATTACCAAAAATGGTTAACAACTTACCATTACCAAAAGAAATAAATTATTTATTTGTCAATTTAATGTATTTGAATTTAAAAAACATGGTGACCGGCTTTCTCTCTCTTGTTTGAAATCCTCTCGCTTCTCTCTAAAGTTCCCCCAGCCTCTTTTTTTCTTGGCTGCCGCCGGCATCTCATGGTGACCGGCGGCAGCCCCTATGCTCTCTCTTGTCTTCCTTTTTCTTTCTTTCCCCTTCTTTAGTTGTTTTTCCCTCATCTGCTGGTTCTATTTGTTCTCTTCTGCTTTCTCGGATTTTGTTTGTCTCCTCTATGGAGCTCGATTTCTCCTTCGTGTAGCTCTTTTTCTCCTTCGTGGAGCCTGATTTTCTCCTTTGTGGAGCTTCTTGTTCAGATCTGAGTTATCTCTTCTTACTTGTCTTGGTTACAAAGGGAGCTGTGTTTGCAGCTTGCTTCTCCTCGTTCATATTCTTCATCTACCTCCTTGTTTCATTCATTGCGTCAATGATCCGAAGATGCTGTTGGTTTCCTTCGTGAGTCCGGTGAGAGTTGTTTGAGTTGGCGGCAGAGACTCCTCTCGAGATGACTTACTACTTCAGCTTTCTTTCCTTCATGGGTGTCAGCGTTTCATTTTCTTCGGCGTGCTCCGGCGTGCTACGTAGGGGTGGGAATCGGGCTAAGCCCGACCCGGTCAAACCGGGCTTCGGGCTACCCTATCCTTGATATTGGCAACCCGAGCCCGACCCGGTCATACCATCCGGGTAGCCCGAAGCCCGGTTTGGTAAGCCCGAACCCGATTAATTACCCGATTATCTCATTTCAACCTTAGAAAAAAAATTATTTTATTTTGTCCCTTCCTAGACTTACACCACGATCTTCCTATTCTTGTGAACTCGAGCAAACAAACAAAAATCACCAAAAATATACCTCGAACAAACTTTATGTATTATATATGTTGCTTCTCAACAACAATAAACCTCCCTAGATTTAAGTTAAACCAATTATGACCAAGGATTATGTTCTACAAAAAAATACAAACTTTTAAGTACAAATGAATTAACGTAATAATAAAAATGGATGATCAACACTATGATGAAACCGAGCTAAATGTGTATTTTTATATTATATATAAGTATTTTTTATACATTCGGGCTAATTGGGTCGGGTCGGGCTTTTTCGGGCTTTACCCGAAAAGCCCGAAACTCTTAATTTGACAAACCCGAGCCCGACCCGACCCTTATTTATGTCGGGCTACGGGCTACCCGGAGCCCGGGTTGACCGGTCTGAGTCGAGCTAAGCCCGGCCGGTTCGGGCCGGGTTTCCCACCCCTAGTGCTACGGCGTCCGTCGGTGTGGTGGTGAAGAGAAGATGAAGACACTAGTTTGGAGTTGGCGGCTGCAAAGTGGTAGTTTTCTCTAGGGTTTGTAATTAGGAGTATGGTGTTATTTTGGGCTTAGTTTAACTTGGGCCTGAGATAATTTTATATTTCTTTTTACTTGTTTTTCTTTGGGTCTTTGGTCCTAAACTTTGTAGCATTTTTCAGTTTTAATACAAAGATTCTGTCAAAAAAAATATTTGAATTTATACTTTTAAGAAAACAATAGTACAAAAATAAAAGGTAAAATAGCACTTTGGTCCCTCTACTTTGACAACTTAACAAATAGATTCTTATACTATAAATTGCTCTTTTTATCTCCTCCTACTTCTACTAATTTGCCGTTTTGGTCCTTTCGATTCAACTTTCATCTTATTAAAATTAAATCTGGACACATTCACACACCGACAAAGATAGATATTGGAGGTAGGAGATGAAGAGTTGGTTAAGAGGGTAAATTGGGGAGGTATCATGAAGAGTATGATGAAATATGAAGGGTTTTAAAATCACATATTTTATTCATCGATTCCATCCCATATAATTATATATACTTATATTGCCAATTAAAAAATGCTTAATTAGTAAGCTAATGACTATTGGATCTAACGTGGTGTACTGAATGAGCACCAATTAACGAAGACATAAGTTGGAACGGAAGGACCCAAACGACAAAATGGTCGAAGTAAGAGGGGGTAAAAAGAGCAATTTATAGTGTAGGGAGCTATTTGTTAAGTTGGCAAAGTAAAGGAGGTAAAATGCTAATTTTGTAAAATATTTCGCCCACCGTGGGGTTCGAACCCACGACCACAAGGTTAAGAGCCTTGCGCTCTACCAACTGAGCTAGACGGGCTGGAAGGTATATGTTTATATATGAAATTATTGTGATTGGCTAACGTAAATTATTTGTTGTAATGTAGTTGGATGATTTTGTGTTATGTCGAGTGAGACTGAAGACCAATACTAACGGCCTACAATATCCAAGAGAAGAGATTAGTTTCATCAACAACCCACAAAGAGGTTTGAACAAAACGATGTCGTTGAAGGACGACGACGTGAAGGCCACAGTGGATGTCAACGTGGACGGCTACGCGGGCTACGATTTTCAAGCATGTTTGGCATCTTTAGGTGACGAAGATGCTGAGGTGGAAGCGACGACATGTAACGAGCAATAAGTCTCTCCAAGCTACTTAGTCTCGAATATGGATCATATGAACTCTCAAACGACACCATCTTCAACTGCGGGATTGATCAGCTCAGACGGGTTAGAGTTTTATGCCATTCGGAAAGCGCTGTCGTTTGGTGGAGATTTTGAAGGTATGAGTATGATGCCGTCGAAGAGGATGAGGTTGTTCGAAGAAGACGAAGGTACAATTTTCCCCAAGGTTAATTCTAAGCCTATCCAAGGATATTACATATGATCCAGTGGCGGAGCCACGTTGATGGAAGGGGGCTGCGTGCAGTCTCCTTGGAAAATAATGCAAATTTCTCCATTATGGCCGCATACAACAAAAAGCCTTCCCCCTTACCACTTAACCATATTCTAGGGCCTTTCTCATTATTGTAATTAGACACCAACTTCCCAAATTACTAATTAGTCAGAATAAGAATAACTTCCCAAATGCCCAACTTTTTTAACTAATTCAAAGCTCCATTTTCCCTCTTAAAGTCCATTACACTGAATATAATCTTATTTTCCTTCCAACTAACTCAATGGATCATGATGAGTGCTCAAACTAAGTTTAGTTTACCTGGAATTACATTTATCTTCTCAAATAAATTATCATAAACATAACATTATATACTTTCATCCATTTCAAATTATTTTACTTCATTATAATTAACAAGTTTATTTCTTTACTATATGTTTACAAACCATATGTGCACTATTCGTAAGCATTAATTATATTGAGTAAACTTTGAGCCGGGACAATAAATTGATATACATTTTCAACATATGATGCCCTCAATTAAACCCGCTAATGGGCGCGAAAAATATCTAGCCTTATATACTTACACTTGATGATATTTAGCAGGTACAGTTTCTTTTAAAATGGATATAGTTGACTTACTTATATAAATCTTGATGACAAATCAATTTGAAACAGTTGAAAATCCAAAATTTCTCCTCCTCATCCTTCAAATTCTGAGCTATTTGAAATCTTTTTCTTCGAGTAGTAGATAGATGACTTACTGGGGGTATATTTTAGAAAAATTGTTTGAAAAATTAAACACACAATATATTCTACAATATTTTCGAAACATGAATTTTGTTGTGTTTTGTTATAAATAATCTTCTTAAAATTTTAGTTATTTTAGTGAATAATTTACGTTGAAGACAATTTTTCAAACATGATTTTTTTACGTTAGGATTTTTTATATGTGCACCCTCCTTGAGAAAAATCCTGGCTCCGCCACTGATATGATCATCTCCATCATTTAAGTTTAACACGACAATAAGATATCGACATTGTGGTAACATGAATAATGATATCAGGAATCTCATGGGTTTTGTAGTATTGGGGGCAGTTTCGGAGGAATATGTAGCCCCAATTGCACATTTTCGAACTATGTCCAAATAGGGGCAATTTCGCGGCCCAGACAACGCAACGCCAACCAGAGAGCGCGACGCTGGCTGGAAAAATCCAAAATTTTGCTCGTTGAGCGCCGCGCCACGTGGCGATAATGTCGTTGCATTATAGCCGTTACCGACCGTTACCCTAGGCCAGCCAGTGAGCGCGGCGCTGGCTGGTGAGCGCCGCGCTAGGCAGTTCCCCCCCCCCTCCAGTACCTATATAAACACCCTCCTTCTTCATTCATCATTCACACCTCTCACTCATTCTCTCTCAATTGTCAAGGTATGAATCTGAATTTAGTATGTTTTTTTAGTATTTTGATTAGTTTGATTACTAATTTGATTATTGCATGCATCCGGTGCTATACAGAGGACACCAGAGCGGAGGATACCACGGAGGGCACCTGCCTAGCCCACACATGCACCGCATGATGACTACCCAGCGCCAGAGATGTCACAGGCGAGGATCCCGCCTACACGCACCGTCAGACAGAGGCGTAACGTCCTAGTTGCACCTGGCTTGTGGGAGCCCGACCTTGCACAGTTTGAGACTGGTGAGCCACATAGGCCACGATACAGAGACTCCTACCCCCTCGACAACTTCCAGGAGACACAGTACACGCAGTACTGGGATTGGGATCAGACACAGGGTCAGAGCTTCGTTACACCCAGCCAACCGCAGAGTCAGGCATTTGATCCGCCCAGCCAGCCGCAGTGGCGAGCACCATCTCAGAGGCATCGTGGAGAGAGCAGTAGGGCACAGCAGTAGCGCACCCCCGCACCGACGATACAGATGGATGCCACATATGATGATGATGATGACTTCGCCCAGCCACCACCACGCTATGGATTGCGACAGGATCCTAGACCAGCTATGTGCGGCACTGGTGGGCATTTGGCCAGAGATCATGATAGGGGTGGGCGTAGAGGTGGTGGACGTAGACGTGGATAGAGACTGATAGTACTTTGTATTTCATTTTCAGACTTGTAGTCTTCCATTTTCGTACTTGTTGTCTTTCATTTTAAGACTTGTAGTCTTTCATTTTCAGACTTGTAGTATTTCATTTTCGTACTTGTAGTCTTTCATTTTCAGACTTTATTACACAGCTTCCTCCCACTTGCAACTGACGCAAAGTGTATTGCTCACATGGTTTCATAGTGGGGAATCTTGCCAGCTGCCTCCCACTAGCCACTGACGCAAAGTCTGGTGATCACATGGATTGATAGTGGGGAATCTTGCCAGCTGCCTCCCACTAGCCACTGACGCAAAGTCTGGTGATCACATGGATTGATAGTGGGGAATCTTGCCAGCTGCCTCCCACTACCAGATTGAATATTTATTGTGAACATGCGTGAAGACCGTTGGCTCCTCAAAAAATCATTTCTTTTTCGTATTGTGCTCAAATGGGGTTTGCATTCTGGCTTCGATGGGGTGGCGAACAAGTGGACAACACGGCTTCAGGTCTATCTTACGTTGGAGGCAACCTTATCCGGCTAAGCATGGACGATAGACATCTCGTTGCGAGACTACCTCTATGGCAAGCATACCCGAAGTTCCTAAAGAAGATGGGTTTGCCAAGCGCGACAGTTATTAATACTCTAACATGGCGTTGTCCCTTCTACATTGGCGGCGAACTTACGGCTCACTACGCAGTCCCCATCATGGGCGCCACCGGGTTCGAGGTCGTGTACGACATGATGAACACGAATCCCTCCTACCGCATCGTTGAGCTATATTTTGAGTTCGAGAACGGACATCCTCTACAACAAGGCGCGGAGGGTGCAAGTGCGAGCATGTCATACGGGCAAACAAGTGAGAGCGAAGGAAGTAGTCACTCGCGCCACACTACTGCGAGCAGGAGGTCACGGGAACCCATTGTGCAGCCACATGCTCCAAACCGGGAAGAGGGCAATGATCCGCCCCCAGGTTTCGAGAGTGGTGACTGATGCTGCAGAACAGTGATCAAATACTACCAAGCTAGAAAGCTAAGCAGATCGTATTCCACAGGGTTTCTTCTAATTGACTACTCAAAGAAGCTGGCAATTTATCCAAGTTTGAACACGTTGTGTGTGGTGTGAGTTCCACGACTTCTAGACTAAGATGCAAGAAAATTAAAATGAAATTGAAAGCCAGAAAGATTGGATGGTTCAGACAGACGACACACAAGTGATGCGCAAATTAATGCACACTAGTTTTACTCACTAGATCGCTCTAGCGAGATCGTTACTTCCCAAGGGTCTTTCTGTTTCTATTACTCAACTAATGTGGAATAAGCTATTCGGGTTTAAACGTTTGGTTTGGAAATGGTGGTGAATGAACTAAAAATCTAGAAATGCAAATTAAACCAATCAAGCAGGCAAACAAGATGGAGCTTCAAGAATTGACTAAGGCGCTTGTCCAGACTCGAATCCGCTCTAGCTCGACTAAGACGGATGATGCAATGCAACTAAGGTTTTAACAGACTCAATTCCTCGACGCTTCCTTCGGCAATCTCTACTCCATGGTCAGGACGCAGAGAAACTATCCTAGCAAACCTATGAGTTCCTATGGTCAAGATAACTCATAAATCTCCAAGAATGCACGAAGAACAATGAAACGCCGCACAGAAATGCAAAGAGATTAATTTCACCGGCCCTATGGTCAAGACACCGGGTAATCTTAATGACCTTCTAAACCCTAGAATGACTCACGTCCATGGTCAGAACTGCAAGACAAAGATGAAGCAAATTCTACGATATGGTCAATCTGCGAATTCAAGAGCTTCAAATTAGGGTTTTAGAAAAATCTCAATTAAGTCTGAATAAACCTCAATTAACATAAACGGGTTAGAAACCCGACATCATCCATACAAAGTTTTGCTAGAACTTCATCTAATCTGAACAAACTAAGAGTTTAGCTAGACATCACCATAGAAGAAATCACAGAAACAGAGAAAAAACTAACTGGAGAAGAAAACATCTTACTCCGATTAATCCTAATCTTCAAGAATCCTAGAATCTCCCGAGCTAATCCTGGCTTTCTCTTGCTCAATCGTCTCTTCAAAACTCCGTCTTCGTCTCCGAGAGTGTCTGGTTCGTCCCAGAGAAAGTAGAGAATTGTAGAATCGAAGTTATGTTTCCTCTCTCCTCGAAATTGGGTTAAAAACCCAATTTTTCGTCAAAATCCGGATTTTTAATCAAAAGTGCGTCTGGAAGGGTTGAAAAGTGCGCCGGCGCACTTTTCCCTTCAAAAGGCGCACTTTTTAATTATGTGAGAATTCCGCCGAAGCTTAATTGCAAAAGTGCGCCTGACCCCTTCGAAAAGTGCGCCAGCGCACTTTTGGTCCGAAAACGCGCACTTTTGGAGCTGAGTTCAGTTCCAAGCTTCTTTCTGCAATTCCAACCTCATTGTGCTCCGAATTGATCCCCGTTTGAATCGCCGAGCTCGTAGAAAGGTCCTCCATAAAATGGCAACCTGAAATCTCATCAAAACAACTCGAAAACACATCAAACGACCCAAAAGAGGGCCAATGGGGGATAAAGCACATTTTTCATAAAAAACCCTTTGAAATCATCACAATTCAGAGTCAAACAAGAGAAATTTCGCTCAAATGTGATGAGATAAACGCGGTAAATCTTACGTCATCAAATCACCCCACACTTAAACGTTTGTTTGTCCTCAAACAAGAACTTTACCACAACAATGCACCAACTTGAATGAGCAAACCGAAAACCTCTTGGTTCCTAGAAAGATGTATACGGTGCTTCTACCAAACAAGAGGATTATCCGACTGACCACACAATTAAGAACCAAACTTATGCCAGAGTAAAAGAGGAACAAGACTTTAACGAGCTAGTGAACAACCTGACTTGATAAAGGCAAGACAATACTTACTTCCGCTACACTTACTCTAGGATGCAGCCCGACACTCGCTAGATAAGGGAACACGACTTGAACAAAATTAAAGAGCATTTCTTTCTTTCTTTTTTTTCTTTTTTCTTTCTTTTTTTTTCTTTTTTTTTGATTTTTTTTTCATTTACTTTTGGATGGTCGGTACAGTGTGGATACCACCGGGTATGGAGCACTGGAAACCTTTGGAATTCCGCGTTATCCTAGACCCCAGCCACGATCGGGAGTAGGTTCGAAGAAGAATGCCACATTGAGACTTCCCTTTGGGACTACAGCAATGGGCAGGCACGTATGCCAGCTCGTGAATCGACCCACAACTTCAATACCGAACCACTCATTTATCAGATTTTCTCTGATTGGGAACATTAACAACAATTAAAAACATGAAATTAAAAGATCCCTTATCTAGACTCGATCATGGCATTGAACTAGAGAATTCGAGCATCAGACAAACCAAGTCGTACACATTAACAAGTCAATTATTCACTAACACGATAAGGGCAAGTTCCTAGAATACTTCAAGCAAGAAGAGTGGGAGATGGTCATAATTCAGGTTCTCACACACACATTTGGTTAAAGCCAAAGCACCACATCAATCTCACCATATGGAAGACAGTAGGCAATCCAAGAAGTTATTAAGCAATGTGAAAAATTTCTTGCTACCGAGAATGGGAAGGTGTGAAAGAGCGACAAAACAAAGCACAACCACCGCCCATCAAAACATGCAAATAGACACCCCACCCCACACTTAAAATTTGGACATTGTCCTCAATGGACCACACAAAAAGGTGAAGAAGGGTGTAAGGGGTACCGAGAAGTAGATCATGAGGATGCAGTGGAGGCAAGAGTGAAGTACAGGCGGACAATCATGGCGGGAGCTGAGGATAGCCTGAAACTGGAGAGAACCTCACAACACAATTAGAGCATTCAAAGTACAGAATAGACCACTGACTCAAGAACTACAACAGTTCGACACAAACTCAAAATTAAACAACTGATTCAAAAACTCAAAACCGACTCCAGACATGGGTTGCCTCCCATGAAGCGCTCTTTATTTTACGTCTTTGAGCTAGACGATACCTGGTCTAACGTGCGGCATCCCAGCTCAGAACTTCTTTCAGACTGGCATCCGTGTCCTGAAAGAATACCTTCATCGCTCCACTCTGAAGCACAAATTTCTTCCCGCTAGCATGGTAAAGCTCCAATGAACCGTCGCCACGCAATCCAGCTACCTCAAAGGGTCCAAATAGCTCCACTTTGTCCAGGACCACATCTGGGGGTTTGGTAGGAGTACTTTCATGGGGCGGTGCCTTATCTTTCTTAGGAGGCTTGTTCTTCTTCTTAACTCCACCTGTATTCTTGGTAGATACTATCACCGCTACCTGATCCTGCAAAGATGAAGATGAATAAGGAGTATCCATATCGGTAAATACAGTATAAACTGAAGCATTTTCAAACACTAACGACATGGATTTCTTAGCGGAAGAGTGCACATTAGGATCAGGTGGAGGGATTTCGAATGTAATAACTTTTTCCTCATCCCGAAAGGTCAACCTCCCAGCCTTTGCATCTATGAGTGCACCAGAAGTGGCTAGGAAGGGTCGTCCCAAGATAAGGGGACTGTTAACACTCTCCATGCAATCAATAACCACAAAATCAGTCATGAAGTAGCTATCATGCACCTTAACTACAACATTTTCAGCAATACCCCTAGGATGTCTAACAGTTTGATCAGCTAGGTTTATATTCATGGTGGTAGGAGTTAGTCTAGGCAGTCCTAGACGCTCAAACAATGAGTAAGGCATAACACTAATTCTAGCACCTAAATCCGCAAGAGCTCTATCAACCAAATATGTTCCAATAGAACAAGGAAAAGAAAAACTCCCTAGATCAGGTTGCTTTGGCACCACGTGGCTCTGCTTCGGATTAGACTCGCCAGCTCCATGGAGGGTAACTGAGGGTATCTCCTCTATCTCATCTGCTTTCGTCTTTTGAGAGGAGTTCTTTGGAAGAGGATGGACAACTTTGTCTTTCTTCTTGTCAGGAATCACGCTTCTCAGCTCCTCCACCACAGCAGCAGCTTCTGCATTTTTCAGCTTCTTCTTCTTGGAGAGAATTTCTTTCATATGCCTAGCATAATCCGGGTTTGCAAGAAGTTCTTCCAATAAAGCAACTCCCATCTTCTGGTTATTAATTGTTACCAGAGTCTTCCCCAAGTTCTCCTTGTTTAGCACAGGTCTGTTCAAGGCTGCAGGATAAGGTGCTTTTGGTCGGTAAGGATCGACTGGTGGAGTAGCTTCTTTTCTTTGCTGCTCCTTCTGACACAACTGCTCCATTGGCTTCTCCAATTCATCCGTGCCATCCTGAAGAGAAACTGCTCAACAGAATTCTTCCTTAGTTTTGCCTCATCCGGCATTGTTAGATGAAGAGGAGGGAGTTGTGCTAGAAAGAAGACCAACTACCTTCTCCTGCAAAAAGTTGGTTATTGCCGTCACCCGATCGTCTAGCTTCTTGACAGAGGCCTCGGTGAGTGAAATGTCCTTCTTATTGGATTGAGTCTCAGCAAGAATCTTGTCCAACATGATATCGGAGTAGGACTTAGGCGCAGAAGAGCTCGAACCACCGTTATTGTTCTGATTTTGGTTCTGGTTCTGATTGTTATTCCAGCCTCCTCTGTTCTGCCATTGGGAATTCTGATTCTGATTCCCATTATTCCTCTGATAACCCCCTTGGTTCTGGTTATTGTTCCAGTTCCCTCTATTCTGCCATTGGGAGTTCTGATTCTAATATCCTCCCTGGTTCTGGTTATTCCCTTGGTTTGGGCCACCAACATAAGCAATCTCCTCTTGTTGTTGGTCTTGGTTACTCTCAAACTTCCAAGTACAACCCTCTGCTGAATGACCTGCACCACCACAATTCGAACACGGAGCGGATACAGCTGATACATTCTCTGTTCGAGTAAGCACCTTGAACCCTGGCGGTGGAGCTGTAGGAACACCCGGTGAAGGAGCTATCTTAGCCCTTTGCAGCTCATGCTTTAATCTTTGCACTTCCATCTCCAATTTCGAGTTATCCAACTCCAACTGACTTTGAACAAGGTCTACTGGTGCAGGAACTGTGGGAACGGGGTATTGGGCATCAGCAGAAAATCTCCTTTGCCCCAGACTCCTGTCGTCCACCTTTAAGGGATTAGCTTGCATTAGAGACTTGATCCTCATGGCACAGACCTTGCAAGCAGCCAAAGCCGCGACTGCGGTCATATCATCCAAGTCTGTATTCAGTTGTAAAGAGAAATCCTTCCTCTTCTCATAATCCAAGCCTTGGAGGAATATAAAGAACTTGTTATAGTCATCCCATCCATGGTGAGGACAAGCTCGGAGAAGCCCTTGAAATCTTTGCCAAGCCTCATAGAAGTTCTCCTCCGGACCACTTATGAAACCTGTTATCTGTGCCCTGAGTGCATCGGTTCTGGAAGGGGAGAAGAACTCTTCTAGGAATGCTGTAGCCAGACCATCCCACGTAGTGAAGTGATTCGCAGGATGATCATACAACCACAGTTCTGCTTGACCCTTCAGAGTGAAAGGAAAAAGTTGAAGTTTGACTGCATTATGATCTGCTTCATTGTTGGAGACTGTATGAGCCAGCCTGAAGAAGTTCCTCACATGAGCATTTGGGTCCTCATTAACACTGATAAAAGCGGGTTTACCAAGGTCGTATTCCACGGGGTTCTCTCAATGGCCTCTACTCACATTCCTCGTAGACGGTCTACTCATTTGAAAGGAGTTTTGATTTGAAATAGACATTAAAAACTTAAAGGAAACTAAAAGGAAGAAAGAAAAATAAAGCGGTGCAAATCAAAGACAAAGGGGCTCTCTTGGTGGGTAGTTTCATCATGCTCAAGATGACTAATTGAACAAACAAGTCAATCAAGATCGAGTTTGCATTCGGATGACCATGCATTTCACTTTTATAGACTCGATGCACTCTCGTAGCACCTAATCCCTATCCCAATACCACTCAACTTAGGCTCTCGCTCTCAAGCTAAGTGAAAATAAGATGCATTCTAAGTGTTTGATGAAATGCCAAGACACAAGACCCTCTCTTAAGACTCTATGACCACAAGGCTAGGCACAAACACTCTCATATCAATGCCCTAACACTAAGAGATTCACCAAAAAGCCTTTTCAAACTCAATTGAATGAAAATCCACATGCACACCAAGTGTTCGATAAAATGCCCAAGAGAGAAATCAAGTGAAAATGGTTGAAATAAGATGATCTAATCTCTTAGAACACACTCACTTCAATCCCTAGACCTACAATCTATGCAATCCAAGCACTCTCATGCATCAAATCACAATGAATGGACCAAATCAAGCAAACATGGCATAAAATGGCATTAAGAACAAGTCTAGGAATCATCCTCATACAACCAAGATCAATCATGGCAAGTTCTATACAATCATTCCTCTATCATAGCACAACTATTCTACCCATCCAAGATGAACCCTAGAAACTCAGCCACACATGGCCAAGGGAGTAAAGAGAAAAGAAGGAAGAATGGTCACCAAGAACACCATGGATGAATCCTTGAGTTGATCTTCACTTCTCCACTTGTAAGCACTTCTCCCAAGGTTTGTTGGCTTCAATCCTAGCTCCAATGGCTTCAAATTGCTCCAAAAATGTGTTCTAGGGTTTGAGGTTCGTGGAAATGTGTTTGGGGTTCAAGAGATATCATCCTCCTTCAAAATGGCCAAAACAAGAGTATTTATAGTGCAGGGGACAGTGCACGGCGTGCACCTTGGAGCTGAATCTTCTTTCAAAACCTCCTGGACAGCACGTGCACCAAACCGTGCACGGTGCACGGCGTGCACATATGCACGGCGTGCACCCCTGCACTCTGCAGAAAGCTCGATCTTGTAATGCTCATATCTCCCTCGTCCGGACTCCAAATGACCTCCCGTTTGCTCCTATGCGCTCCTTGTCATCCGTACTTTGAAGCCATAACCTGAAAATGCACAGAGGCAACTCCGATAGACCACGAATTTGGCTCCAAAGTGGCAACCGGACAACAAAATGACACTTTGCACGAAACTTCAATAAAAGCATATAGGTCATGTCATTTCACGAATAAACACGGGCATTTCATAGGTCATTCATAAGCTTAAAATGCACTAATTAAAGTCACATCAAATTCCCCTACGACTAAGCTTTGCTTGTCCTCAAGCAAATGAATTAGAAAACATCCAAGTTCACAAATGACAAGTTCGGTCCATTGAGATTCAAGCAATCACAATTTAGCTTAAACTGTTCCACGAACAAACTAAACCTACACATGCAGGAACATCAACCAAACAAGTCTAAACCTCACTAATTTCTGCACACTTCAAGTAGTGGTTGATTGGGACACAGCAAAATCGACCACGACAACACCAACTCTAATCAAAAGGACTTGAAATCGGGACATGGATCGTAAGTGGTGAGTGATTATGATGTGGCTATCGACTCGACTTCATCCGCTTCTAGATCCGCACTTTACAAAACTCTGGCTAGGATCAAGGGCTACATTGAGAACTCTTTTTCTTTCTTTTCTTTCTTTTCATTTCCATTTTTTTTCTTTTCTCTTTTTTTTTTCTTTCTGTATACTAGTGCTCGATTCAACACTTCACTTAGGTGTTGAACCTGCCTAGCTCACATCCTTTGCCCTTTTGCTAGTGCTCAACCTGACACTTCACTTAGGTGCCGAGCTTGCCTAGCTTTTCTTTTGAGCATTTTTTTTTTCCACAATTTAGCCACTTGATCCTTAGCTCCTTACAACTTCCACACAAGATTTCGAATTGGATTCCGTCTAATCTCAAGCCACAATCACGAGAATTCCAAAAGGGAAAGAAGAACATGGAAAAGAGGAAGAAATTCTGATTGCCTTCATCATCTTAGACCGGTGTTATCGAGCGATATAAAAACACGTATCAAACCAATCAACCAACATACAAGAGTGATAAAATCTCAGTTCTGGCCCAAACTCATTTGATATTAGTGCTAACATGCTGGTTATAGGTTCTAAGTAGGACAGTCTAAACGTCATTGTGAAAACTTGAAGTCAATTAAACACCAAAAGTCAAGAACCGAACGATTCTACAATAGAGGAATTCGACATTCAATTCAGATCATGCAACACATCAAAATATAGCCTTAGACTTCTACCGACAAATAATCACACCAAACCTCAACCTCCCCTACGACTAACATGAGCATTGTCCTCAATGATCAAGAGAGAGAGGGTAAGGTGGAACGAAGTTACCGCATTGGTAGAGAGGAGCATAGGACGTAATAGAGGTGAAAAAGTTCCATGATGATCCTTGGTGAAGAGTGATCCAAAATGCTTGCCAAACCTTATTCAAAAAGCTAAAACAACACAAAAACTAAAAAGAGCAAACAAGAGTAATAAAAGTAAAGATAACATGGGGTGCCTCCCAAGAAGCGCTTGGTTACCGTCTTAAGCTCGACGATACCTGTGTTATGGTGTCCAACTTAGTACCTCCTTGATGTCAAGTAGCTTCTTCCATGATGAAAGTTGAGCTCCAAGTAGCATCTTGGAGGAATGGTAGACTAGCCAATGCACATTGATGCTTGTATAACACTTGAGACCTTGGGGTGGCTTGCTACCTTTGAGTGTCGAAGCTTGAGGAAGAAAGTATGGTAGGGAGCCTCCATTGAGATCCACTGTCTCCAAGTTGGTGATGCCACTCAAGGAGTCTTCCGGTTCACACATGGACGACTTCTCTTCCATTATCACCTTAGGGGAGGTTATGAAGCTTGTGTCCGTCTCTTGACACAAGTACTTCATGATCAAGCAAGAAGATTGAAGAGTACTCACAACCTTTGGTGGGACCTCAATAGGGTGGTGTTGTTCACTTTCGTGCTCCACTCTCGGTGCCACCTCTTCTTGAAGCGTCTCCAAATCTTCTCTCACCTCCTCTAAAGGGTCATCAACCTCAAGTATCATTGGTTCCTCTATCCTCACATCATTGTCATATGGCGTCTCCATGGGAAGATGGTAAAAGCGTGTTTACCAAGGTCGTATTCCTCGGGGTTCTCTCAATGGCCTCTACTCACATTCCTCGTAGACGGTCTATTCATTTGAAAGGAGTTTTGGTTTGAAAGAATAACAAAAGAAAACATAAAGAAAGCTAAACAAACAAAGCAAAACAAAAGGGGTGCAAAACAAAGACAAAGGGGGTTCTCTTGGTGGGTAGTTTCATCATGCTCAAGAGGTACAAATGCACAAACAAGCCAAACATGTTCGAGGAAGCAATCGAATGACCACGCATTTCACTTCTATAGACTCAATGCACTCTCGTAGCACCTAATCCCTATCCCAAAACCACTCAATTTAGGCTCTCGCTCTCAAACTAAGTGAAAATAGGATGCATTCTAAGTGTTTGATGAAATGCTAAGACACAAGACCCTCTCTTAAGACTCTATGACCACAAGGCTAGGCACAACACTCTCATATCAATGCCCTAACACTAAGAGATTCACCCAAAAAGCCTTTTCAAACTCAATTGAATGAAATTCCACATGCACACCAAGTGTTCGATAAAATGCCCAAGAGAGAAATCAAGTGAAAATGGTTGAAATAAGATGATCTAATCTCTTAGAACACACTCACTTCAATCCCTAGACCTACAATCTATGCAATCCAAGCACTCTCATGCATCAAATTACAAATAATAGACCAATCAAGCCATAGCCATCAATGGAATTAACAACAAGTCATAGAGACCATCTTCTTACAATCCAAAATCAATCATGGCAAGTTCTATTCAATCATCCCTCTATCATAGCACAACTAATCTACCCATCCAAGATGAACCCTAGAAACTCAGCCACACATGGCCAAGGGAGTAAAGAGAAAAGAAGGAAGAATGGTCACCAAGAACACCATGGATGAATCCTTGAGATGATCTTCACTTCTCCACTTGTAAGCACTTCTCCCAAGGGTTGTTGGCTTCAATCCTAGCTCCAATGGCTTCAAATTGCTCCCAAAATGTGTTCTAGGGTTTTAGGGTTCGTGGGTATGTACAAGGGGTTCAAGAGATATCAATTCCTCCCTAAAAGAGTGAAAAACGTGGGTATTTATAGTGCAGGGGGAAGTGCACGGCGTGCACCCCTGCACGGCGTGCAGGGTGCACGGCGTGCAAGGCTGCACGGCGTGCACCTTGGAGCTGAATCTTCTTTCGGAGCCTCCTGGACAGCCCGTGCACCAACCGTGCACGGTGCACGGCGTGCACACCTGCACGGCGTGCACCCCCTGCACTCTGCAGAAGACCCGATCTTGCAAGGCTCACATCTCCCTCGTCCGGCCTCCAAATGACCTCCCGTTTGCTCCTATACGCTCCTTGTTATCCGTACTTTGAAGCCAGAACCCGAAAATGCACAGAGCAGCTCCAATAGCCCACGAATTTTGGCTCCAAAGTGGCAACCGGACAACAAAATGACACTTAGCACAAAAATTCAATAAACGCATATAAATCATGTCATTTCGCGAATAAATACGGGCATATCATAGGTCATTCATAAGCTTAAAATGCACTGATTAAAGTCACATCAAATTCCCCTACGACTAAGCTTTGCTTGTCCTCAAGCAAATGAATTAGAAAACATCCAAGTTCACAAATGACAAGTTCGGTCCATTGAGATTCAAGCAATCACAATTTAGCTTAAACTGTTCCACGAACAAACTAAACCTACACAAGCAAGAACATCAACCAAACAAGTCTACACCTCACTAATTTCTGCACACTTCAAGTAGTGGTTGATTGGGACACAGCAAAACCGACCACGACAACACCGACTCTAATCAAAAGGACTTGAAATCGGAACATGGATCGTGAGTCGTGAATGTGGCTATCGACTCGACTTCATCCGCTTCTAGATCCGCACTTTACAACTCTGGCTAGGATCAAGGGTTACATTTGAGAACTCTTTTCTTTCTTTTCTTCTTCTTTTTTTTCTTACTGCATACTAGTGCTCGATTCAACACTTCACTTAGGTGTTGAACCTGCCTAGCTCACAGCCTTTGCCCTTTTGCTTAGTGCTCAACCCGACACTTCACTTAGGTGCCGAGCTTGCCTAGCTTTTCATTTGAGCACTTTTTTTTTTCACAACTTAGCCACTTGATCCTTAGCCCCTTAACAACTTCCGTACAAGATTTCGAATTGGATTCCGTCTAGTCTCAAGCCACAATCACGAAAGATCAAAAAGAGAATGAAAAACATGGAAGAGGGGAAGAAATTCTGATTGCCTTCATCATCCTAGACCGGTGTTATCGAGTGGTATAAAAACACGTATCCAACCAATCAACCAACATACAAGAGTGATAAGATCTCAGTTCTGGCCCAGACTCATTTGATATTAGTGCTAACATGCTGGTTATAGGTTCTAAGTGGAACAATCTAAACATCATTGTGAAGGCTTGAAGTCAATTAAACACTAAACGTCAAGAACCGAACGATTCTACAATAGAGGAATTTGACGTTCAATTAAGATCATGCAACACATCAGAACATAGCTTTAGACTTCTACCGACAAATAATCACACCAAACCTCAAACTCCCCTACGACTAACATGAGCATTGTCCTCAATGATCAAGAGAGAGAGGGTAAGGTGGAACGAAGTTACCGCCTTGGTAGAGAGGAGCAAAGGACGTGATAGAGGTGAAAAAGTTCCATGATGATCCTTGGTGAAGAGTGATCCAAAATGCTTGCCAAACCTTATTCAAAAAGCTAAAACAACACAAAAACTAAAAAGTGCAAACAAGAGCAATAAAAGTAAAGATAACATGGGGTGCCTCCCAAGAAGCGCTTGGTTACCGTCTTAAGCTCGACGATACCTGTGTTATGGTGTCCAACTTAGTACCTCCTTGATGTCAAGAAGCTTCTTCCATGATGAAAGTTGAGCTCCAAGTAGCATCTTGGAGGAATGGTAGACTAGCCAATGCACATTGATGCTTGTATAGCACTTGAGACCTTGGGGTGGCTTGCTACCTTTGAGTGTCGAAGCTTGAGGAAGAAAGTATGGTAGGGAGCCTCCATTGAGATCCATTGTCTCCAAGTTGGTGATGCCACTCAAGGAGTCTTCCGGTTCACACATGGACGACTTCTCTTCCATTATCACCTTAGGGGAGGTTATAAAGCTTGTGTCCGTCTCTTGACACAAGTACTTCATGATCAAGCAAGAAGATTGAAGAGTACTCACAACCTTTGGTGGGACCTCAATAGGGTGGTGTTGTTCACTTTCGTGCTCCACTCTCGGTGCCACCTCTTCTTGAAGCGTCTCCAATCATCTCTCACCTCCTCTAAAGGGTTTTCATCCTCAAGTCTCCTTGGTTCTCCATACCTCACATCATTGTCATATGGCGTCTCCATGGGAAGAGTATGCTCCTCAATCTCCTCCATTACCAACTCTTCTTCCGTGTCAAGCTCCTCGGATTCACAAGTGTCTTCTTCATCATCATAAACATTCTCCAAATGATTGGGATGTCGCTCATTCTCAAGAATCTTCGTGACGAGCTCTATGCTTTGGGATAAGCGGTTAACTCGATTTGCATTATCCTCCGCAATTTGTAAGATCTCTAGCATGAAAGGGGATGGAAGAGGTTTCTCATGCTCATGAACTCTTCTTGGGGGAACTCACCTTCTTCTTCTTTCATGTCAAGCACTTCCGGTTCAAGGCTGTCGGAGATGAGCTTCATACTTTGAGTTGAACGATCCAATCGAGCCGCATTATCTTCAGCAATTTGCAACATCTCCTCAATTGTGGGGGGAGATGGACATTGTTGTTCCTCCTCTAGAGCTTCCTTGATGAGTGTCACGCCTTGAGCTAAACGATTGAGTTGGTTCGCATTATCTTCCGCAATCTTCAAAGCTTTCTCAAGTGTGGAAAGAGGTGGAGGAGGTTCCTCATAGCTTACAAACTCCTCTCGAGGACGCTCACTTTCCTTCACCATTTTCAAGAGCTCCTCTAACATAGAAGGAGGTTGAGAGGGTTGCTCACAGCTTGTGAAATCCTCTTAAGGGCGCTCGCTTTCTCTAACCATCTTAAAGAGCTCCTCTAACATTGAAGGCGGTGGAGAATGTTGTTCTTGACTTGTGAAATCTTCTTGATAATACTCCGGCAAGACTTGATGGTAGGGTGGAGATGGATAGGGACATTGTTCATTCCACATTGGCATTGAAGCTTGTTGTTCTTGATCCCACCATTGGCTATCTCCCTCATAAGTTCCTTGGTATAGTTGGATGAAGTAGGATTACCATGATATGGATTAGGAGATGGATTCCACCCTTGATAGGGACCATAACCTTGATTTCCATTCCACGAGTTCATCTTACTTGCAACC